>JAEQBH010000246.1:0-529452 GCA_016808115.1 Tetrastigma voinierianum | reverse complement strand
AGAACTCCGAACTGGATGATTCTAGCTGGAGAAGAAGCCCAATACCTAGACCTTCGAATGTGTCTAGAAGCAAACCAAGACTGAGAAACCCACTATAAGACCCTTGAACTTGAGGTTCAAAGTCGCATGCATTCCCCTGGCCCCCGTTCGAGCGCCTCGCCAGAGTCATAAGTTGAGTTATATCGATCCAAATGGAGTATCCAAAATCCTTCTTAAAGTAGACACATAGGGGAGTAAATTCATGAAGAAAGTAGGGCCAAATTATGGCTCATTTGTTCCCATAATTTCGTCAAAGGGTGAAGAGAGGGCACAGATTATGTCCCTAGGAAACAGTCTCGGGGAGGTCATATTGTAAAAAACCATAACTCTTGATTTTAAGGTCCGAATGACCTGATTTAAGAGGCTGTGGAAAGCTAAGAGATAGGGGAACTTTTGGTCAGAAGACCACAATGAACAAAGCATGTATGGCTGATCAAAAAATTGTAGTTGAAAAAAAAGGGTCTTGAGATAGGCTGAAAAAAAAGAAAAGGGGTACAAGTGTTGTGTGTGCTGTTTGTGTTACCCTAATAAGGGGTGTTAAATGTTGATATTTGTTAGTGTAAAAGAGAGTGCTCTTGAAGGATCAAGGTTTATGTTGGTAGGTATATAAGAATATGTGTGATTCGAGTGGTGAAGTAGTAATAAATTAATTGGGTAATTTTATGTAACCCGGATTGTTTGAAGCTAAGAAATCTTATGACTTGTTAATTGCGTATTCTTTGAGTAGCCTCTGGCTGACTTCTTTTTTTTTTTTTTTTTTTTTTTTTGGATAATTAAGCGTTTATTACCAAAAAGCAGACCACACAATCAAAGAATACACGAGTCCAAAGCCCAAAAGAAAAGAAAAATCCACGTAACCTCCCTAAAACAAGGAGAAGGCCACAGCCCCAAAACAACCAAAGAACAACCAACAACAAAACAAAAGAACCAAACTCACTTCCACAACCCTAAGGAGACACCACACTCAAAGCCCACCCCACCCGCAAAGGCAACCACAGTGGCCCAAAAGTGAGGCAAGGACCCAACCAACAAAAACCCATCAATCAAATCCATGAGAACCATCAAGACCAAAGATATGAAGCCGAAGGACCATCTCTCACACATAAATTGCTCACGTGGATTGTCCACCACCTTCCGAAACTAGAGATTCTCAATCTAACATCATTATTGAAGGAGATGGAAAATGGTGTCAGGAGAATAGATGTTCTCGTGAATTCTACGGCTCCGATGCCTGCTAAATGATAAATTGGTAGCACCTCAATGCAATCCTCTTGGTAATAGAACAAAATGATCTCCCTTTGTAGCTAATACATACCCATAAGAGTTCATTCTCCCAACTTCGCAAGATTCTCGAATTCCACATAACCTTAGAATTCTCAACCAAATACCAAAGAAGTGAAATGGCACCCAAAAAAACAAGTGATTCCTATCTTCAACATTTGCACCAAGAAAAACACATGAATTATCATAGTCGACCCCATTTGAGAAGTTTGTCTTGCGTAACTAATCTGTCCTGAATGGTCAACCAAACTATAAAAGCATGTCTCCTGATAGCTTGGGGAAACCATATCGTGTAATGCCAGCAGACCACCGGCATTTTCGATCTAAATTGGTTCCAGGCAGAATAAACCGTGAAGATCCCAGATGGAGCAAGAGTCCATGTAAATAACATCCTCCCTAGGAGACATCTTAAAAATGATAATTGACACAACCTGTTTCGATTTCTCGATAAGGTCCGGCAGAAGCTCCGCACAGCCAATTCCACCTACCATCCCCCCACAACTCAAATGCAAGAGCGCGATTCTTTGATAGTGGAATCATACACAATACGATCTCCATAGTGAGGGAGGAGAGGACCAACCGGATTCCAGGAATCATGCCAAAGGAATGTCCCTTTACCGTTATAAACCTTGTGGTTGATGAAGGGACGCATCTTATCTTTCAGCTGCATCATTTTCCGCCAGCTCCAAGAACAAATCGAAGGAGTTTTGGCACACCAAAGGCTTCCGTGTCTCAAGTACAGCCTCTGCACCCACGCCACCCATAAGGAGTCCTTTTCCTAAAAACAAAGTTCCAAACGTACTTCATAACATTCGTATCATTCGAAAGTTCGATCCGACGCTATAATTCAAGCCATTCCTCCTTCCTTCCTGAAGACACACATCCCAACTCCACCTTAGCATCGACGAGAATTTCCTGTGCTTCGCCCACAGAAAGTCGCTGAAAGTCGTCAATTTTTATCAATAATTATGAATTTTAATAATGAACATATCATCCGCACCAATACAATCAATGCTATGCAACACGTAACCAATGTCGTAATTCGCCCGCATATGATAACGCTCTACTTGTCCAAGACCGGATTCTCGACTCGAGACGGTGGATTTGAATCCAAGGAAAGGTAAGTAGGATCTTTGCAACCTTTCCCCGCTTATACTATGGTTTGTTGAAATTGCACTCATTCCATGTCGGAACCGGTGGTGATTTTCTAATGATATATATATAAATGTATATTTTTATATCTATGGAATTCTTTGAATTAATTATGCATGATGTTTTTAAATATCCATGTGGGTGAATGCTTTGTGAAATTGTTTTAAAGCATGACATGGGTAAGGACCGTGTGAGAGTCCTGGACGATGTAGTGGACAATTTAACTATGACTAGTCCCCGGGTTGTAGTCCCGTAAAGGTCACGTATATACTTCCGATGTGGGCATATCCCCGGTGGTAAGTCCTGGAATTTGTTGTTATACTAATGTGCATATCCCCTCGGGTAGTAAGTCCCAAAGAATTTGTTGTCGTCAGGATGATCTGGGCTTTGTCCCTGGGTGAAAGCCCAAAAGAGTCACTGATGAGGGGTCGAGATGGTGGTAGTATTGCATCCATTTGTTTCCACATCAACCTATTAATTGAAAATGCTCATGTTTTGAGATGTGTTGAATTATTTGTATTTTGAAATGTTTTTATAAGGCTATTTGTTATGGGATTCACTAATGAGTTGTTTAACTCAATTTACTATTCTCCACCTTATGATGTGTATATTTGGTGACCAGTCGCATGACTTGGAGAGTTTGATTTGCGTGGTTTTGATATCGGGAATTGGTAAGGCCACTCTTTAGCATGTCGGTGGTCATATACATTTTGAGGAACACTTAGTGTTGTGTGGAGGTTCACACGATATTTTGGACGCCATATCGATCATGGGTCATTGTATATTTGGCTAATGATTAGTTTGGGACACTTTGTAGAAAGTTTTGGGATTTTATGTAAATATTATTTTGATCAAGTGTAAGTGTATAGTCTTGGGTGCATTGAGTACTTACCTCAAGACAGATAGATGATATATATGTTTTTGAGACCCTGAGTTGAGTTTTAATTACGCTTTTCTAGGCGCGATTACTCCAAGTGAAGTTTTGGCTCGCATTTTGGAAGAAATACAAAGTTGATATATATATGGTGTAGGGGGTTGGTAGCCCCTTTTATGCAAAGTGTTGGATTTTGAAAGAGTCCTATGTTAGAGACTCAAGTTGTGAAAAAAAAAAAAAGATGGTAAAATAACATAAATCACACCGTGGAAATCAGGGTGTGACATCTAGGCATGCACTAGGCCGAGGCACCAAGCCTAGGTGTCTCCTGGCACTAGGCCGAGGTACCGTTTCTAGACATGCACTATGTAGAGTCATCGTGTCCAGGCATGTACTGGGCCGAGGTACCTTGCCTAGAAATGACATGGCACTAGGCCGAGGCACCGTGTCTAAGCTTGCACTAGGCCGAGTAACTGTGTCTAGACATGAACTAAGCCGAGGCACGTTGCCTAGGCATGTCATGGTACTAGGCCGAGGAACCCTTGCTAGGAATCGCACTAGGTCGAGGCACCGTGTCTAGACATGCATTAGGCTGACGCACCCTTCCTAGGCATGTCATGGCACTAGGCCGATGTATCGTTTGTAGGAATGCACTAGGTAGAGTCACCGCGGTCCGTGCATGTACTCAGCCCAGCACTCGCTTCTGTGACATGTCATGACTCCTAGTCGCGTACCGCGGTTCAGTTTCGCACTAGGCCGAGTCGCCGTGTTTAGGTAAGCACTAGGCCGAGGCACCTTTCCTATGTATGTCATGGCACTAGGTCGAGGCACCCTTGCTAGGTATCGCACTAGGCCGAGACACTGTGTCTAGAGATGCACTGGGCCGAGGCACCTTGCCTAGGCATGTCATGGCACTAGGACAAGGCATCGTGTCTAGACAAGGACAAGGCCGAGTCACCGTGTCTAGGTATGCACTAGGCCGAGGCGCCTTACCTAGACATGTAATGGAACTAGGCCGAGGCACCGTGTCTAGGCATGTACTAGGCCGAGTCACTATTTCCAGGGATGCACTAGACAGAGGCACCTTGCCTAGGCATTTCCTAGCACTAGGCCAAGCCACCGCGTCTAGGCATGCACTAGGCCGAGTCACCGTGTCCAGACATGCAATAGGCTGTGGCACCTTGCCCAGGCATGTCATGGCACTAGGCCGAGGCACCGTGTCCAGGCATGCACTAGGCCGAGTTACCATGTCTAGGCATGCACTAGGCCGAGGCACCCTTGCTAGGCATGGCACTGGGCCGAGGCACCTTGTCTTGGCATGCATTAGGCCGAGGCACCAAGGCTAGGAATGTCATGGCACTAGGCCGAGGTACCGTGTCTAGGCATGCACTATGTAGAGTCACTATATTCAGGAATGCATTTGACCGAGGCACCGGGTCTAGCCTTGCACTATGCCGAGTCACCGTGTCTAGGCATGCACAAGGCCGAGGCACCTTGCCTAGGCATGTCATGGCACATGGCCGAGCCACCGTGTTAAGGTATTCACTAGGCCGAGTCACCGTGTCAAGGCATGAACTAGGCCGAGGAACCATGTCTAGGCATGCACTAGGCCGAGTCGCCGTGTCTAGGCATGCACTAGGCCGAGTCACCGTGTCTAGGCATGTACTAGTCCGAGGCACCTTGCCTAGGCATGTCATGGCACTTGGCCGAGGCACCCTTCCTAGGTATCACACTAGGCCGAGGCACTGTGTCTAGGGATGCACTAGGCCGAGGAACCTTACCTAGGCATGTCATGGCACTAGGCCGAGGCACCATGTCTCGACATGCACAAGGCTGACTCACCGTTTATAGGCATGCACAAGGCCGAAGCAGCTTACCTAGGCTTGTAATGGCATTAGGCCAAGGCACCCTTGCTAGGTATCGCAATAGGCCGAGGCACTCTGTCTAGGTATGCACTAGGCCGAGGCACCTTGCTTAGGCATGTCATGGCACTAGGCCAAGCCACCATGTCTAGGCGTGCACTAGGTCGTGTTACCATGTCTAGGCCCCGCACCAGCTTGGTGCAGCCTCGTCGGGCATGTCGTGGCACTCCAGTTTGTGGCACTGTTTAAAGATGCACTAGCCGAGTCACCATGTCTAGGCATTTGCACTAGGGCCGAGGCACCTCGCATAGGTCATTATGCACTGTGCCGAGGCACCCTTACTAGGCATCGTACTAGGCCGAGGCACCGTGTTCAGTACGATCTAGGCCGAGGCACCAAGCCTACATGTCATAAGACTAGGCCGAGGTACCGATTCTCCCAGCTTGCACTATGCAGAGTCACCGTGTCCAGGCATGTACTAGGCCGAGGCACCTTGCCTAGAAATGACATGGCACTAGGCCGAGGCACCTTTCCTAGGCATGCAGTAGGCCGAGTCGCCGTGTCTAGGCATGTACTAGGCCGAGGCACCTTTTCTAGGCATGTCATGGACATTGGCCGAGGCACCGTGTGTAGGCTTGCACTAGGCCGAGTCACCGTTTCTAGCCATGAGGTAAGCCGGGGCACTTTGCCTAGGCATGTCATGACACTAGGCCGAGGCACACTTGCAAGGTATTGCACTAAGCCGAGGCACCTTGCCTAGGCATTGCATGCCACTAGGCCGAGGCACCTTGCTTAGGCATGTCATGGATCTAGGCCGAGGCACCGTGCTTAGGCATGTCATGGACCTAGGCCGAGGCACCGTGTCTAGGCTTGCACTAGGCCGAGTCACCGTGTCTAGGCATGCACTAGGCCGAGGCACCTTACCTAAGTATTTCATGGCACTAAGCCGAGGCACCTTGCCTAGGCATGTCATAGACCTAGGTCGGTGCGCACCGTGTCTCGCTTCAGACCAGGCCAGGCACCGCCTAGGCATGTCATGGCACTAGGTCGCAGGTACCGCGTTCAGCATGCACTATGTAGAGTCACCGTGTCCAGGCATGTACTAGGCCGAGGTACGTTGCCTATAAATTACATGCCACTAGGCCGTGTCACATTGTCTAGGCATGAACTAAGCTGAGGCACCTTGCCTAGGCATGTCATGACACTAGGCCGAGGCACCCTTGTTAGGCATCGCACTAGGTCGAGGCACCGTGTCTAGGCATGCACTAGGCTGAAGCACCTTGGCTAGGCATGTCATGGCTCTAAGCCGAGGTATCGTGTCTAGGCATGCACTAGGCAGATTCACCGTGTCCATGCCTGTACTAGGCCGAGGCACCTTGCCTAGACATGTCATGACCCTAGGCCGAGGCACCGTGACTAGGCATGCACTCGGCCGAGTCGCCGTTTCTAGGCAAGCACTAGGCCGAGGCACCTTTCCTATGTATGTCGTGTCACGGACTTAGTTTCCCTGCTAAGCTCCCGTGCGGTACTTAGACAACTCGCCCTTTCGATGCTGCTGTCAACCCCCACATTTCTTTCAGCTCTGGGCCTACCCACGGCTTGGAAGCGAAGAGAACTTGAAAGAACACTTGAAAGAAGAAAGCTCTTTATTGAAGTAAGAATGCTTTACAATGCTTTGAGAGTTCTCGCTCGGGTGGTTTGCAACGAGCCACCACCTCCTTTTTAGCCACCCATGGAAGTGTAGAGCCTGGTTGTTCCCACAAACCTAGAGAATTTAGAAGATTCTACTATGTACACACATATGTACAAGAAGTCTCTAGAAGAACCTAGATGATCTTCTTTCCTTCCATACCCTTCCACACAAGCGCGACTTTTCGTAGCCTCTAACCTTCCGCATCCTTCTAGCAAGGAGGTCTCTCCAAGTCTTTAGAATCTTCCCACCTCTCTATATAAGCCCTCATGCCTCCATATGATCAAGAGGGGCTTTCCATGTGTGAGGGTGTGACATTCTCCCCCACAAAAGCCGCACAAGTCCTCGTCGATCTTTCTTGGCCTGAATCGACGGACTGTTCGAACTCCGCACAAAGTAATTCGGCTTAGCTCTAACCTGGGCTTCACTCGGTAGTCCCTTCCACTTCACTAAGTATTCTTTGTGGGTCAAAGTTTTTCTTCCTCGTGGACCCTGTCACATTATGTAGTCCACCTCCTCATTAATAGGACGTGACCATCGCCGTAGGTGCCCTCGTAGAAACTCTCTGGCCGGATCCTCCTTATCTTTGTGATAGGGCTTAAGATTGCTGACATGGAAGACAGGATGAATCTTTAGCCTTGGCGGTAACTCGACCTTGTAGGACACCTTACCAACCCGTCCCAGTATGGGAAAGGGGCCTCTATACTCTCACACAAGTCCTTCAGGCACCTTTCGAATGGACTTGAACTGCTGTGGTACGAGTTTGACAAGCACTAAGTCTCCAACCCGAACTCGCATGTCTCCTTCTTGTCACCCATTCTTCATCTTCTGGGCAGCTCCTTCTCCAAGTATGAGCGCTTATGTCACCGCTTCGTGCCATCCAAGACAAATTGGGTAGGCCGCTAGGACTCTTCCCTGTATCCCTGCCTAGGGTGTGAGGAGTCATCTATTGTCGCTCATGACTATCTCGAATCCATTCTCCTACGCCTCACCCTCTCAGATTATGTGGAGAACCGAGAGCCACATCTAACAACTTAGCCCAATCTGTCTGATTAGCACTCACAAAGTGCCTCAAGTATACCTCCAAGAGAGCGCTCATCCGCCCGCCTACCCATCCGCTTCAGGGGCAAGTGAAAGCTAGTAGAGAAGTGAAGTTCGCGGCCCATGAGCTTGAAGAGCTCCATCCAAAACTTCCCAAGAAGCCGAGTCACGATCACCGATGATGAACTCTTGGTGCCCCCAATACTTCACCACACGCTCGAGGAACAGTCCGCCGGCCTCTTCGATTGCAAGTAATCCTTAGGGGTCGTTATGAAAGTAGCATATTTGGAAAACCTGGCCCACCACCACTATGATGGATCCATATCCCTCGGACTGGGTAGGCCGATGATGAAGTCCATAATGACGCTCTCCCAAGGCTGCTCCGCTGTAGGTAGTGGCTCCAATAATCCCTTAAGCTGATGTTGCTCCACCTGCCTTTGTCGGGCACACAAAGCGAAAAGTCCTCACGTATGTCTCCACATCATCCCGTGATTGTGGGGCCTAGTGCGACCGACTCTGTAGTGCCCTCGTAAGGCCGTCGCTCTGGGGATGTCCAAACCCACTGGAGTCGTGGCACTCCGATGAGGACTCTTCCGAGGCTTCCCATTTGTGCACAGGAACCGCTTACCCTTGTGTAGAGCAGACCATCCTCTACCCAAAACCGCCTTGTCTTTTCCCTCAAGGAGCCAACGATGAGACTCGCCACCGGATCGTGCTGCAACCCCTCCTTTACGAGATCCACCATCTTCCATGTGGTCAGGCTAGTAATGGAGGCTAGCTCGCTTTACGCTTTAAGGCACGGGGCCACGTGATTAGTCAGGCCCGGTCAGACATAAATAGTCAAACTCGTGAGGGGCAAACATTATCTCTGCCTTCACTTCTTGCGAAGTGTGACCCAAAGAGATAGTGATGCAAGAGCTTCTATAAACACACCGAACATCGTAATTCTCAATTATTGAAGAATTGATCGGGGAGGTCAAGACGCATTGAATACATGTGAAACCCCTTTTTGGACCTCATTTGGGCCTTGGAAGGCAAAAATGTGGTCGACTTGGACAAAACTCTGATGTGGAGCTGCCATATTAATTTTAGAAAGTTTGCTTTATTTATTTTTACTAAGATTTGCTTTATTTATTTTAGAAAGTTTGCTTTATTTATTTTAGGAAGATTTGCTTTGTTTATTTTAGAAAGTTTGCTTTATTTATTTTAGAAAGTTTTCTTTTAGGAGCCGCTTGTAATTTAGAAAGTTTTCCTAGTTAAAGTAGAAGTTGCTTTTTTGATTTAGAAATGCATGAGGCTATATATACCCCCATAATGTAGTCTTTTAACGATCGGGCTCAAGTTTAATAATATTTTCGTATTTCTTTTAAGAGTTCTCTTTGTTCTCTTATCTCTTGGGTGATCTCCTTGGGGACGAGTTCGTGGCTTCTCATACCTAGGTGGATTCCTTGGTGGCTAAGTCTTTTTGTCCGCTTATCAATCAAATCTGGTCCATAGTTGATTTGCGGGCGCCTTCACTCCATCATCTATCTTGTGGATCTTTTCAAGAACTCCAAAGAAGTAACTACTCTTGTGCAAACTCTACTCTCCTCACCATCTCATCTTTTCTTTAAACTTTCCATGACCAAATTTTCAACCTCATCCCGAAACTTTCCAAATTTTGTTCCATACCACTAAAACCCTCCTAAATACCTTTTTTTCTCCTTATATACCGTGAAATACACCTGCCCTAACTTAGAAAAATCTCCAAAATTCGTCCATAACCTATTTTGGCCTTAGAAACCACCAAAACCCATATTCGATTCTACTAAACTTCCGGGATCATCCATCACTATCCCAACCTTTGCATCAAAGTGGTATCGAGCTCAAGGATTGATGTATCGATCATAAGCTAAAGAGTATTCTTGGTTCCGGAGACAAGAGTCCTAATCATGGTTCAAGTAGTTCTTAATCCCCATTGCAAAAACGCACTGGTGATCTTGAATCTGTGGTTCAACGTCTACAAAAGCAGATGGCTATCAATGATGATCCTATACCGACAAAGACCTTCATGGAAGGTGAAGGTGATGAAAGTTTTGACGTAGGGAATTGCGGACGCCTAGCCAAGTTCGGATTACTTGAGGCGTTAAGAAGCCTAAAGACAAGCATTCAAGAGAATATGATTACGAGGAAGGTATGAAGATCGATACCGCGATGATGATTACTGCACGATGAAAGTTCCGTGATTCAATCCAAAGTTTGCTATTCTAATTTGAAGGAAGAATGGCGTCATGACTTCTTGATTGGCTTAATACCGAACTGTCTTTTGAATATTATGATCCCCCGAGAAGCGAAAGTGCTAAGTTGGTGGCTATCAAGATGCGCAAGAATGCTTCTTTTTGGTGGGAAAATTTAAGAGGCGCTGGGCCAGAGAGATGACAAGCAAGTAAGATTGAAACTTGGAAAAGATGAAGAAAGAACTAAAATGAAGTATCTTCCCTTCCACTATCGCCAAGATATCTTCCTCAAAATTCACTGGGGCGTTGTATCTCGATCGTGGAGGAGTATTCGACTGAGTTTGAAAATTTGATGATCAAAGGAGACTTGCAAGAGGCTGAGGAGCAGTCCATAGCCCGCTACCTTGCTGGTTTGAGGTTCGAAATTTCTAAAACTGTTCAATTGCAGCCATATAATACTCTTCAAGATGTGATAAAGCTTGCCTTAAAAGTTGAGGCTCTAAACAAGTATGGGGGTTTTACTACAAATCGGATTAAAGAAGGATTTATCAAGAATTCGACTTCAAGGGGTCCTAGTAGTGCTAAAACCACCCTTAAACCTCAAGTAAAAGGTGAAGTGCACAAGCCACGCTAAGAGTCTACCTTTAAGTCAAGGCAAAGGCTTTAAATGCCACGGATTTGGGCATATAGCTTCTGAATGTCCTAACCGACGAGTGGTTGCCCTAATTGAAGAATATGAAGATGAGGAAGAAGATGTCGAAGAGGCAATTGAATCTGACCATGAAGTTAAGGATGAACTTACTATGCCCGACCATGGGACTTCCTTAGTTGTTCAAAGGAGTCTTAAGATAGGGGCAGCTGCTAGTGAGGAGAATCGTCATGGCCCAATGTCTTTCACACAGCGCACATCTAAGGACGTGGTTTGTTTGGTTATTATTGATATGGGAGCTTCGAGAATTGTGTTTCTCGAGATGGTGCAAAAGCTTGATTCAAGGGATCCACATCCGAAACCCTATAAACTTAGTCAAGCCTAAGAGGGTAGTGATATCAAGGTAAAGCATAGGTGCCTTGTCTCCTTTACAATTGGAAAGCACTACTGTGACGAGGTATGGTGTGATGTTGTTCCAATGGATGTCATTACTTGCTACTTGGGAGGCCATGGCAATATGATAGGAAGGTCATTTATGATGGCTTCAAGAACACTTACACATTCGCAAGGATGGCCACAAATTTGTCTTGAAGACCGTTGAAAACCTAAGAATCGCCCACCTCCAAATCCAGCGCAGCAAAATTCTTCGTTGTCAAAACCGGTGCTGGAGAAAGAAATCGAGTTGGTTCGATGTGATGGCCTTGGTCATATTGAAGAAACCGAAAGTGAGAAGGAGTCCCAAAAGAAGAGAGCCAATCTCGTGCACTTGCGATTTAGCACCCGAGGAGATCTCCACATGGTCGGCCCCTCTATGAGAGATATTCAACATCAAATAGACCTCACTCAGTCTGCTTTCTTTTGCCCAATAAACCCGGGCCTATGATGAGTCCTAAAGAACATGAAGAGCTTACAAGACAAGTCGATGAGTCGCTTCAACAAAGGGCTTATTCGAGAGTAAGAGCCCTCATATGCTCCCGCCCGTTAGTACCAAAGAAAGATGGATTCGAGGATGTGTGTTGATAGTAGGACAACAAGCATCACTATTGAATAACATTTCCCATTCCAAGACTCGATGATTTGCTGGATCAACTCTATGGTGCGGCCCATCTTTTCGAAGATTGGATTTGAGGAGCGGATACCATCAAATTCATAATAGGGAAATGGTGAAGAATGGAAGACGGCCTTCAAAACTCGAGATGGAGCAGGAGTGGATGGTGATGCCATTCGGACTATCCAATGCCCCTAGCACTTTTATGAGGTTTGGTGAATCATATCCTTAAGCCATGCATTGAAATTTCAGCGGTATACTTGATGATATTTCGATCTATAGCAAAAATTGGATGGAGCACTTTGGAGCATTTGAGGCAATTGTTCTCATCCTAAGGGAGCAACGACATTCGTCAACTTGAAAGAAGTGTGACTCTATGCCGATGTAATCATATTTCTCGTTATGTGGTTACTAAAGATAGAATTGAGATGGACCGCGCAAGATAGAGGCGATTACGAATTGGCCAACTCCTAGCTCGATCCATGATGTGAGAAGTTTTCATGGGCTAGTCTCTTTTTATAGGAGATTTATTCGTGGATTTAGCTCTATAATGGCTCTTATAATTGAATGCTTAAAGGGAGACAAATTCAAGTGGATCTAGCAAGTTGCCAAGAAAGCTTCAGTTGATTAAGAAGAAAGTAATCAAGCCCCATGTTTGGTTTTACCACAAATAGCGCCCTCAAGTAGAGGTGATGCATCTCAAGTCGATTTCAGCCGGCCCTTAGTCAAGAAGGAAGACCAGATCGCTTTCAGAGAGAGTTAAATGAAGCAAAAAGGAAGTACTCCACCTATGACAAGGAGTTACATGCTATCTATAGAGCTTTATTTCATTGGAGTCAATACTTGCTTTACAAGCCATTTGTGCTTTTCTCAGATCATGAAGCACTAAAATTCATCAACCACCAGCACAAGTTGAATTGAAGACATGCGACATGGGTGGAATTCTTACAAGCGTACAACTTTACAATCACATAAAGCTTGTTCATAACGTTGTTGCGATGCCTCGAGTAGAGACATGCCCTATGACTTCCCATGCAAGTCCAAGTAGTTTGGATTCGATGTGTCAAAGAACTATATGAGGAGGATGTCGATTTTGGTGACCGAAGGTATGCTGACAAGCCTTTCAAGGATTTTGTAAGGATGGACGGTTTTTCTTTAAAGGAAACACTCTATGAATCCCATCTTGTTCCTCGAGATTGAGTATTTTGGATGAGTTGCATGGTGGAACATTAGGAGGACACTTTGGTGAAGCAAAAACCTTAGCTCTAGTGAAGGCAAACTTCTTTTGGCCTAAGCTAGAGAAAGACATTGCTAGATTTTTCAAGAAGTGTGTTGTGTGCATGATGGCTAAAACTCGTGAAACAATGACTATATACACCATCGCTAATTCCAAATATGCCATGGAGAGGTAAGCTTGGATTTTGCTTCGGGATTACCTAGAACACAAAGAAAACAAAGATTCGATTCCGTGGTCGCTGGACAAAAGTTTTCAAAGATGGCTCACTTTGTACCATGCAACAAGCTCAATGATGCTTCGTGATGTCACGACTCACTTCCAAAGAGATCATGGCGCCTACTTGGTATTCCCAAGACTATGGTTTCAGATCGAGACTCTAAGTTTCTTAGTCACTTTCGAGAACTCGTGGAGAAAACTCCGGGGACTTTTTTACTGCTTAGTACCTCTTATCACCCTCAAACCGATGGTCAAACCGGTTGGCCAATAGAAGCTCGAAATTTGCCAAGGAGATCCTCCAATCCTAGAGAGAGGATCGCACTTCATAATGCATGCAGGGTAACGGTGCGCGACCTTTTATGGCATGATTGAACCCTGCTGGTCCCTTCCTTCCCTATTATGGTGAGCTTGATCTCAGATGACTCGCAATTCATGAATGCTCGAGTGGTCAGTCGTTATCGACTTACTAAAGGAATCGCCTATCGCTAATTCAGGTGACCTTATTGCTATCAAGAGCAAATTTCAAGCACTACCATGTCGATGCATCTATGAGGATATTATCTCTCGGACTCTAGATCCGTCTGCTTCACGTAGCTCTCGTCTCGAACCACTTTTAATTAAAGAAACCGATTGTTAATCGGGCACTCTTCGATTTGGTTCCTGCTTATCGAGGCATGCTTTCATTGTATGGCTGACCGCATACATAATGCATTGGTTACTCAGATAAGCTTCTTCACTAGACCCACCACTCTATATCGTGTGTTTTTTTGTCGTGCTAATGCTGTAAGATGGGAACTACTTTATTCTTCAGTCAGCCATTTCTACACCGGTATTTGGAAGAAGATTCTATGGTCAGGTATCTAGAACTCCGAGGAATTGGAGAACGACTCAGGTAATTGCCAACAAGGGAAAGTCCTTCACCTATTACAAGGAAGATTATATGGGTGCCGTTTACTCACCACTTATGGGGTCATCGAAATGGTAGAATTCATGAGAACAACTATGCTCCAGCTGATACTATCTTTCGCCTCATTTGTGATGATGTTAGACTTCGTATTTCTGGTCTCCAGAAGGTTGTTGATAGTCCTGCAAACAGATCAATGTGTGAGAGATGGTCCTTCCCTATAAATATTTTATCTAATGTAGGTCATAAGGCTTGATTTGTGATTGTTCACAGGTCGCTTGCCCGGTTAGGCGGTTCAGGTTGTTTCTTTTTTGCCCGGATTGTGGGCTTGTGTCTTTGTTGGTGGCTCTGTGTTGTTCGGGCTGTTGCCTGTTCCTATATTTATAGGGAAGGTGCCGGTCCGATTTTTCGCTCGCCAGGGCCTCGCCTCCGTTTTGTATTCTTGTCAAGGCCATTCCTTGCAATAAATTTCTAATTATCCAAAAAAAAAAAAAAATTTGCTAAGGAGCTATGGGAAAGAACGTGAAACAATGGATTTGATTCTACCCCAAATTGAGCTCTCGCTTTGCCAATAGGTCCATGCATAGAACTGCTTCGAAAGCCCATCTGAGGTAGTCTATGACTACAACCGATTGACCCATGGAATTAGCACCCCATCCGACTATTCAACAATTTAAAGGAGATGCTGAAGCTAGAGCCAAAGAGATCAAGAAGTTGCATGAAGAAGTTCATTGAAGATCGAGAAGAAGAATGCCAAATATGTGGAACAAGCAAATAGACGTCGCAAAGTATGTCGAGTTTGAGGTCAAGGACCAATTGGGTACACCTTCAAGTAGTGATAGGTTTCCAACGGAAAGTTTGAAAGCTCTGCCAAGGGTAGAGATGGCCCTTTCAAGATTTATAGAAAATTGAGAGAATGCCTACAAGTCACGCTGCTTGCACGAATATGAAATTTCTCCAATGTTCAATGTTAAGGACTCGAGGGCTTATCACTGAAGACTCGAGGGCAAGTCTTTTCCCAAATATGGGGATCATGCAGAGCTTCTATAAACACACCGAACATTGGGAATTCAGCCCTAATTATTAAAGAATTGTATTGGGGAGGTCAAGACGCATTGAATACATGTGAAAACTCCTGGACCTCATTCGGGCCTCGAAGGCAAAACGTGGTCGTACTTGGACAAACCCCGATGTGGAGCCATACAATTTTAGAAAGTTTGCTTTATTTAATTTTTACTAAAATTTGCTTTATTTATTTTAGAAAGTTTGCTTTATTTATTTTAGGAAGATTTGCTTGTTTATTTTAGAAAGTTCTCATTTATTTATTTTAAAGTTTCTTCTTTTAGGAGTCATGTTTTTTGTAATTAGAAAGTTTCTTTTCCTAGTTAAAGTAGAAGCTACTTTTTTGATTTAGAAAGCATGAGGCCATATATACCCCATAATGTGGAAGTCTTTGATCACGCTCAAGTTTAATAATATTTTCGCATTTCTTTAAGAGCTCCCTCTGCTCTCTTATCTCGTGGATTCCTTGGGACTCAGCTCGGTGGGCTCTCATACCCAGTGGGATTCCTTGGTGGCGAAGTCTTTGTCCGACTTATCAATCAACCCGTCCATAGTTGATTGTGGCGCCTTCACTCCACGCACTATCTGGGGATCTTTTTCAGAACCCAAGAAGTTAAACTCAGCACGTTTCCCTGTGCAAACTCTACTCTCCTCACCATCTCATCTTTTCTTTAAACTTTCCATGACCAAATTTTCAACCTCATCCCGAAACTTTCCAAATTTTGTTCCATATCACTAAAACCCTCCTAAATACCTTTTTTTCTCCTTATATACCGTAAATACACCGTCCTTAACTTAGAAAATCTCCAAAATTCGTCCATAACCTATTTTGGCCTTAGAAAACTACCCAAAACCCATATTTTGACTTACCTAAACTTCGATCATCCATCACTCTGGCCCCAACTCGCAGACGATAGTTGTCTCCATGTCCGTAAGCAATGGATGATGGTCAGCCATCTCCTTCTCGACCGTGTACCGCCTCCCGTATCATGGGAGCTGCGGGCCAAAAGCTACTGGGCGTCTTTCCCGCATACAAGAACCCCTCCACAGCAAAGTCAGAGGCATCGCAGGTACCTCGAATACCTTGGTGGTCAGTAGCCGCCAACACGCCCTCCGTCATGGCCTCTTCAAGTCTTCAAAGGCTTGCCGATACTTCATCCCACGTCCATGCCTTACTCTTCTCGAAGGTCCACAACGGAGCCGCTCTCGCCGAGTACCCCCTTTATGAACCGCCGAGATAGTAGTTCACTGTGCCCAAGCATAGCGACCTCGCTATGGCACCTAGTGGGGATCCCATTCCCGGATGGCTTTGATCTTGCTCCCATCCATCAATATGAGCTTACCATCCTTTGACATGCGATGTCCTAGGAAGCCCACTTCTCCAAGAGCCGGTTGAGCATTTCTCCTTCTTCACATATAGCTCATTCTGCCTTAATAGTCGGAATAATTCCATTTTATGATCAACATGTCTCTCCAAGGTGTTTATATATAACACATTTATCTAGATATACTACCACAAACTTATCTAAGAAAGGATGGAATTTCTTGTTCATTAAAGTGCAGAATGTAGCAGGGGCATTAGTAAGACCAAAGGGCATCACTAGGAACTCATAAGAGCCATACCTCGTTACACAAGTAGTCTTCAGCTCATCCCCTTTAACTATCCTCACTTGGTAGTAGCCTGACCGCAAGTCCAGCTTCGTGAAGTACCTTGCTCTACCAAGTTGATCAAATAGGTCGGCAATAAGAGGGATGGGATACTTGTTCTTGACCGTCACCTTGTTGAGTGCCCGGTTGTCGATGCACATCCGTAGTGACCCATCGTGCTTCTTTTGGAACAGGACCGGTGAACCATAGGGAGCCTTAGATGGTTGGATGAATCCGGCATCCAACAACTCTTTTAGTTGTCTTCTTAACTCCTCCAACTCTGGGGGTGCCATCCTGTAGGGCCCCATGGCAGGGTTCATTTCTGCCCAACTCGATCTTAGGATCTTTCTCCTCCCAGTGGGAGCTGGGGTATCTCTCGCGCATTACACTTAAATTCATCTAGAACCTTCTTGACTTCCACGGGCATAGGATCACCCATAAGGTCAATCGTCTCCTTAAGAGCCACCATGTAGTCACCTCTTTCTTTTCAACCCCTTCTAGCCAGCTTACAAAGATAGGGTCTTAGCTTTGCCTTTCTATGGATTGTGGGAAACATACATGGTGCCTTCTCTTCTAAGATAGCCATGAATGTAGAAAAGGTAGCGTACGCCTTACCCGGGCGATAGAGTTCCATCCCAGGGATTATCTGAAGTCATCCATGGGTGCCACCGTGAAGGCTAACCTTGCCTCTTCCCACGACTGATCTTCATTGTCACCCCACGAGCCACTTCCTGGTAGATGGCTTGGCAAATGAGTTAACTCCGCCTCGAGCCATCCCGGGCTCCGATGTCCCGAGCTCGGAGTCTTCTTGCCTCCTCCTCCGAGAGACACAAGTTGTGTGTGGCAACTGTTCATCATGGCCTCGTGGACATCCCATTCACCTCTACTCCACATACATGAGTCCCGTTTGAGGTCAAGCCCAGTCGGGCTTGACCTCGAGGGCATTCAATGTTTCATCGACCCCATGTGAGCATCGTCGCCGCCTGCCCCTTCATCAAGTCGCTGAGGGCCTTTCTTTTGTGACATTCCCGTGCTCAATGTGGGCCATCAGACAGCGCTAGTCTTTGGCTCAAATCTTGCGTCCCTGTCCCCGCTCTACCCTCCCCTCATAGAGGCCGCACCCGATCCTTCCTTAGTATCGTGGCTCTGTGAGTCCCTGCCTCCCCAACCTTTGACATACACCCTCAAAGATGTCTGGATCGAGATGAGTCCCCTTCTGAATCCATATGACTCACACGCCATGGCCGTGGCTAAGTCTGACACACCACGCCTCCTTAACTCGTCTACCAAATTTTAGATGGTTTTCCATGAAGTTGAAGAGAAGCTCATTCTCATTCATATCAGGCGCCTCAAGCATTGTGTGGAAGAGAACTCCTCGACATAGTCGCGGGACGATCCCGTATGCCCGAGATGTCCGACATCTTTCTATCGCGCCATGTATCCCACATCCTCAGTGGTAGAATTGCTTTTGATTTCTCTTTGAAATTCACCATGTGTCTATATGGTGCATAGTCCTTTTCTATATCCATAAACCTTCTTACGCCACCATAGAGTAAAGATTATCTATGATATGTAGAGTAGCTATATGCACCTTAGTAGCCTCACCTGCTAGCGCCTATTGCCTCAAAATATCTTTCCATGTGCCATAGGTAGTTATCAAGCTTCTTAGCATCCCTCTTCCCAGTGAAGGTGTGTGGCTTCGGCACCTCCACCCTTGGTGCTTCATGGGTGGCCATAACCCGAGCTGACAACGCTGCCTCATAAATGGCCACCTTTTGCCTCAACTCTTCTTCGTGCTTGGTCAAGACCTCCACTCTTGACTCTAAGCTTGCGAGCATGTCTAGGACCCTCATGAACTCCTCGTGCGACACCACCGGGACCGGCGAGCCACGATGCCCCTCTCAAGGTCTCTTTCTGATCTCCACCGCCACCCGACCGTCCAAGCTCGCGGAGAGATCACGAGACTTTTGTCCTTCTTCCCTTCCTTAGCGGAGGTCAAGGTCCCTTCCCTGACTTGCTCTGCTAGCCTTCCTCTATACATGAGAGCCCGACATCAGATCCTCCAAGTATCCCCACACGCCGCACCGAAGCCTCCGACACCAACCGTCACCACTTAGTTTCCCGGGCCTAAGCTCCCGTGCGCACTTCTAGACAATCTCCGCCCTTTCTCGATGTTGCTAAGTCAACCCTCCCGATTGCTCCTCGCTTACTAGCTCTGGCCTCTACCCACAGCTTGGAAGCGAAGAGAACTTGAGAGAACACTTGAAAGAAGAAAGCTCTTTATTGAAGAAAGAATGCTTTACAATGCTTGAGAGCTCTGGCTTGATGGTGGTTTGCAAAATGAGGCCACCACATTCCTTTATATTACCTATGGAAGTGTGTAGAACCTTTGAAGGTTCCCCACAAACCTAGAGAATTCTAGAAGATTCTACTATGTACACATATATACAAGAAGTCTCTAGAAGAACCTAGGATGATCTCCTTCCTTCCATACCCTTCCACACAAGTGTGGACTTCTCCGGAGTCTTCTAGAACCTTCCTTATCCTTCTAGCAATGGAGGTCTCTCCAAGTCTATAGAATCTTTCCACCTCCCTATATAAGCCCTCATGCCTCCATATGGACTCAACAGAGTAGCTTCATGGAGGGTGCACACGAGGCAATCAGATTCGTGGATGCACTAGGCAGAGGCATCTTGCCTAGGCATGTCATGGCACTAGGACGTGGCCCCATGTCTAGGCATGGACAAGGCCGAGTCACCGTGTCTAGGCATGCACAAGGCCGAGGTACCTTACCTAGGCATGTAATGGCACCAGGTCGCCGGCGCACCGCGGTCTAGGCATGCACTACAGTCGAGTCATCAGGTTCAGCATGCACAGCCGCGGCACCTGCCTAGGCATGTCATGGAATCCAGGGGCCGACAATTCGCCTGTGCATGCACTAAAGCCGAGTCACCTCGGTCTAAGCATGCACTAAGTCGAGGCACCTTAACGCATGTCATGGCACCGGGTCGGGTAAAGTAATCGTGTCTATGCATGCACTAGGCCGAGTCACCATGTATAGGCATGCACTAGGCCGAGGCACCTTGCCTAGGCTTGTCATGGCACTAGGCCGAGGCACCCTTGCTAGGCATCGCACTAGGCCGAGGCACCGTGTCTAGGCATGCACTAGGCCGAGGCACCAAGCCTAGGCATGTCATGGCACTAGCCCGAGGTACCTTGTCTAGGCATGCACTATGTAGAGTCACCGTGTCCAGGCATGTACTAGGCCGAGGCACCTTGTCTAGAAATGACATGGCACTATGCCGAGGCACCGTGCCTAGGAATGCACTAGGCCGACTCGCCGTGCCTAGCTACGTGCCGAAAGGATACGAACCCCACAACTTGTGAGGAGACCTGCGGATCGAATTAGATCGGAAGAAACCCTAATGCTCTGGGCTGATGGATGACCTGACCCGCTGTTTATATGGAAGCAAGAACCTCGTATAGGTGAGGACGCCACACCTGGTGATGGAGATCCGATTGATAAGTCGATGGAATGAAGACGTCACAATCAACTATGGAAAGGTTGATTGATAAGTCGATAGGATGAACGCCACTTAAAATCCGATAGTTCAAAAGTTCTTTGAGAGAAACCAAAGAGAAAGATAAACTCTCAGCTTTATTAATCAGAATGTGTAGAATGTAGATAACAAGCCTTAAATAGGCCCAAAATACAAAAGAAAAGAAACCAATATTTTGCTGAAAACTAGAAAGGAAACTAAATATACTTTTTCCAAACCACTACATACTAAAAACATCCATGGAGGAGAAAAAGGAAACTAGATAACTTTAGGACAAGACTTGGTAATAAAAAGCAAGAAAGAAATCGTGAACAAATCGCCTCCAAAATAGCAGCAAATCGCCTCCAAAATAGTAGCAAATCGTGAACAAATTCAACACTAAATCAGAATAAGTCACCCAAAATAGCAAAGCAAATCAGAACAAATCATCATCAAATCAGCAAGAAATCAACACCAAATCAAGTAAATCTTTTCTAAAAAGAAATAGAAACTCCTATTTTCCTAGCAAAACACACTTTCTAAATTAAATAAAGCAACTTCTACTTTGACTTGGAGAATAAATCTTTTTAAAATAAAACAACTCCAAATCAAAATAGTAATAAAACTCAAACACTTGAACATAAATATATCTTGCCGCTCTGCTCTCTCTACAAACTCCCGAATCAATTTTCCTTAATTAAGATTAAACCCTAATGAATCTTCTAGAAGCTCCCGCATCACTAGATCTCACAGCTTTGACTCTCATCATTCCCCCTTCCTCGAAAGACTGGCCCCTCTAATCTTAACCATAATGTTGTGGATGGTATGACAATAAATAATACAAATCCTCCGCTGGCCCATCCTTTACGGGAATTAAAATCACCTGAACTGCATGGACTCAAGTTCTCCCCGACATATCCCTTTTCCATCAATTCACCAACTTGCTTTGGAGTTCCTTTGTCTCCTGATTACCCCCTATAAGCCAAGGTCGATTCGTATCGGTAAAGACTGTGCACAAAATCAATTTGATGTTCAATCCCTCGGATAGGAGGTAAACCTTTCGGAATTTCCTCCGGAAAGACATCTTCAAACTTCTTGTTTTGGACATGGCAACTAGTGTGAAAAATTCTCTCCCGCGCAGACTGCCCCTCTTCCTCGCTTCAAGGCACACTTAAAGCCCTCCTTGCAACCAACAATTCTTCTTGGCCAGCATATTCCTCATAATCGACATCCTCCAAGGATGGCCTCGAATCACAATTTGATTCATGGTCTTTATTTCCTTGTCCTGTCACCTCTTGTTCTTGTTCTATTTTGGGCTTGGCATTGGGTGGCTTATCTTCCGTCCTCCATTGATTCGACTTCCAAGTGGATGAAATTGGAATAGGTTCAGAACGTGTGTTGGTACTGTCCCTCCTCTTGACTTGATTCTCGATCTTGATAGCCATATGCACCATATCCTCCAACTCTACGTAATGTTGCAATTCCATCACTTTTTGAATCTGCCTGTTTAAACCTGCCAAAAACCTTGCCATAGCCTCTCGATCTTCTTCAATATTTGCTCTACTAATGCAACCTTCATCCTTATAATACTCCTTTACACTACGATTGCCTTGCCTCTCAGGTTTTGCAAACGAGCCAGCCACAACTCCTGGTAGTAGTAAGTCAAACAAACCTCTTCGCATCACCCTTCATCCTTCAGCAGAGCTTCCACCGCCGGCCCCTATTTCGTCTCATATTAAAAACTAATTGGTCCCACCACACTGTTGCATAGTTTGAGAACCCTATATGTAAAGAAGTTTCACCTTCTTATTTCTAATAATTGTGACAATCAAAACCAACTCTACCTTCTCTCCCACTCAAGATATGCCTCAGATCATTCTTCTTTCCCTTGGAAAGATGGAATCTCATCTTAATGTTTCCCAAATTATTATCTTCCCGATTCCTATCTTCTCTATGTCTCCATACCTCCCATTACTAACACCCGAATCATAATCCATTCTCGTTCAAAGTCTCCTCCGCTGGCTGATGATTTTTCTGTCACCCGCGCCCCCTCTCTTGGCGTACCTCTCCTTCTACGCCCGTGGGAGGGTTTCGTGGGTGCCTAAGCTTCCCAGACCCTCTCATGGAATTGTTCCACCACTCTAAACATTCTCTCCCTCGTATTTCGGCCGGGTTAAGGCCCCAGATAATGAACTTCATGTCAACGCTCCCGCCACACTCCCTCGATGCGGTTGTCCGACATAGTGCTGCAAAAACAAGGTTAGAAGAAAAAAGTAGGACTGAGCAAATCACTCGGCCACTGTTTTCACTTGAAGAATGATTCACTTTAGCCAGTCATGGTTTTCACACAATATATTTGGCTTTTTCACCTAATAATCTGACCACTCTCGCTTTTTCCACTCGAATTTCTCTATAGTTTTGGAACTAATCAAACAACCGATTTCCGCAAAATTCAATAAACTATCAAAGAAGAAAAGGACAGTTGGTGGCGTTAACCAAGATCAAAGCTTTTTACATATTTATTTTTTTTATACTATGGCTGGATTGATTTGTGATAGTTCAGAATGATGATAAAAACTTAGGATATTTTTTTTCCCATTTTTTTTTTTTTTTTTTTTTTGGACTGGACCCTTTTCCTTTACTTTCCTTTTTTTTTCTTTTTTTTCTTTTTTTTCCTGCTTTTTTTTTTTTTGAACTTTGAGATGGACGATTGAATAAAAAAAGGAAACAATAAAAACATAACCGATCAAGAATGAAGAAAACCTGACTTGAGATGGAGTAGATAATAGATTATGAATGAAATCGGGATTGAACTAATTTAGAAGGTATGGATGAAAGCTGGGTGACTAAGATGGTTCTGACAAAGAAAAATAATAAAAATAAAAGATAGGCAAAACTTAAAAATAGAACCTCTGCTGTTTTATACCAAAATGATACCAACCCCGCCAACTTGTGAGGAGATCTCGATCGAATTAGATCGGAAGAACCGCTCTAATGCTCACTTTTGGATGGATGACCTTGACCCGCTGCTTATATGGAAGCAAGAACCCGTATAGGTGAGGACGCCACAATCTGGTGATGGAGATCCGATTGATAAGTCTACGGAACGAAGACGCCACAATCAACTATGGAAAGGCTGATTGATGTTTCGATAGGAT
The DNA here is from genome assembly GCA_016808115.1 of Tetrastigma voinierianum. Taxonomy (NCBI): domain Eukaryota; kingdom Viridiplantae; phylum Streptophyta; class Magnoliopsida; order Vitales; family Vitaceae; genus Tetrastigma; species Tetrastigma voinierianum. Next base: position 505,837 of record JAEQBH010000246.1, on the reverse strand, counting down.
GAAATCTTCAATTTTAAAAATCCGATAAGTTCAAAAGTTCTTGAGAGAACCAAAGAGAAAGATAAACTCTCGATTTTTATTAATCAGAATGTGAATAGATAACAAGCCTTAAATAGCCCAAAAATACAAAGCAAAGAAAAAGAAACTAAATATTTGCTGAAAACTAGAAAGGAAACTAACATACTTTTTCCTAAACCACTACATACTAAAAACATCCATGGAGGAGAAAAAGGAAACTAGATAACTTTTAGGACAAGACTTGGTAATAAAAGCAAAGAGCAAATCAGGAACAAATCACTTCCAAAATAGCAGCAAATCAGCTCCAAAATAGTAGCAAATCAGAAATAAATCAAGACCAAATCAGAACAAGTCACCCAAAATAGGCAAAGAATCAGAAACAAATCATCATCAAATCAGCAAGAATCAACACTAAACTCAAGCAAATCTTTTCTAAAAGAAATAGAAACCCTATTTTCCTAGTATAAAACACACTTTCTATTTAAATTAAATAAAGCAACTTCTACTTTAATTTGAGAATAACATAAAATAAAACAACTCCAAATCAAAATAGTAATAAAACTCAAAACACTTAGAAATGGTAAATATATTCTAAGGCTCCTGTTTCATGTTCTCTCCGAATCTGAATTTTCCTAATTAAGATTATATCCCTAATGAATCTTCTGTGGTTTCGCATCACTCTGACCCTTTGTGCTTTGATTCTCATCACCGAGGCACCTTTTTTTTTTTTGGATAAGTAAGCATTTATTTCCAAAAGCAAAGCCCCACAACCAAAGAATACACTTAATTAAAGGCCCAAAATTATTAGAAATCCGGGACAAGACCTCCCTAAAAATCGAAGGGAAGGCAACAACTCGTAACAACCAACAACAACCAAGGATAAAGAACAAAACAAATAGCACCCACCCACATCCCGGCAGAGTCACCACACCCAAAGCCTTCCAGCCTTAGCCCGGCTATACACCCTCAGCCCAACACAGCTAAGGACCCAACCAGCAACGAAACCATCAATCAACCAAATGAAGCACCAATGTCAAGAATGTTAAGAGGGAAGGACCATCTCTCACACATAGCTCTGTTCACTGGATTATCTACCACCTTCTGGAAACTTGAGAGATTCTCACCGACATCATTACAACAGAGATGAAAAATGCCACTTCTGATAATACATATTTCATAAATTCTACTATTCCGCTGTCTCCACAAGTGATAGATGGTAGCACCCCAAGCAATCCTCTTGGTGACAGAACAAAAGGATTTCCCTTTGGTAGCAATTACCCATAAGAACTCATTCTCCCAATTCCGTGGAGTTCTAGAATTCCCACATAGCCTTAAAACTCTCAACCATATTCCGTGGAGGCACCTTGCCTAGGCATTGCATGGAACTAGGCCGATGCACCTTTCCTAGGCTTGTCATGGACCTAGGCCGAGGCACCGTGTCTAGGCTTGCACTAGGCCGAGTAACCGTGTCTAGGCATGAACTAAGCCGAGGCACCATGCCTAGGCATGTCATGGCACTAGGACGAGGCACACTTGCTAGGAATCGCACTAGGCCGAGGCACCTTGCCTAGGCATTGCATGGCACTAGGCCGAGGCACCTTGCGTAGACATGTATTGGACCTTGGCTGAGGCACCGTGTCTAGGTTTGCAATAGGCCGAGTCACAGTGTCTAGGCATGCACTAGGCTGAGGCACCTTGCCTAGGCATGTCATGGCACATGGCCGAGGCACCGTGTCTAGGTATGCACTAGGCCGAGTCACCGTGTCCAGGCAAGCACTAGGCCGAGGCACCTTTTCTAGAAATGACATGGCACTAGGCCGAGGCATCGTATCTAGGCATGAACTAGTCCGAGTCGCCGTGTCTAGGCATGCAATAGGCACAGGCACCTTGCCTAGGCATGTCATGGCCCTTGGTCGAGGCACCCTTTCTAGGTATCGCACTATGCCAAGGCACTGTGTCTAGGGATGCACTAGGCCGAGGAACCTTACCTAGGCATGTCATGGCACTAGGCCGAGGCACCATATCTAGGCATGCACAAGGCATGCACTGGGCCGAGGCAAATGCTACCTAGGAAATGTAATCAACTCAGTCGCGAGGCAATCTCTAGGTATCGCATCAGCCGAGGCACTGCGGTCTCGGGATGCACTGTAGCCGAGGCACCTTGCCTAGGCATGTCATGGCACTAAGCCGAGGCATTGTGTCTAGGCAAGAACAAGGCCGAGTCACCGTGTCTAGGCATGCACTAGGCCGAGGCACCTTACCTAAGCATGTAATGGCACTAGGACGAGGAACTGTGTCTAGGCATGCACTAGGCCGAGTCACTATGTCCAGGCATGGCATAGGCCGAGGCACCTTGCCTCGGCATGTCATGGCACTAGGCCGAGGCTCCGTGTCTAGGCATACACTAGGCCGAGTCACCGTGTCCAAGCATGCACTAGACCGAGGCATCTTGCCTAGGCATGTCATGGCACTGGACCGAGGCACCGTGTCTAGGCATGCACAAGGTGAGTTACCATGTTCAGGTCAGACTCAGGGCCGAGGCACCTTCCTAGGCTTGTCATGGCAATTCAGGCCGGCACCCTTCAAGGCTTCTCGGCTAAGGCCAAGGCACCGCGGTCCGTATGCATTAGGTCGTGGCACTCCAACTTGTAAGGCATGTCATGGCACTAGGCCGAGTTACCATGTCTAGGCATGAACTATGCAAAGTCTCTGTGTCCAGGCATGTACTAGGTCGTGGCTCCTTGCCTACAAATGACATGGCACTAGGCCGAGGAACCGTGTCTAGGCCTGCACTAGGCCGAGGCACCTTGCCTAGGTATTGCATGGCACTAGTCGCGGGCACCTCACTCGCATGTCATGAACTCAGCCGAGGCACCATGTCTAGGCTTAAACAAGGCCGAAATACCGCGGTTCAGTACGAACTAAGTCGAGGCACTTTGCCTAGCATGTCAGGCACCAGTGCCGAGTCACCGTGTCTAGGCATGCAATAGGCCGAGTCATCGTGTCTAGGCATGAACTAAGCCGAGGCACCTTGCTTAGGCATGTAATGGCAGTAGGCCGAGGCACACTTTCTAGGTATCGCACAAGGCCGAGGCACCTTGCCTAGGCATTGCATGGCACTAGGCTGAGGCACCTTGTCTAGGCATGTCATAGACCTAGGCCGAGGCACCATGTCTAGGCTTGCACTAGGCCGAGTAACCGTGTCTAGGAATGCACTAGGCCGAGTAACCGTGTCTAGGAATGCACTTGGCCGAGGCACCTTGCCAAGGCATGTCATGGCACATGGCCGAGCCACCGTGTCTAGGTATGCACTAGGCCGAGTCACCGTGTCAAGGCATGCACTAGGCCGAGGCACCTTTTCTAGAATTGACATGGCACTAGGCCGAGGCACCGTGTCTAGGCATGCACTAGGCCGAGCTAAGCCATGTTCAGGGCATGCACTTTAGGCCGAGTCATCGTGGTGCCCAGGGGCATTGCAAATTCTAGTCCGAGGCACCTTGCCTAGGCATGTCATGGCACTAGGCCGAGGCACCCTTGCTAGGTATCGCACTAGGCTGAGGCACTGTGTCTAGGGATGCACTAGGCCGAGAAACCTTACCTAGGCATGTCACGGAACTAGGCCGAGGCACCATGTCTAGGCATGCACAAGGCTGACTCACCGTTTATAGGCATGCACAAGGCCGAGGCAGCTTACCTAGGTTTGTAATGGCATTAGGCCGAGGCACCCTTGCTAGGTATCGCACTAGGCCGAGGCACTGTGTCTAGGGATGCACTAGGCCGAGGCACCTTACCTAGGCATGGCCACAGGCTCAGCCAAGGCACCGTGTCTAGGCAAGGACAAGGCCGAAACAATCGCGGTTCAGGCACGCACCAGTTCGGCGCAGACCTTACCTGCGCATGTATCGCACTAGGCCGAGGCACCGTGTCTAGGCATGCACTAGGCCGAGTCACCGTGTCCAGGCATGGACTAGGCCGAGGCACCTTGCCTAGGCATGTCATGGCACTAGGCCGAGCCACCGTGTCTAGGCATGCACTAGGCCGAGTCACCGTGTCTAGGCATGCATAAGGCGAGTCACCATGTCCGTGCACGCACTAGCCGGCACACCTCGCCCAGCCAAGACTCCAGCCAAGGCACCCTTGTACAGACGCACCAGTCGAGGAACCGGTTCAGGCGTGATCAGCCGAGGGTACTTCGGGCCTAGGCATGTCACGGCACTATGTCGAGTTATCGCACTGGTCATGCACTAGGCGCAGTCACCGTCCAAGCATGTACCAGTCGATAAGCACCTCGCTTCTGCATACGTCATGACCCTAGGCCGAGGCACCGTGTCTAGGCATGCACTAGGCCGACTCGCCGTGTCTAGGCAAGCACTAGGCCGAGGCACCTTTTCTATGTATGTCATGGCACTAGGCCTAGGCATGCACTAGGCCGAGTCACCTTGTGTAGGCATGTACTAGGCCGAGGCACCTTTCCTAGGCATGTCATGACACTAGGCCGAGCCACAGTGTCTAAGCATGCACTTGGCCGAGTCATTGTGTCTAGGCATGTACTAGGCCGAGTCATCGTGTGTAGGCATGCACTTGACCGAGGCACCTTTCCTTGGCATGTCATGGCACTAGGCCGAGGTACCGCGCGGTCTTCCATGCAGAGGTCGAGGCACCCGCCTAGGGGCATGTCAAGTTAAGACTTGACTGAAGCACCCTTGCTAGGTGTCGCTATAGGCCGAGGCACTATGTCTGGGCATGTACGAGGCCGAGGCACCTTGCCTAGGCATGTCATGGCACTAGGCCGAGGCACCATGTCTAAGAATTAACAAGGTAGAGTCACCTTTCTATGCATGCACTAGGCCGAGATACATTGTATAGACATGTAATGGCACTATGCCGAGGCATCAAGTGGTTCAGCATGCACTAGGTCAAGCACCCATCTAGGCATGCACAAGGGCGAGTCACTGTGTCTAGGCTTGCACTAGGCCGAGGCACCATTCCTAGGCATGTCATGGACCTAGGCTGAGGCACCGTGTCTAGGCATGCACTAGGCTGAGTCACCGTGTCTCGGGATGCACTAGCCGAGGGCACCTGTCGAGGCGACAGTCACAGCATTGTACCAGGTACGTTGTCTAGGCATGCAGTAGGCCAAGTCACCATGTCTAGGCATGCACTAGGCCGAGGCACCTTGCCTAGGCATGTCATGGCACTAGGCCGAGTCACCCATGCTAAGCATCGCACTAGGTTGAAACATAGTGTCTAGGCATGCACTAGGCCGAGGCACCTTGTCTAGGCATGTTATGGCACTAGGACGAGGCACAGTGTCTAGGCATGCAATAGACCAAGTCACCATGTCTAGGCATGCACTAGGCCGAGGCACCCGCTCTAGCATGTCATGGCACTTTCAGTCGAGTCACCCTTGCTAAGCATCGCACAAGGCCGAAACACAAAGGTCTGGCATGCACTAGGCCGAGGCTAATCCGCCTGTGCATGTTATTGCACTAAAGGACGAGGCACGCTGTCTGCAAAGACAGCCAAGTCACCATGTCTAGGCATGCACTGTGCCGAGGCACTCCGTCTAGGCATGTCATGGCCCTAGGGCCGAGTCACCTCGCTAAGCATCGCACTAGGTCAAACACGCTTGGGTTCAGCATGCACTAGGTCGAGGCACCTTGCCTAGGCATGTCATGGCACTAGGCCGAGTCACCCTTGCTAAGCATCGCACTAGGCCGAAACACAGTGTCTAGGCATGCAATTGGCCGAGGCACCTTTTCTAGGCATGTTATGGCACTAGGCCGAGGCACAGTGTCTAGGCATGCACTAGGCCTAGTGTCACGGGCCTACTCATTCATGCAGCGGCGCGGCCCGTGCGGCGGTCTCACATAGATAGTTTCTTGAGACCCAGCCTGCCACGCCACATATTATGTCTTTATGCTTACCGGTCACGCACGCTCGCTCATCGAGAGAGCGCCCACTCCGACGCAGTGTGGTAGGCCAACACCCCTCTTCATAGTCAGGTCCACGACCAGCGACAAGCTTCCAAAACTTAACCAGGTCGGCATGCATGGACTCCAAAGAAGCTTCACCTCGATCCCTTTTGCACGCACCATCTATAGCACTCTCACACCATTAAGCTCAAACCCATCAGCATGCTTGATCTTCAATAAAGTCTTCAACTGCGTCACGAACGCCCACACTATAAGTCCGTGACATTCGCCCCCACCCAATATCTTGCACGCCCTCGTGCAAGGCACCTTTCACCGATCTCGGCCTTCCTTCGAACACTTCTACTCCCCTCGAGCCATCATCGACTAAGGTCCGCGCTGATACCCCCGGGCCAAATAAGACGTCCATATCTTCAGACGCGGCATCACACAACCATGGAAGGAGCACCTTGTCACTTCCACCCCGAAAGCAGCACCTCGCTGGACTTCCACCCCTAGTAGGCGAGAACCCGTTATGCACTACTAGACAGCAACATGCACCTTTTGCGATATGGAGGAACGCCCATCCCTACATGGGTCCTCAATGCAAATTCTTCAGCACCACGGCCATCAAGCATCGCGGCGTTTTTAAGAGAGAAATCCACTTTCAGCCCACCAGAACAATAGAAGACAACACCATACTTTTGAAGAACTTCTGTCCCGCTCTGATACCACTTATCACAGGCCTACTCATTCACGCAAATGACGCGGCACATGCAAATTGCCTCACATAGACATTCTCGAGACCCAACCGCCACACACACATTATGCCTTTATGCTAACCGGTTTTGCCCCGCCCGGCTCATCAGAAAGCCGCCTAGCCTCCCGACACAGTGGTAGGCCAAAAGCCCTCTTCATAGTCAAGTCCACGACTAGCGACAAGCTCCCAAAACTTAACCAGGTCGGCGTGGCTAGACACCAAAGAAGCTTAACGTCAATCCACTTGCACGCACCATTTGGAGCACTCTCACACCGTTAAGCTCAAACCCATCTGTATGCTTGATCTTCAATAAAGTCTTCAATTGCAGTCACGGATGCCCACACAATAAGTTCATGAAACTAGGCACCGTGTCTAGGCATACACTAGGCAGAGTCACCGTGTCCGAGCATGTACTAGGCCGAGGCACCTTGCCTAGGCATGTCACGGCACTAGGCCGAGGCACCGTGCCTAGGCATGCACTAGGCCGAGGCACCGTGTCTAGGCTTGCACCTTGTCTAGGCATGTATTTCCGTTTGGTGCACCTTTCCCAGCTCACACAAGACTAAAGGACAAGACCCTCGCAGCCGCCATGCATCTGTGGGGCCGAGGCACCATGTCTAGGCACGCACTAGGCCGAAGTCACCACATGTCTAGCCATGCACTGTGCCGAGGCACCTCGCTCGTGCATGTCATGCACTTAGACTGTTCTCACCGTGTCTGGGCATGAACTAGGCCGAGTCGCCGTGTGTAGGCATGCATTAGGCCGAGGCACCTTTCCTAGGCATGTCATGGCACTAGGCCGAGGCACCCGTGCTAGGCATCGCAATAGGCCGAGGCACCATGTCTTGGCATGCACTAGGCCGAGGCACCTTGCCTAGGCATGTCATGGTAGTAGGCCGAGGCACCGTGTCTAGGCATGCACCTTCTCAAGTGTCCTGTCGCACCACACTCATAACACGTCCGAGGCCCCATGTCCACAACTGTACTCCCACTGGCTTGCCCTTGTTGCATGGGCAACTATCGTGGACCATTCATCCTTGGGCGCTTAGCCCTCTTATCCCTTGACCTGAAGTCACCAAACCTGGAATTCTTATTTCTTTCCTTCCTCACTCGCCGCTTCCCTCTCAATAATCGTGGCTCGTACACCACCTCACTGTAGGCGGGCATGAAAAGGAGCCACTCTAAGCCTCGAATGTCTGCCTCAAACCTCCCGAAACCGGTTTCCTAGCCTCATTCGTCGTCACACCACGCCATACCCTGACAACAGAGTAAACTGGGAGGCATACTCACACAAATATACCTCACAAGAAAAGTAATAAACTCCGATCTCTTCTGCCTCCTGTCAGGCCTCAAGAAAGTACTTGGCCAAGAGTAACTCGAATCCAAGTCCATCCCATGTGTGTACATCATGGGTGTTCTTAACCATATCCCACCAACCTCGCCTCGCCCTCAACATAAAGGACGCTAGAGAAACTCTCCGCCTCCCTGTGGACTTCCAAGACATCCGTAATCCTCTTCACTTCCTTTAGCTACGTCGTTCTCAAGGGAAATCGACACCCACCCCTCGAAACACCGGGGAATAAGTGCCTTGAAATCCTTTAGACAACTCGCACGTCCATCTTCTCCGGAATGACTCTCGGAGGTAACGCCACGCCCTCTCCAGCCCCATCCTCTTGAACTGGTGAAGAGGATCCTCACAAACTGCTCGACCCTTTGTCAGCCCACTCTTCTTCCTCTCTATTCATTGTCTATATATAAGAAAATAGACAATCGCTATCACGATGTCATTGTACAAGAACCATTAATAACTCTAGGGTTCTCAACATCAATTTATTATAGCTATGCAATCTTTACCGCTATTGACCTAACTGTCTTTTTTTTTTTTTTTTTTGGATAATTAGACCTAACTGTCTTACCCGATTCATAACAATTGCACATGGTATAAGAATCATTACACACTAGCCAATACTATGGCAAAAATCCATACAAGCATTATAATATCTAAACTCATTATATCATGCTTGCAATCACACCAACATGTTATCACATAGTCTCATGTAAACATGTTATCATAAAATACCCTTCACTAGTTGTTGCTGCTAGGAAGCCTTATGCCATGCCATGTATGAAAATCATATCATCACCCAATAGCACAATCCTAGCACTAAAAACCCAAGCTCTCATCATCGTAGCTTAAAGTGTGCCTAGGAATCCTATGTGTACCTATTGAATTTTCCCTAAATCTCCCAAGGATTTATCCCTTTGCTCTGATACCAACTTGTCACACCCTGATTTCCACGGTGTGATTTATGTTATTTTATCTTTTTTTTTTTTTTTTTCACAACTTGAGTCTCTAACATAGGACTCTTTCAAAATCCAACACTTTGCATAAAAGGGGCTACCACTAGCCCTACATACCATATATATCAACCTGTATTTCTTCAAAACCTGAGTCCAAAACTCCACTTGGATTAATCGCTTAGAAACGTAATTAAAACTCAACTCCAAATCTCAAAACATATATATACATATCTGTACTGAGGTAAGTACTCAATGCAACTTATCCAAAAAAAAAAAAAAGTACTCAATGCACCCAAGACTATAAACTTACACTTGATCAAAATAATATTTACACAAAATCCCAAAACTTTCTACAAAGTGTCCCAAACTAATCATAAGCCAAATATACAATGACCCATGATCGATATGAACTGGTCTAAATATACAAAGCAGGAACCTCCACAATAACACTAGATGTTCCTCAAAATGTATGCCCAACCACCAAGATATAAGGTCGACGTACAATTCCCCAACCTCCAAAACCCCGCAAATCAAATCCCCCAAGTCATGCACCGGTCCTCGCACCGCATCTGCGCGAGTAATAACAAAATAGCTCGACAACTCGCAGCGAATCCCATAACAAGCCATGTTTATAGGGAAGGTATCGCTCGCTTGTCGCTCTCTCCGTAGCCTCGCTACTTGTATTCTCGCTGGTCAGGGGCACTGCCCCTTGGAAATAAATCTAATTATCCAAAAAAAAAAAAAAAAAAACATTTCAAAATACAAATAATTCAACACATCTCAAACATGAGCATTTTCAATTAATAGGTTGATGTGGAAACAAATGGATGCAATACTACCACACCATCTCGACCTCATCTGACTCTTTGGGCTTTCACCTGTGTGACTAGCGATCATCCCTCGAACAACGATAAATTGTCGACTTACTACCTGTGGATATGCCCACATCCCGTATAACGACAAATTGCTGGGACTTACCACCCAGGGATATGCCCACATCCCGTATATCTGTGACCTTTCTAGGACTACAACCCAGGGACTAGTCATAGTCCCGTGTCCACTACATCAATCCACTCCTCACACGCCCCATACTCCATGTCATGCTTTAAACAATTTCACAGCATTCACCCACATGGATATTTAAAAACATCATGCACCACTAATTCAAAGAATTCCATAGATATAAAAATATACACAATTATATATATCATTAGAAAATCACACAGTTCAAGCATGGAATGGTACAGAATTTCAGCAAACCATGGTATAAGCAGGAGAAGGTTACAAGATCCCCTACCTTTCCTTGGATTCAAAAATCCACAAATCTCCCAAGGAAGTCAAAACCGAGGCTACTCCAAAGGATCTGCAATTAACAAGTCATAATATTTCTTAGCCTCAAACAATCCGGGTTACATAAATTTACCCAATTTGTTCATTACTACTTCACCAATTCGAATCACACATATTCTTATATACCTACAAACATAAACCTTGATCCTTCAAGAGCACTCTCTTTGCTAATTTACTAATATCAATATTTAACACCCCTTATTAGGGTAACACAAATAGTAATACACAACACTTCAGACCTTGTTTCAAATTGTCTTTCAAGACCCTTTTTTTTTCTTTTTTTTTTTTTCTTAACTACCATTTTGACCAGCCATACACGTTTTTTGTTCACTATGGTCTTCTGACAAGAAGTTCTATCTCTTAGCTTTCATAGTCTTAAATCAGGTCATTCGACCTCCGGTCTCAAGAGTTGGCAGCTTACACTCGACCTCCTGGCATCTTTCATTTCCCTAGGGACAGAATCAGGTCCTCACTTCCACCCTTACTTTGACGAAAGAGTGGAACAAAATGAGCCATAATTCTCAAGCTACACTTTCTTCATGAAGTGTCTCCTATGTGGCTACTTCGAGAGGGATTTTGAATCACCCATTTGGATCAATATAACTCAGTTATAGATCAAAATAGGAACTGTTCCAGAACATGGGACAGAATCTGTATCTGACTTTCAACCTCAAATTCAAGGGTCTTATGGTAGGATTTAGTTCTTGGTTACTTCTAGACAATCGAAGGGCTAGGTCTTGGGCTTCTTCTCCAACTAGAATCATCCAGTTCGGAGTTCTATAGGCCAACTTATGGCCAAAACACTGTCATGGGGTCAAGGGGAAAGCTGGACAGCACCTCCCTTGACACACACACACATGCCATCTTCACAAACTCCGGTCTTTTTACAATTTAGGGGACCCACCAAACACACCTTTCATCAAATCTGGGTTAGGATGTAATCCCAACAAAACCCAAGAATATAACCAAAGTCCATAAGAAATACAACTAAGGCCTCAAAGATCATGTTTACATACCTTAGTGAACTTTTTCCACCAAAAAACCAAGCTTTCCTTCAAGCCTTTTCTCCTCCTTCTCTCTAGCTTCTCTCTAGAACTCTCTCTCACTTCTAAATTTCCGCACTTTCCACTTCCTAGCAAGAAGTTGGTCTAGCATCCAAACCAAGAGAAATTGATGGCATGGCAAGCTCTTCTCATGCACTTGCCATGTGTCAAGATCTCCTACCATGCATATATGAGGTGTCAAGGCCTCATGATGCCACATAGCTTCACAAGAATAGTTACACTCAGTCCTTTCCACTAACAGGTTTTCTAAAGTGGTCCTTCAACACATACTTAATTACAAACCCTAACAAAACCACTAAACTTACCTAATTGCATAATTGACCCACATGCCATAAAAATGCAATCTAACACACTTTGCTAATCCTCTAATTAAACCAATCATTAAGATGGCTAATCTTAATCACAATTTAAAATATCATAGGGCATAAGTTGCATTTGCTCCCCAAAAATCCTTACTTGAATATAACAAAACATATACCAGGTGTTACATCCACGACCAGCCACAAGCTCCCAAAACTTAACCGGGTCGGCATGCTTGGACTCCAAAGAAGCTTCACCTCGATCCCCTTGCACGCACCATCTGGAGCACTCTTACACCATTAAGCTCAAACCCATTAGCATGCTTGATCTTCAATAAAGTCTTCAACTGCGGTCACGGACGCCCACACACAAGTCCGTGGGACACAAGGCAGGCACGCTGCGGCAGGTGGGAAGTTGTTCGCCCACCCACGATTCTGGCACGCCCGTGTAAGGCAATTTTCACAATCTTGGCCTTCCTTCGAACACTACTGCTCCCCTCGAGCCATCATCGACTAAGGTGCGCGCTAATACCCCCGTACAAATAGGACGTCCATATCTTCACGCCATCGCCACCCATGGAAGGAGCACCTTATCACCTACACCCCAAAGCAAAGACCTCGGGCCGGACTTCCACCCCTAGTAGGCGAGCACCCGTTACGCACTACTAGAAAGCAACCCGCACCTTGTGCGATATGGAGGAACGCCCATCCCTACATGGGTCCTCAATGCAAACAGCGCATTGTACCTTCATCGCCATCAGGTGTACTTTAAGAGAGAACGACTTTCAGCCACAAGTAACGACAGAAGACAACACCATACTGTTGAAGAACTTTTGTCCCGCTCTAATACCACTAGTCACGGGCCTACTCATTAACGCAACTTTCCACGCCACACATTATGCCTTTATGTCGATCGCTTCTCACCCGAGCTCATATAGAGAGCTGCCTCCAGCCCCGATCGGGCCAGGCCAGGCCAAAGCCCTTCATAGTCGGTCCACGAGACCGATACAAGCTCCCAAAACTTAACCGGGTCGGCATGCTTGCACTCCAAAGAAGCTTCACGTCGATCCACTTGCACGCACCATTTGGAGCACTCTAACACCATTAAGCTCAAACCCATCAAAGATGCTTCGATCTTCACAAATTCTCAACCCACACTGACGTCCACACACAAGTCCGTGACACTAGCAATCGCGGTTCAGGGCATGTACTAGGCAGAGTCACCGTGTCCGGGCATGTACTAGGCCGAGGCAACTTGCCTAGGCATGTCATGGCACTAGGCCGAGGCACCGTGTCTAGGCATGCACTATGCCGAGGCACCGTGCCTAGGCATGCACTAGGCCGAGGCACCGTGTCTAGGCACGCCACAGGGTCGAGTCACCGTTCAGGCAATGTACTGTCGAGGCATCTCGCCAGGCTCATTTTCACACTCAGGCGAAGGCACACTTGCTAGGCATCGCACTAGGCCGAGTGTCACACCCTCACACATGGAAAGACCCTCTTGATCATATGGAGCTATGAGGGCTTATATAGGGAGGTGGGAAGTTTCTAGTGACTTGGAGAGACCTCCCTTTGCTAGAAGGATGGAAGGCCCTAGAAGATTCTCAAGAAGTCCACACTTGTGTGGAAGGTATGGAAGTAGAAGAGATCATCCTAGGTTCTCTGTAGACCTCTTGTACATATGTGTACATAGTAGAATATTCTAGAATTCTCTAGGTTTGTAGGGAACCTCCAAAGGTTCTACACACTTCCATAGGTGGCTATATAAGGAGGTGGTGGCCTCATTTGCAAACCACACACCTTCACTGGGAAAAGGGATGCTAAGGAGCTGGATAACTACCTGTGGCACATGGAAAGATATTTTAAGGCAATAGCGCTAACCGACGAGGCTACTAAGGTACGCACCGCTACTCTCTATCTCACCGATAATGCTACTCAATGGTGGCGAATATAGAAAAAGGACTATGCACCATAGACACGTGGGCAGATTTCAAAAGAGAAATCAAAAAGCAATTCTACCCTGAGGATGTGGGATACATGGCACGTAGAAAGATCAGGCATCTCAGGCATACGGGATCGATCCGCGACTATGTCAAGGAGTTCTCTTCCCTAATGCTTGAGGCGCCCGATATGAATGAGAATGAGCTTCTCTTCAACTTCATGGAGAACCTACAAGGCTGGGCTGAGCAAGAGTTGAGGAGATGTGGTGTCCAAGACTTAGCCACGACAATTATCCAAAAAAAAAGACTTAGCCACTACCATGGCAAGAGCTTTAGCCCTCATGGATTTTCTGGAGGGGAGATCTTCACCCCAACCAAGACATCTTCAAGGGTAGCCATGTCAAAGGTGGGGGAGACAAGGACTACAAAAGCCACAACACTAAGGAAGGATCAAAGTACTCTACCAACAAAGTGAGTGGTGCAAGAGGACAAAACGCCAAGATTTCAAGCCAAAGACTAATCAAGCTTCCCCGTAACGGACCACATTGGGCACTGGAATGTCCCAAAAGGAAGGCCTTCAACGCCCTGATCGAGAGGGAGACCGAACAAGAGGGTGATGATGCTCACATGGGGTCAATGCAGCTGTGTAATACCCTCAAGGTCAAGCAAGCTAGGGAGCAGCCTCAAAGCAAGGGACTCATGTACGTAGAGGCCAAGGTGAATGGGATGTCCACCAAGGCCATGATAGACACCGGTGCCACACACAACTTTGTCTCAGAGGAGGAGGCTAGAAGACTCAAGCTCCAGACATCCAAGGAGGCAGGATGGCTCAAGGCAGTTAACTCCACTGCCAAGCCATCACAAGGAGTAGCTCGTGGGGTGACAATGAAGATCCGGCCGTGGGAAGGCAAGGTCAATTTCACGGTGGCACCCATGGATGACTTCAAGATAGTGCTCTGATGGATTCCCTTCGTCAGTAAAATGCCTTACCTTTTTACGCCCATGCATATCAAGAAACCATGTATGGTTCCAACAATCACCGAGGGCAGAATCCAAGACCCTATGGCCGTCACATGCAACTGTAAAAGGGGCTGAAAAAGAATGAGGTGGCCTACATGGCGGCCTCTTAAGGAGGACCCGATTGACCTCACAGAGATCCGGCGCCCATGTGTCATACAAAGCCCTAGATGCACAAAGACGTGTTGCCACCTGAGTTACCAAAAGCTCCCACCTAGAGGGAGAAAGATCAGTAAGATCGAGTTTGAACCGGGAGCAAAACCCTACGGGCCCACAGATGGCTTCCTGCAGTCGGGAGGAGTTAAGAAGACAACTAAGTGAGCCACAATGCCTGGACTCATCCAACCATCTAAGGCCCTTGGGTGGTGCTTCTGGCCTTATCTCCAAAAGAAGCACGACATGGGCCTACTACTTGATGTGCATCACTACCTGGCGCTAATTAAAGGGGTGACTAAGTAAGAACAAGTATCCCATTCCTCTCATTGCTAACTTATTTGATCAACTTGGTAGAGTGCTGTACCACTAAGCCGACTTTGCGGCCTGGTACTACCAAGTGAGGATAGCAAAAGGATGAGCCGAGACTACTATAACGAGGTATGGCTCCTATGAGTTCCTAGTGATGCCTTTTGTCTTACTTCACGCACCTGCTACATTCTGCACTTTGGATGAACAAAATATTCCATCCTTTCTGGATAAGTTTGTGGTGGTATATCTAGATGATATCATATATATATAAACACCTGAGGAGCATGTTGATCATCTACAAGTGTGTGTTCCTACTTATTACACAGAATGATGGTAGTTAGTGAGAAATGTCTTTCGCCGAGAAGTGGGCTCTAGGGACACCGCATCAAGGGATGGCAAGCTCATGATGGATGAGCAAAGATCACAAAGCCATCCGTGAATGGATCCCCCTACTAAGGTGCCACAACCCGAGGTCCTTCCCGTCTAGCAACTACCACGCGATTCATAAGTGGTCACTGGAGCAAACAGTCGATGCACCTTCTCAAGAGAAAAGTAAGGCATGGACGTGGGATGAGAGTTGTCAAGAAGCCCCTTTAAAGACTGGAAGAAGTTCATGACTGAGAGTCGGTCATGCCATCGACCACACCAAGGTATTCGAGGTACATAAGAATCATGCTCCGACTTTGCTATCGAGGGGTTCTACGCAGAAAGACGCCTCCATAGCTTTTGAAAGCCAAGCTCAATGACTGAGAGGCGGCATGACCGTCTAAGAGTAGCTGGAGCAGATATGATCATCCACCGGCCATGGATACGGAGACGATCCTTACCGGGGTCACACTTCATAGTGAAAACTGATATCGCGTCGCTACTAGCTACTTCGTATTCGTACAGCTAAGCCCTGCTGTGCAAGGTGGCAAGATCACTCGCTGAATTTGACTATACGCCGAATATAAGCCGTGCAATGTACTTAATCACGTGGTCGACGCCTTGTCGTGAAGGCGCAGCATCCATTACTAGCCACCCAAGCGAGAGATGGGCGGATCTCATAGCGAGGGGTCGCAACACGATCCAAAGAGTCAAAAGTCTCATCACGTCGGTCTCACGAGGAAAGACAAGGCTGGCCAAGTGTGAGGAGGGTCTACTCTACACAGTGCGGGGAAGCCGCCTATGTGCCTGCTGGGGAAGCCCGTAAGGAATCTCATCGTATGAGTGCCACGACCAAAACGGGTCGGACATCCAGTGGCACCACTAACAGGCACTTCTAGAGTCCGGCCTTACCACCGCCACAAATACTGGATGATGTAGAGGGACGGTTGAGGACTTGTCTTGTGTGCAAACAAGACAAGGTGGAGCAACATCAGCCCAGGGGATTTCTTGAGCCACTACCTATAGCGGAGCGGCCTTGGGAAAGCGTCACCATGGACTTCATCATTAGCCTACCCAAGTCCGAGGGATATGGGTCTATCATAGTGGTGGTGGACCGGTTCTTTAAGTATGCTACCTTCATAGCAGCCCCTAAGGATTGCACAGCAGAGGACACTACTGTGCTATTCAAAACGCAGAAGTATCGGGGCTACCTAAGTTCATCATCGCGATCGACTCACGCTTCAATCGAAGTTTTGATGGTGGAGCTTTTCGCTCATGGGCATGGAATCCTCACTTTCTACTAACTTTCACCCACAAACGGATGGGCGTATTTTAACGCGTGTGAATGCCCCATCGAGCTATACTTCTCGAGGCACTTCTCAGGAGTGCCAATCAGACAGACTGGGCTAAGTTGCTAGA
Organism: Tetrastigma voinierianum; assembly: GCA_016808115.1. Taxonomy (NCBI): domain Eukaryota; kingdom Viridiplantae; phylum Streptophyta; class Magnoliopsida; order Vitales; family Vitaceae; genus Tetrastigma; species Tetrastigma voinierianum. The sequence continues at coordinate 488,926 of JAEQBH010000246.1, read as the reverse complement.
TGTGGCCTGGCCCTATAATCTACGGTGAGATGCAGGCAAACCGAGAGGAGTCCGTCAGAAAATCATGGGGCAACAACCAATGACCTCACACTCTAGTCGTGGGTACACCGAAGAGTCTACCGCCTACAAATTTGTTAAGGGATGGCACGAAAGGTGCTGGATATAGCAAGCTCATACTGGAGAAGGTCACTAAGAAGATGAAGAAATAATGATACAGTGAGAGATGGCTTTTTTTTCGGATAGTTTAGAGAGACAGTCTTTTCCTCTTAATATTCTCGATATCGTGTTTCATGTGGTTTGACATGGTTTCGCTGGGCTGGTCGGGTCCTTATCCGTACACCTCGTGTCTTAGCCCTGTCAGGCCGGGCTGGGTGTGGTGACTCTACCCGGGATGTGGGTGTGTCTATTTTTTTGCTTTGGCTGTCCTTGGTCATTGCTCGGGTCGCTTAGCCGTCATTCTTCCCTCGTTTTTAGGGAGTGTTCTCATCCTCTGCTTTTCGTAATTCTCAGCCTCAGATCATGGCTCTTTGTCAGGTCGCCTTTGGAAATAAATGCTTACTTATCCAAAAAAAAAAAGCTCATACCGCAACAGTTCAAGTCTTTTCGAAAGGTGCACAAAGGACTTGTGAGGAAGTACGAAGGGCCCTTTCCCATACTGGGATAGGTTGGTAAGGTGTCCTACAATGTCAAGCTACCATCGAGGCTAAAGGTTCATCCTGTCTTCCATGTCAGCAATCTAAAGCCCTATCACGAAGATAAGGAGGATCCAGCTCAGTGGGATTTCTAATGGTGGGCACCTACAAGAAGGTCACGCCCTACGACAAGGAGGTGCTGACTACATAATGGGCGTAACGGTCCCGAGGAAGAAAACTTTCAGCCCTCAAACAATACTTAGTGAAGTGGAAGGGACTACCAGAGAGTGAAGCCGCTTGGGAGCTAGCGTGATATTTCCTGTGGCGCTCCAAACAGATCGATCAATTTCGGCCGAAGATCGACGAGGACGTCTCATGCATTGTGGGGAGAATGTCAGCACCTCTATATGAAAGACCCTCTTGACTATATGGAGCTATGAGGGCTATATATAGGAGGTGGGAAGATTCTAGAGACTCTTGAGAGACCTTGCTAGGAAGGATATGGAAGGTTCTAGAAGATTCCGGAGAAGTCCACACTTGTGTGGAAGGGTATGGAAGGAAGGAGATCATCCTAGGTTCTTCTAGAGACCTCTTGTACATATGTGTACATAGTAGAATATTCTAGAATTCTCTAGGTTTGTGGGGAACCTTCAAAGGTTCTACACACTTCCATAGGTGGCTATATAAGGAGGTGGTGGCCTTATTTGCAAACCACCAAGCCAAGAGCTCTCAACTTCCTCAATAAAGAGCTTTCTTATTTCAAGTGTTCTCTGCTCTTCGCTCTGCCGAGCCAAGAAGAAAGGTACAAGGTCACTTAAAGAACATCCGAGGAAGGAAGTTGTTTTAAGTGCCTTGATGTGAGTTAGCAGGGGAGTCTAAGTCCGTGACACGAGGCACCGTGTCTAGGCATGCACTAGGCCGAGTCACCATGTCTAGGCATGCACTAGGCCGAGGCTCCCCTCAAGCCATCATCGACTAAGGTCCGCGCTGATACCCCCGGGCCAAATAGGATGTCTATATCTTCAGACGCGACATCACACAGCCATGGAAGGAGCACCTTGTCACTTCCACCCCGAAAGCAAAGACTCCGCTCGATCTCCACCCCTAGTAGCGAAAGCACCCGTTACGCACTACTAGACAAAGAACCGGCACCATAAAAGGAGCATGGAGGAACGCCCATCCCTACATGGGTCCTCAATGTCGCTTCGAAGCACCACAACATCAAATATCAAGGTAGCCTTTAGAGAAAACGACTTTCTACCAATTAGGAACGACAAAAAGACAACACCATACTGGCTTGAGAACTTCCGTCCCGCTCCGATACCACTCTGTCACTCGGGCCCACCCATTCACGTGCAGCCGACGTCAGCTCAGGCGGCAATCTCACATAGACACTTCTTCTGCACCCACCGCCACGCCACACATTATGCCTTATGGCCGACTCGGGTCTCAGAGAGCCGCTCCGGGCCTCCCGACCGCTCTACATGGTAGGCCAAAAGCCCTCTTCATATTCAGGTCCATGACCAGCGACAAGCTCCCCAAACTTAACCAGGTCGGCATGCCTGGACTCCAAAGAAGCTTCACGTCGATCCACTTGCACACACCATCTGGAGCACTCTCACACCATTAAGCTCAAACCCATCAGCATGCTTGATCTTCAATAAAGTCTTCAACTGTGGTCACGGACGCCCACACAATAAGTCCATGACACTAGGCACCGTGTCTAGGCATGCACTAGGAAGAGTCACCGTGTCCAGGCATGTACTAGGCCGAGGCACCTTGCCTAGGCATTTCATGGCACTAGGCCGAGGCACCGTGTCTAGGCATGCACAAGGCTGAGGCACCGTGTCTAGGCATGCACTAAGCCGAGTCACCGTGTCTAAACATGGACTAGGCCGAGGCACCTTGCCTAGGCATGTCACGGCACTAGGCGGAGGCACCCTTGCTAGGCATCGCACTAGGCAGAGGCACCGTGTTTATGCATGCACTAGACCAAGGCACCTTGCTTAGGCATTTTATGGCACTAGGCCGAGGAACCATTTCTAGGCATGCCCTAGGCCAAGTCACCATGTCTATTCATGCACTAGGACGAGGCACCTTTCCTAAACATCTCATGGGTCTAAGCCGAGGCACCGTGTTTAGGCATTCACTAGTCCGAGGCACCATTTCGTAGGCATGTCATGGAACTAAGCCGAGGCACCACGTATAGGCATGCACTAGGGCGAGGCACCCTGCCTAGGCATGTCATGGCACTAGGCCGAGGCACCGTGTCTAGGCATGCACAAGGCCGAGTCACCGTGTCTAGGCATGCACTATGCCGAGACACATTGTCTAGGCATGTAATGGCACTAGGCCGAGGCTCTGTGTCCAGACATGCACTAGGCCTAGGCACCAAGTCTAGGCATGCACAAGGTCGAGTCACCGTGTCTAGGCATAAACTAAGCCGAGGCACCTTTATGCGATGCAGTCAACGCGGATGGATGATCCGTAAGTTTAGGTAAGTCAAAATATGGGTTCGGGGGTAGTTTCTTGGGGCCAAAATAGGTTATGGACGACCTTTGGAGATTTTCTAAGTTAAGAAAGGTGAACTTGTATATATAGGAAAGGGGTATTTTAGGAAGGTTTTGGTAGTATGGAACAAGATTTGGAAAGTTTTAGGTAGAGGTTGAAAAATTGCTTATGGAAAGTTTAGAGAGAAGATGAGATGGTGAGGGAAAGTAGAGTTTGCACAAGTGTGGTTACTTACCGGGTTAATGAAACGATCCACGCTAGATATATGATGGAGTGAAGGCGCCACAATCAACGCCATGGACTGCTGGATTGATGTTTTCTGACAAAGACTTCACCACCAAGGAATCCACCTAGGTATGAGAAGCCACGAACTCTGCTCCCAAGGGAATCCCACCCAAGAGATAAGAGCAGAACAAGAGAGAACTCTTAAAAGAGAAATCAAAATATTATTAAACTTGAACCGATTGTCAAAAGACTACATTATGGGGGTATATATAGCCTCATACTTTCTAAATCAAAAGTAACTTCATTTTTAACTAGGGAAGAAACTTTCTAAAATTACAAAAAGCAACTCCTAAAAGAAAAACTTTCTAAAATAAATAAAGCAAACTTTAAAATAAACAAAGCAAATCTTCCAAATAAATAAAGAAACTTTTCTAAAATAAATAAAGCAAATCTTAGTAAAATAAATAAAGCAAACTTCTAAAATGACATATGCTCTCCACATCGTGGTTTCCATTCAAGTCTCGACCACGTTTTTTTTGCCTTCCAAGGCCCAAATGAGGTCCAAAAAAGGAGTTTTCACATGTATTCAATGCGTCTTGACCTCCCCAATCCAATTCTTCAATAATTAGGGCTGAATTCCCAATGTTCGGTGTGTTTATAGAAGCTCCTGCATCACCTTACCTAGGCATGTAATGGCACTAAGTAGAGGCACCATGTCTAGGCATGCACAAGGTCGAAATACCGTGTCTCGCATACTCTAGTCAAGCACTCCGCCCAGCACTTCATGCTACTTCAGGCCAAGGCGCTTTCTAGCATCGCAAAGGTCAGGTATCAGGTTCAGCATGCACTGTAATCGAGTCACCTTGTCTAGGCATGCACTAGGCTAAGGCACCTTGCCAAAAAATGTCACGGCACTAGGCAGAGCCACCGTGTCTAGGCTTGCACTAGGCCGAGTCACCGTGTCCAGGCATGCACTAGGCCGAGGCACCTAGCCAAGGCATGTCATGGCACTAGGCCAAGGCACCCTTACTAGGCATCGTGCTAGGCCGAGGCACCGTGTCTAGGCATGCACTATGCCGAGTCGTCATTCAAGGACGACCAGGCCGCGCACCTCGCTTGTGCGCACATCATGGCACCAGCCGAGGCACCCCTCGCTTAGTAACGTGATCGCCGAGGCAATGCGGTCTAGGCATGCACTTAGCCGAGGCACTCCACGTGAGTATCAAGTGGCACTAGCCGAGGCATCGTGTCTAGCATACACAAGGGCCGAGTCACCATGTCTGCATGCACCAAGCCAGCGCACGTTTCCAAATGTACGGCACTAGGCCGAGGTACTGTGTCTAGGCATGCACTAGGCCGAGTCACCGTGTCTTGGCATAAACTAAGCCGAGGCACCTATCCTAGGCATGTAATGGCACAAGGCCGAGGCACAGTGTCTAGGTATGCACTAGGCCGAGTCACCGTGTCTAGGCGTGCACGAGGCCGAGACACCTTTCCTAGGCAAGTCATGGCACTAGGCCGAGGCACCCTTGCTAGGCATCGCACTAAGCCGAAGCACCGTGTCAAGGCATGCACTAGACAGAGTCATCGTGTGTAGGCATACACTAGGCCGAGGAACCTTGACTAGGCATGTCATGGCACAAGGTCGACGTACCGTGTCTAGGAGTGCACTAGGCCGAGTCAATCGCAGGGCATGCACTATGCCGTAGGCAACTTCTGCTCAGGCATGCCAGGCACTAGAAACAGCAATCTCTTTGCTAAGCATCGCGAGATCGTCCCGGAACGCGGTACACTATCCGCACCTTCAGCAATGTCATGGCACTAGGCCGAGGCACTTTGTCTAGGCATGCACTAGGCCGAGTCACCGTTTCTAGGCATGCAGTAGGCCGAGGCACCTTGGCTAGGCATATCATGGAACTAGGCCGAGGCACCCTAGCTAGGCATCGCACTAGGCGGGGGTATCGCGTCAGCACTAGTCGGTCACCGCGAACCCAGGTGGCATTCACTGGGGTCGGCGCACAATACCCAGGGCACGCCATATGCTCGCGCCGAGGCACCTCAGCTGTGGGCGCACCAGTCGGTGGCACCGCGTCAAGGCAATCACCAGCCCGGGCCAATCGCAGCCCATGCATGCACCTGGCGTCGGCGCACCTTTGCCTAAACATTTCATAGCACTCAGTAGCTTCAGCATTTAATTAGGCCGACTCATCAGGTCTAGGCATTTAACCAGGCCAGCACTTTCGCCTAGGGTCAAAGAGTAAGCACAAGGCTTCCAGGCACCCTCGCTAGGCACACACTAGCCGAGGTACCGGTCTAGGCATGCACTTACTTGGAAAGGTGTCCTCTACTAGTGCGATGCATGCATATGCCTTCGACCTAGTGCCATGACATGCCTAGCAAGGTGCCTCTAGCTCAAGGCATGCCTGCACACATTGACTCGGCCAAGTGCATGCCAAGACATGGTGGCTCGGCCTAGTGCCATGACAGCCTGGAAGAAAGGTGCCTCACTAGTGCATGCCTGCTAGGACATGGTGACTCCTGGCCTAGGTGCATGCCCAGACACCTGCCCCCAGCCTCATACTACGCTCCAAAGAACTATGTCTCGTCTCAGGCCATGACGGCCCAGGCAAGCCCCAGCCTCCTGGCCTAGCATGCCCTGACACGCTGATTCCGCCTGGGCGTCATTAGACACTCCAAGGCCCACTAGCGTACCACGCCCAGCCATTCTCGTTAGTTTATGCCTGCCAGAATCCAAGGACCCGCCTAGTGCATACCTAGACAAGGTGCCTCTACTTGAAGGCCATGACATGCCCAGGGAAAGGTGCCTCGGCTCTGCTGCATGTCTAGACACCTGCGACTCTGCAAGCATGAATTCCCAGACACGATGCTCCTACTTGAGCACTGCTTGCACACAGCTGACTTCGCCTAGCGCATACCTGCATTACCCGCAAGGGTCAGCTCATTTTCCATGACATGCCCAGGCAAGGGTGCCCGCCTCAGGCCATGACATGCCCAGGAAAGGTGCCTCTCGGCCTGCCACCCAGACACTGATTCCGCGCCACCAGGTCGGCGCGCGCACCTTTCCTTTACATGTCATGGCACTAGGTTGAGGCACTGTCTCTAGGCATGCACTAGGCCGAGTCACCGTGTCTAGGGATGCACTAGGCCAAGCCACCTTCCCTAGGCATGTCATGACACTAGGCCGAGCGACCGTGTCTAGGCCTGCACTTGGTCGAGTCACTGCTTGTGCATGTCTCTACAGCCGAGGCACCGTGGTTCTAGGTACGCACCAGGGGCCGAGTCACCGCTCTAGGCATAAATTGCCGAGGCACCTCACATAGGCACAGACATCACCCAGCCGAGGCACCGTGTCTAGGCATGCACTAGGACGAGTCACCGTGTCTAGTCATGCACTAGGCCGAGGCACCCTTTCTAGGTATCGCAATAGGCCAAGGCACCGTGTCTAGGCATAACCTAGATCGAGTCACCGTGTCTAGGCATGCACTAGGCCGAGGCACCTTGCCTAGTCATGTCATGGAACTAGGCCGAGCCACCGTGTCAAGGCATGCACTAGGTCGAGTCACTGTGTCTAGGCATGCACTAGGCCTAGGCACCTTGCTTAGGCTTGTCATGGCACCAGCTCGAATCTTGTTTAACGCATCACCAGCCGAGGTACCGCGGCTCGCCAGCATGGACTAGTACCAGGTGCACTTCGCCTAGGTACGCCGTAAATAATCCAGTCGAGGTACCCAACAGCATCGCACTGCCGAGGCATCGCTTTCTGTGCATGCCCCAGCCGAGACACCTTTCCTAGTACGTCATGGCACCAGTCGATGCAACTGTCTAGTAAAGAACTGAAGCCGAGTCACGTGTCTGGGGATGCACTGTGCCAAACCACCTTCCCAGCATGTCACAGACTAGCCTGGGCCGACCGTTTCTAGGCATGCATTTGGCCGAGTCACTGTGTCTTGGCATGCATTAGGCCGAGTCACCGTTCTAGGCGTAAAGTAAGTCAAGGCACCTTGCCTAGGAATGTAATGGCACTAGGCCGAGGCACCGTGTCTAGGCATGCACTAGGCCGAGTCACCCTGTCTAGTGACGCACCAGCCGAGAACCTCGCAGCATCGCACAGCCAAGGCACAAAGGCCTGGGCACGAGCTGCACCGAGTCACCGTGTCTAGGCATGCACTAGGCCGAGGCACCTTGCCTTGGCATGTCTTGGCACTAGGTCGAGCCACCGTGTCAAGGCATGCACTAGGTCGTGTCACTGCTTGGGGCATGCACTCGGGCCTCGTGGTCACCGGACTCTTAGTTTCCCTCGCTAAGCCTCCCGCGCAGACTTAGACAACTCGCCCTTCGATGTTGCTAAGTCAACCTCCCGATCACTCGCTTACTACAGCTTCGCCTACCCCTTCCTAGCTTGGAAGCGAAGAGAACTTGAGAGAACACTTGAAAGAAGAAAGCTCTTTATTCCCTCTGATACTATTTTCCACCTCATTTGTATTGATGTTAGACTTAGAATATCTGGTATTCAGAAGGTTGTTGATAATCCTTCTAACAGAGCCAAGGCGGAGAGGTGGGCCTTCCGCTAATCTCCTTGGCAATTGCGGGTTCGTCTTCCGAAGTGCTCAGCGGTCCGGATTGTCGGGGGACTTCTCAGCCCTGCTGCTTTAGCCCTGGTCAGAAGCGGGTTTTTTGACCTTTTATTTATTTTTTTGCCCTGGGCTGTGGGCTTTTGCCTTTGTCGGGTGTGCCTCTCGTGCTCGAGGGGTTGTTCCTGCCGATGCTTCCTCTATTTTTGTGAGTGCTGTCCGTTTTTTTCTTTGGCTTCAGGCCTTGTTCCTTGTAATTTCTCGTTGGTTATAGGGCTTCTCATTTTCGTAATAAATTCTAATTATCCAAAAAAAAAAAAAAGCTCTTTTATCAAGAAAGAATGCTTTACAATGCTTTGAGAGCCTCGCTTGGTGGCTCGCGAACCCAGGCCACAACCTCCTTTATAGCCACCTATGGAAGTGCGTGTGTAGAACCTTGATGGTTCCTCACAAACCTAGAGAATCTCTCCTAGAAGATCTACTAAGGTGTACACATATGCACAAGAAGCTCCCTAGGAAGAACCTAGGATGATCTCCTTCCTCCCATACCTTCCACACAAGTGTGTGGACTTCTCCTGAGTCTCTAGAACTCCGTATCCTTCTAGCAAGGGAGGTCTCTCCAAGTCTCTAGAATCTTCCCACCTCCCTATATTAGCCCTCATGCCTCCATATGATCAAGAGGGGTTTTCCATATGTGAGGGTGTGACATTCTCCCCCACCAAAGCCGTGGACGCCCTGCCGATCTTTCTACCAAACTCGATCGGGACTGCTTCTCGAACTCGCCACAAAGTATCTCGGCTTAGCTCCCAACTCGGCTTCACTCCCAGAGTCCTTCCACTTCACTAAGTATTTTTTTTTTGATAATTAAGAATTTATTACCAAAGGGGCAACGCCCAGCCAAAGAATACTAAATCAAAGAGCCCACAGCCATGAACGGGCAAAGAAAACTGACAAGACCTCCCTATAAATATAGGAACAAGCAAATGCACTCGAACAACACAAAGCCCCTTCTAACAAAACAAGCCCACAATCCGAGCAAAAAGAAACAACGGAAACACAACCCGGGCAAGGCAACAAGGCCCCAACAATCACAAATCAAGCAACCAACCTACCATGAGATGGCACCCGAGGGATTAGTCGAGGTGCGCGTGTCGGTCCTGACACCCTCATCAAAAAAAAAAAAAAAAAAAAAAAAAAAAAAAACCTACCATGAGATAAAATATTAATGGGGAAGGACCATCTCTCACACATTGATCCGCTTATGTGACTATCAACAACCTTCTCAATACCAAAATACGAAGTCTAACATCATCACAAATGAGGCGAAAAATAAGCAGTCGTACCGGAGCATGGGCTTGTTCTCAATTCTTCTATCTCATGACCCCACACAACCATGCAATCTTCCTCGTATTTAGCTGAAGGACCTTTCCCTTGATGGCAATTACCCATAAGAGCTAGTTCTCCCAATACCCTGAGTTCTGTAGAGACTTCCACACAACCATAATCCTTTGCCAAATACCACCGTGAAATGGTGAATCGAAGAATGATGGTTCCCCGCTCTCAACATTCGCACGACACAAAATACACAAGATATGACCGTGAGACCCCACTGAGAAGCTTCTCCGGGTAACCAATCTATTCCTCGAACTACCAACCGTACAATGAAAGCATGCCTCCTCGATGGTCATTGGGGGAACCGTGATCGAACAGTGCCAATTAACAAACTGGCTTCTTCGCCTAAAGTGGTCCCGCAGCTGATAGTTGAAAACCCCGAAGGATCCGGGGACCAAGAAATAGTATCCTCTAAGAGGCATCGATATGGTAATTGGCACAACCGGTTTTGATAGCAATAAGGTCCCCGAATTAGCAATAGGCCGCCCCTCATCAATAACTTCAGCTACTCGAGCATTACAATAAATTGCAGAGTCATACAAGATCCGCTCACCATAAAAGGGAAGGAGAGGACCAACCGGGTTCCAGAAATCATGCCATAAGAAGGTCGCCGCTCCGTCACCCACCTTGTGCTTTATGAGGGGCCTGATCCTCTCTCTAAGTTAAGGGGATTTTCCGCCAACTCCATGAACAACTCGTAGGACCTTTGCGCTCCGTGAGACCTCCCCGCCGCCGATAAACCTCCGCACTCCACGCTTACCCATAAGGGAGTCCTTCCCTGTAGAACAGATTCCGTGATATGCTTCATAACATTTGAATCATTCAGTCTTTAACACGTCCGAGGCCCAAACCGCTCTCCTCCTTCGCGTATTAATAATCGACTCCCAATTGATTCAGCGACGACACGCTTCCCAATTTCCACCATAAGAAGCTCGTTTAATACTCCAAGCCAATCTAGGGAGCATAGACACTTGGGAATAATAAACAGGCCGCACTAAGACAATTGTATACCTGTATAAGACTCGAAGCAATCAACTCAGGGAATTCGCCAAGATAAGATAGAGAGTGCCGTTGGGTCCAAGATCGACTCCGGCCGTAATTCTTCGATAAGTGCATGTAATGGGGCCACCGCGGGTGAGCCTTGTAGAAATCAGAGGGACTCCCAAATATCTCATAGGAAACCCGCCTGTGACCGAACCCCGGTGGCGCCAACAAGTCATACCTAACTTCACCGAAACCCTACTAGAAATGGCACTTTTCTCTCGCTTGTTCACTGAAGCCCCGGAAGCTCGAGAACTTGCTTAATTCCTTCCATGAAGACCAACACCTGAATGCGTCCCTTAAAATAAAAACATATCATTCCAAAGCATAAGTGAGTTAAGTTGATTTTTACATCGGTGAAACCAAACCCGTCTCTATCGGGTTGCCACGCCTAAGGATCCGGAAAAGGCCTCCATCATGAGGATGAATAAAAAAGGTGATACGGGTCCCCGCTAACTCCACGTCGCTAGCAAAAACCCAAAGAAGCTCACCATTTACCAAATAGAGAAGGACGGGGAAGTGACGCATGCCATAATACATTTTGCCTAAAAGGTGAGAAGGGTACCCATGGCTGCGAGGAGAATACTAAGTTACAAATTCCCACCTAATCTGTCGTATAGCCTTCATGATGTCAACCTTCATCGCACACTGGAGGACCCATATCAACATGGTAGTTTAACATAAGGTCTCGTGATAAGGACATCATTTCAAGAATGTTCGACCTTGCACAAAAGCAGACTGCGAGGGGCTGATAATATCTGGGATACACTGTTTAACTCTCGCAGCAATGATCTTCGAGATGCACTTATAGATGGTGTTGCAACAAGAGATAGGCCTGTAATCGTGCATGTGTGATCGGGGAACCTAGCACCAAAAGCTATAATCAGACAATTAATCTCGCCAAGATTACTTCCGCATTCAAAAGGAACTCACAAATACAAGAAACATCACTTCCAATAATGCCCTGCCGCCTTGAAAAACGTGAGGAAAACCATCTCCAGGCTGAGCCTGGAATCATCAATGGAAAAATGGCTTCCCTTAATCTCCTCATGGGAAATTGTTTATTCGTATCCATATGCCGAGGTGACCATCCTAAGCCATCCAAGCTTATTAAAATACTCCTGAAAGCGCAGAGGGATCAATGTAACATAAAATACCTTGAAGTGTCTAATGTTTTCCTCGCCCGATGGCAACCGGCCTTCGCCCGCAACCATTCGCCATAGTGATAACCTTTAAAGCACTCCTAGCATTACGAGCTTTGACAGCCTTGTGGAAGAAGCTAGTGTTCTGATCCCCGAGTTTAAGCCATTGAACTCTAGATTTTTGCTTCAAGAAACCCTCCTCAGCAACGGCTAAGTCATGATAATTCTTTAAGCAAATCCTCTCATTTTCCCCCAGCATGGGATTAGAGGGACTGTTAAGCACAGCAGATTGGGCCTGGCAAAGTGCCTGTCTGGCCGCCACAACTCGCTCATGCAAACCACTAAAAGATCGAAATCAAGGCTTTGTGGTGGCCTTCACACTCTTCAAATTATGTCATTCGAACAACATGGGAGTACCGAAGACTTCATAGCTCCACGCTTCCTTTACAAGCCCAATGAAGTCGGGATGATCAGCCCTGAAATTAAAGAATTTGAAAGGGAATAGTTTCCCCTGGCCCCGACCCGATTTTCCTTCGACTCAGCAACCAAAGGGCAATGATCGGGACAACCCAGAGAGAATCGTGAATGCATTGGGGAATATATCCAAGCTGCACTCATTTTGAAGGCATCTGTCTAACTTCCTAGCTATGAGGTTAACACCGCTTGACGCGTTCATCCAAGTGAATAAAGGCCCCAAGAAAGGAACATCCGCAGCTTCCAGGAGAACAGCACTCGTGGAAGTCATTCAGTGTCGCGGTTAGCCCACCGGTGTTGCCCCGACCTTTCACCGCTAAACTGGTGAATGCTGAAACGCCCAAAATCATCCAGGGATTTTGGCCAACCAAGGGCTCACACCATAAGAGATGGCGCCAGAGCACTCTTCTGTCCATGTAGTTGTTTGAGGCGTACACTGCCGATAACCAGAGGGAGATGTTGCTTTCCAGCACAGTAATGTGGCAAAGCATAGCTTGGTCCATGGAGTGAATAATATCAATGTCGACCTTTCTGGTTTCCACACAAATCCGCATTCACTGCCGAGCATGCCTAAGGCTATGGAAAAGCCTCCACCCCTGAAAAAGTGAGCTAAAAATTCTGTCCCTGTTAGGTGCTCGCACCCGAGTTTACAAGAGACAAATAAAATCAAGAGCATGGAACCTTACAAAAGAACGCACTTTCTTGTTTCGAGGGGGTCGTCGTCTCCTTATGTTCCAAGAGGGCGAACTTAACCAAAGGAAGATGTGGAGTCCCCCCCATCCCCGGATCCTCGACCAGCCGGCCCGCTTTCTTCAATTTCGAGCTTCTTCCTCGAGAGAGGCAATGTGCGTGAAATCCAAATTCTCATCAACCCTTTTATGTGCCCGAAAGTGTCAATAATGGGAGAGGTATCCAAAATTCAAGCAGCCTATGTGAGGGCGGCAAATGAACCCTCTTCCCATTAGATCCTCTTACCCGCTTTGGGCGCTAGACAAGCAAAGGTGTTGCCATGCAGCTTGAGAGGGGCGTCAACCTCAATAGCCTTGCTACTGTCCACTACGTCCAAGCCAAAACCAGCTTCTTCATGCGTTATAGGAGAAATGGACTCTGAAATAGTGGGCTTTTCACCACGCATGCTGCTCCATCGCATTCAATCCTTCCCCTTCATCAATTCCCCTTCCCATTTACCGCCTCATGCTTACTGTTCCGAATTGTGGAGATCATGCCACTGCTCGGTCTCTTCTTAGCTTGACAATTTAACAAAGTTATGACCAAATAAATCTTGCATTCGTAACATCGAGGAGCCCCAAGGATACTCGATCCTTATGGTAATAATCACAACACATCTATTCGTGAGCACCGATTTAGGGAACTCACACCAACCCCCAACCTCTATACAAATTTAGCAAAAGACAAGCTTTGTTTGGTTTTCAAAGGAGAGGATCAAGGGTAATGGATCCCACAAGGTTTCAGAATGTGCCCAAGACACGTGCTCATTCAAAGATTCCGCAGGAATGTTATGTAACCCCGACCAAATTGGTATGTATGATAATCGACGCGAGCATGTCCATTCCAAGCCCCGCATCGAATATGAACTGCCTCCCCTCGCTAGGTGCCACGGGTCCAAGATCCATAACCCAACACCCCGCGCTCCGGTCCCCCCGAATCGAAGAAGAATAAACCATTCTCAGTTGTTGATATTTCCGGCATCTCCCTCTTGCCCCAAAGTCTGTTAACCAGAGATCGCACCACCGGGAACGGGAGTCGCTTGTCCAGAAATTGCCCTACTAAACACCCCTTCCACATGTCGATGCCCTCATTCACTGCCTCTACCGGAGGCTTGGCAACAAGCTTACCTTCAGCATAATGCGGCTCATAGAACTGCAACGGACCCCCTGTTTTCACAGGCATAGAGACCAAGCTTTTCCAAGACTTTACTGGAGGATCATCATCCATATTAATGGCAGCCTAAAAACAAAGGCTACAGCCGAACATACCCATTTTTCCGCGCCGGCCCGACTCCCTTCTCGCATGCTCGCCCCCGCTAACAAGGCGAGAAATTGCCAAGACCAAGGGAGGACTTCGGAAGAGATCCAGTGGCTGGAATTGGGTTCGCCGGGCAATACTATTCAGATCCGAGCTCAGTTTGGGAAGGAGCCAAGCTTAGTCTTGCTGTCGTTCACTCCGATGCTGACCCCAACAGCGCCTGAGGCTGGCGTTCGTACGCTCCGATGAGTTCCACCGGCTGGATCTGAGCTCGCCGGGCCGGATCTGAGCTCGCCGGGGCAGCGCCATACGGATCTGGGCTCGCCGGGGCAGAGCTAAGCTTCGCTTTCTCCGACGGTAATGTTTGGCGAATACCCGATGATGGCTTCACCTGCATTCTGAGGAACCTTGATTCGCTTCACGGAGACGGAAGTCTCCTCCGAGGAGCTCAAGCTCCGACGCAACCACACCACCGTGTTCATTGGGGAGAACACTCCATGGTCGCAAGGCTTGACATTGGTTCCCGGGAACCCAAGACTGAGAGGTCCCATCTTGGGGAGGCCGAAAATGCGTGGACCCCCCCTCCACCAACACCGGACCCCACCACCATGCTAACCATCTTCAATGCGTTGACGAACTGGTTTGCCCTAGGGAGCATTCCATTGCCGGTTTCTTCCCTCGTAGCCCCTTACTTTAAGACCATCGGCTAAGGATTTGCTAACAAAGAATACAGGCTCCTCCCCTTTCCTCTTCTCTTTTCTTCTTTCCTTTCTCCTCTCCTTTCCTCCCTTCCTCCTTCCCTTTCCTCCCTTTTAGTGGCTCAAATTCTTTGTAGGGTCGAAGTTTTTCTTCCGGGGATCTGGCCTTCACCATTATGTAGTCAACTCCTCATTATAGGATGTGACCACCGCCGTAGGTGCCCTCAGAGAAATCCTCGCCGGGATCCTCTTTATCTTCGCAAGTGGATAGGGCTTTAGATTGCCGACATGAAAGATGTGATGAACCTTAGCCTCGCTAACTCACTGCAGGACACCTTCCCAACCCTCGTCCCAGCATTTCGTGGAAATGTGGGCCTTCATACTTCCTCACAAGTCCTCAGGCACCTTTCGAAGGACTTCAACTCTGTATGAGTCAATAACACTAAGTCACCAACCCGAACTCGCATGTCTCCTCTTCGTCACCCCATTTCTTCAGATCTGTATGCTTTCTGCAAGGCATGAGCGCTATGTCATGAAGGGGGATCCCATTCCTGGATGGCTTTGATCTTGCTCTCATCCATCATGAGCTTGCCATCCTTGATGTGGTGTCCTAGGAAGCCTACTTCTTCAAGAACGAAGGAGCATTTTTCCTTCTTCACATATAGCTCATTCTGCCTTAATAGCTGGAACACCTGCCTTAGATGATCAACATGCTCCTCCAAGGTGTTGCTATATATAACAATATCATCTAGATATACCACCACAAACTTATCCAGTGAAAGGATGGAATATCTCGCTCATCAAAGTGCGTATCGTAGCAGTGCATTAAAAGACCAAAGGCATTACTAGGAACCTCATAGGAGCCATACCTCGTCACACAAGTAGCGTCTCTAGCCATCCCCTTTCAAATTATCCTCACTTGGTAGTACCCCGACCGCAAGTCCAGCTTAGTGAAGTACTTGTCTCTACCAAGTTGGCTCAAATAAGTCACAATGAGAGGAATGGGATACTTGTTCTAATCACACCTTGTCGAGCGCCTCCTAGTCGATGTGCATATCCGTAGTGACCCATCATGCTTCTTTTGGAATAAGACCGGTGCGCCATAGGGAGCCTTAGATGGTTGGATGAATCCAGCATCCAGCAACTCTTTTAGTTGTCTTCTTAACTCCTCCAACTCTGGGCGTGCCATCCTATATGGCCCCATGCCAGGGGGTTTTGCTCCCGGCTCCAACTCGATCTTATGATCTTCCTCCTAGGTGGCACTTGCAGTTCCTACGCATTACATCCTTAAACTCATCTAGAACCTTCTTGACTTCCATGGGCATAGGATCTCCCATAGGGTCAATCGGGTCTTCCTTAAGAGCCACCATGTAGGTCACCTCTTTCTTTTTCAACCCTTTTTCTAGTTGCATGGCCGATAGCATAGGAGTCTTAGTTTTGCCTTTGGTGATTGTGGGAACCATACATAGTGCCTCCTCTTCTAAGATAGCCATGGAATGTAGAAAAGGTAAAGGCACAGCTTTTACCTGGCGAAGGAAGTCCATCCCGAGCACTATCTTGAAGTCATCCACGGTGCCACTCTGTGAAGTTAACCCCGCCTTCCCACGCCCGATCTTCATTGTCACCCCACTGCTACTCCTTGTGATGGCTTGCACGGAGTTAACCGCCTCGAGCCATCCCGCTCCCGGGATGTAATACTGAGCCTCAGTCCCGCCTCCCCTCCGAGACAAAGTCGCGTGGCACCGGTGTCTATCATGGCCTCGTGACATCCCATTCACCGGGCTCCACATACATGAGTCCCTCGGGCTGAGGTCGCCTCACCGCTTAACTCGAGGGCATTCACCGCCTAGACACCCCATGTGAGCATCGCCGCCTTCGCCTGGCCTCCTTCCTCATCAAGGCTGGGAGGGCCTTTCTTTTTAGACATTCCCATGCCCAATGGGCCATCAGATAGAAGCGCTTAGTCTGCTTGAAATCATTACGCCCGTCCCGCTCTACCCTCCTTGTTGTGAGGCCGCACTCCGATCCTTCCCTTAGTATCACGGCTCTTGTAGCCCTTGGCCTCCCCACCTTCGGCACGGCTACCCTCAAAGATGCCTGGATCGAGATGAGTCTCCCCTTCGGAAATCCATAAGTGACTACACGCTCATGGTCGCGGGCTAAGACTGACACCACGCCTCTTAACTCTTGCTTCTCGCCCAGCCGATGCAGAGCATCTATCAACACAAATTCAAACATTGGGAATTCATCAAATTCTAATTATTGAAGAATTGGATCGCAGGAGGTCAAGACGCATTGAATACATGTGAAACTCCTTCGACCTCATTCAGCCTTGAAAAAACGTGGTCGACTCAATAAACCCCGATGTGGAGCCGCCATATTAATTTTAAAAGTTTGCTTTATTTATTTTACTAAGATTTGCTTTATTTATTTTAGAAAGTTTTTGCTTCTTTATTTATTTTAGAAAATTTGCTTTGTTTATTTTAGAAAGTTTGCTTATTTATTTTAGAAAGTTTTCTTAGGAGTTGCTTTTTCAGAATTTAGAAAGTTTCTTTCCTAGTTAAAGTAAGTCGCTTTTGATTTAGAAAGTACGAGGCTATATATACCCCCATAACGAAGTCTGGCGCCGCTCAAGTTTAATAATATTTTCGAGATTTCTCAAGAGTTCTCTTTATTCTCTTAGTCTCTCGGGTGGATTCCCTGGGATCTAGTCATACTTACCTAAAGGATTCCTACGCGAAGTCTGCCGCTTATCAATCAACCCGTCCATAGTTGATTGTGGCACTTTCACTCCATCATCTATCTCAGGGTGGATCGTTTCATTAACCCTAGGCAACCACTCTTGCGCAAACTCTACTTTCCATCACCATCTCATCTTTTCTCTAAACTTTCCATAATCATATTTTCAACCTCAACCCAAAACTTTCCAAATCTTGTTCCATACTACCAAAAACCTTCCCTAAAATACCCTTTTCCTTATATACCATAAATTCACCTTTCTTAACTTAGAAATCTCCAAAATTGGCCCATAACCTATTTCGCCCAAAAAACTACCGCAAACCCATATTTTGACTTACCTAAACTTCTAGATCATCCATCAGTCCCAACTTTGCATCAAAGTGCATCAGCTCAAGGATTGATACTGATCATAAGCCAAAGAGTATTCTTGGTTCCGAGACAAGAGTCCTAACTATGGTTCAAGTGGTTCCTCAATCCATTGCAAACGCATTGCTGACTTTGAATTTGGTTCAAATACGCCTACAAAAGCATGGCTATCAATGATGATCCTATGGCGACAAAGACCTTCTCATGGAAGGTGAAGGTGATGAAAGTTTTGATTTAGGAACTGTGTCGCTTAGCTGTTCTAGATTATTTCTCCAGGCGCAAGAAGCCTAAAGACAAGCATTCAAGAGAATATGATTGGTGGAGGAAGGTAAGGAAGATCGATACCTTAATGATGATTACTATGGAGAAATCAGAAGGTAATGAATGAAAGTTCCATTCTCAACCCAAGTTTGATATTCCGCACTTGAAGGAAGAATGTCGATGACTGATCGGGTTAATACCGTCAATGTGTCTTTGAATGGTTATGATCCCGAAGCAAAAGGTGAAGTTGGTGGCTATCAAGATGCGCATGAATGCTTCTTCTTTTTGTGGTACTGAAAGAGGCAACATTTGAGAGATGACAAGAAGAAGATTGAAACTTGGGAAAGATGAATAAAGAACTAAAAGGAAGTACCTTCCCTTTAACTACCGCTCAAGACATCTACCCCAAAATTCTAACTTACATCAGACTTGAGCAAGATGAGTATTTCATAAGTTTGTAAACTTGATTATCAAAGGAGACTTGCAAGAGGCCGAGGAAATATGGCTAGCCCACCACTACATTGTCGGTTTGAGATCTAGTATTGCTAGAGTTATTTTTTTGCAACCATATAATAGTCTTCAAGATGTGATGAAACTTGCTTTGAAAGTTTGGACTAAAAAAGTATGAATCCTACTACAACTAAGAGTGTGGCTAATGAAGGGTTTGTTGAGGGTTCTAATTCTGAACTGAGGTAAAACCACCACCATAAAGAGAAGCGCAAATGTGTAATTGGCCAAGCCTCCCAAGACGTGGTTTTTAAGTGCCAAGGGTCGAGGCATATTGATCTCCGAATGTCCTAACCAAAAGCGATTGCTTCCACTGAGGGAAGATGAAGCCAAGGAAGAAGATGTTGAACAAGTGATCGAATCTAACCATGTCCAGAACAATGAGAACAAATCACCGCTGGCCAAAATATAAGTCGATGTCAAGTAGTCGAATCTAACCATATCCAAGAAGATGAGGAGAAGAGTCACACCAAATTTTTGATTTAGAAATCAAAGATGTTCATATGCGACGACTTTGGTTGTTACAGTCAGTTAGTGCTGAATTCTCACAAGAAGCAAACAATTATAGAATTTATCAAGTAATGCCTAAAGAAATACTACACTAGCTTTCTACCCAGGCGGGGTATTCCAACATCAAATAGACTCATACCAGTTTGGTTTTCCTAATAAGCTAGCCTTCCTATGAAGAGCCCTATGAGCATGAAGAGCGAAATATTACATCTCTGACAAAGGCCTGCTCAAGAGAGTGAAAGTTCCATGTGGTTCCTGCCTTATGCTGTGCATGAAAAAGATGGATTCGAGTATGTGTTTGATTCAAGCTTTCAACAACATTTTTATTCATGAGGCAAGATCAACAAAGGCAAAGAGTGGAACAATATGAAAGACAAGCATAGTAACAAGTTATCGACCGGTATTTGATCCAGAGGATGGATTCGACATAATATGATAAAAGAGAGGTGTTCCTAATTTCTATCCAAAAAAAAGAGGTTCCAAGTTGTGCACAAGAATAGATGGTTCTTCCAAGATTATTAAGAAGATCATAAAGAATGCTATAAGGTTAAATTGTCCTATGGATCCAATATCTTGCCTACATTCAAGGTTAAGGATTTGAGGCCTTATCACAGAAGACTCGAGATTACGTCTTTTTCCCAACTTAGTTTGATGTGATATCTATCACCAAACATTGGGAATTCACTCCTAATTATTGAAGAATTGACTGGGGAGGTCAAGACGATTGAATACATGTGGAAAACTCCTTGACCTCATTCAGCCTTGGAAGGCAAAAAACGTGGCCGACTTGGACAACCCCATGTGGAGCACATATTAATTTTAGAAAGTTTAATAATATTTTTACTAAGATTTGCTTTATTTATTTTAGAAAGTTTGCTTATTTTATTTTAAAGAAAATTTGCTTTGTTTATTTTAGAAAGTTTGCTTTATTTATTTTAGAAAGTTTTCTTTAGGAGTTGCTTTTGTAATTTTAGAGTTTCTTTTCCTAGTTAAAGTAGAAGTTGCTTTTTTTTGATTTAGAAAGTATGAGGCCATATATACCCTCATAATGTAGTCTTTTGACAATTCATTCAAGTTTAATAATATTTTTACTTTTAAGAGTTCTCTTTGTTCTCTTATCTCTTGGGTGGATTCCCTTGGGGACGAGTTCGTGGCTTCTCATACCTAGGTGGATTCTTGTATGGGAAATTGTCCGCTTTGAACAACTCAACCCTCCTAGTCCATAGCTTATCAGCTTCACTCCATCATCTATCTTGTGTGGATCGTTTACTAACTTAAGTAACCACTTTGTGCAAACTCTACTTTCCATCACCATCTCACTTTTCTCTAAACTCATAATCATATATTTCAACCCCAACCAAAAAACTTCAATCTGTTCATAAACAAACTCCAAATAATCTTCTTTCCTTATATACCATAAATTCACCTTCTTAACTTAGAAATCTCCAAATTCATTCATAACTATTTGGCCCAAAAAACCACCGCAAACCCATATTTCGACTTACCTAAACTTCTAGATCATCCATCACGGCCCCATCTTTGCATCACCACTTTGTAGGTTCCATGGAAGCTTGGAAGAGAGCCTATTTCTCATTCATATCAAAGGAGCCCCAAGCATTAGAAGAGAATCTTGACATAGTTTCACTCATCCCGTATGCCTGAGATGCCTGATCTTTCTACGTGCCTGTCCCTACATGTCGAGGGTAGAATTGTTTTGATTTCTTTGAAATCCGCCCATGTGTCTTTCATGGTGCATAACCTTTCATATCTATAGAATCTCACACCACAGAGTAGCATTATCTATGATGAGAGCAGCTTTAATGCACTAGTAGCCTCGTCGGTTAGCGTTTATTGTCTCAAAATATCTTTCCATGTGCCACAGCTATCAAGTCTTCTTCATCCCCTCTTCCTGGTGCTAGTGGCCTATGACCTCCATTCTTTGGCACTTCATGGTGCCATAATCCGAAATCGGCACGCCTAAGCCAAGAAGGCCACACCTCATTTTAGCCTTTCGTGCTTCGGGTCAAGACTCCAATTTGACTCTAAGCTTCTGCGAGCATGTCTAGACCTCATGAACTCCTCGTGCGACACCACCGGACCCGGCAGCCGCATGCCTTCAAGGTCTTGGATCCTCGCACCTTGAGATCCTCCACAGCCTTCTCCATGCTTTGCTCCATGAGGTCCACTCCCTCCCTAGTGTCCGCCATCGCGATCTCCAATCGCTGCCACTGATCCGCCCGTCAGAGAGGGGATCACTGAGACTTGCCCTTCTTCCCCTTCAGCGGAGGCCAAGGTCCCACACGTATCCTCGGACTTGCCTTAAATCCTTCACAGAGCTCGACATTGTATCCCCTCCGAGTAACCCTACACGCCTGAACCTTACTCTCGATACCGGTCACTGACTTAGTTTCCTCATAAGCTCCCGCGTGCGCACTGACAACTCGCCCTTTCGAGTTGCTAAGTCAACCTCCCGATTGCCTTGCTTACTAGCCTTCCTGGGCTTCTACCCACTGCCAGTTAAGAACTTGAGAGAACACTTGAAAGAAGAAAAGCCTTATTGAAGAAAGAATGATAAATGCTTGAGAGCTCTTGTATTTTGTGGTTTTAAAACGAGGCCACCACCTCCTTTTATAGCCACTCATGGAAGTGTGTAGAACCTTGAAGGTTCCCCAAACCCAGAGAATTCTGAAGATTCACTACAAACATACGTACAAGAAGTCTCTAGAATAACCTAGGGATGATCTCCTTCCTTCCATACCCTTCCACACAAGTGTGGACTTCCTCCCCAGTCTTCTAGAACCTTCCGTATCCTTCTAACAAGGGAGGCCCTCCAAGTCTCTAGAATCTTCCCACCTCCTACAGGCAGCCCCCTCATGCTCCATATGATCAAGAGGGGCTTTCCATATGTAGGGTGTGACACTTAAAATTCGGGTCAGGGGCACAACAAGCACTAAGCCGAGGAACCTCTAAGGCATCGCAGACCAGGCCGAGGCAACAGGTCAGTGGCGTACCAGGCCGAGGCACCTTGCCTAGGCATGTCATGGCACTAGGCCAAGGCACCGTGTCTAGGCTTGCACTTGGCCGAGTCACCGTGTCTAGGCATGCACTAGGCCGAGGAACCTTTCCTAGGCATGTCTTGGAACTAGGTTGAGGCACCGTGTGTAGGCATGCACTGGGCCGAGTCACCATGTCTAAGAATGCACTATGCCGAGGCAATCCTTCCTAGGTGATGGCCTGGAACTAGGCCGGTGCACTTAGCTTAGGTATTGCACTAGCCGAGGTATCGTGTTCAGGGCATGCACTAAAAGTCGGCACCTTGATTTAGGCAGCATGTGTCACACGCCCTGTTTGGGCCTCCGTGTGCTGGCGCCTAGAACCCATAGGCTAGCCTACTCAATGCCTCACTATTCTCTCGAACACAAGGCGACAAATTCTCCCAACTTGTATTTATTAGCTACTAAAATATATTAAGACACTCTCGCAAAGGCTCCACATCTGGGCTTTATGTTTTTCTGTGGATCCAACTTCAGATGTTGAATTAAACTAAGTGGGCACGCAGCCCTTTTATAGGATGCTCAAGGGCAATCCTAGTACAACAATGACTAAGAGTCCTACTCTAACTTTAGTCTGATCCAAAGAAGCCAAGACAATCCTTCCCGCCTAGAGTCCCGACTCGAATGAACACCATACACAACCACACAATCCCACCGTGAGTAGAGCCTCCCGCCTAGGAGTCTTTCCCACCTAGGAGACCTTCCTACTTGGGAGTCTTTCTCACCTAGGAGTCCAGCCTACTTGGGAGTCTTTCCCGCCTAGGAGTAGGAGTCCTTCCCACTTTAGAGTCCTTCCCGCTTAGGAGTCCTTCTTGCATAGGAGTCCTTAGGCTGTAGGAATCCTTGTTGTACTCGGATTAGGAAGCTTGCCGCCCAAGGTTTCACCATTAATAGCCTATATCTGTCAATAACGATTCCATTTGCCTCATGCCACGCCTGTGCCCCCTCTAAGTCAATGCCTCAGCACCATCAGGCGAGTCCCACCTTGTGATTATTTGCTTCGCTTTCGCTATTGTGCGTGTCTTGGCTCACGCTTGTGCCTCCTGACACTTGTTTCCATCTTTCTGCTCGCTTTTCCCTTAGGCGCCATGTATAAGGCAAGACCCTCATGTCTCACAGACTCGTGTTATCTAGTCGTGGAGGGGGCCGACAAACGCTCCCCACTCAGAGGTATTAACGCCTCGACTTCAACCACACATACCCAAAGACCCCATCTTGAAATTTTTACAATGAAGCACCCTTTTCCCAACTTGCCTCACCGACAGCGCCCCTTCCTAATGAATTAAGAGCCTCATCCCACTCGTTTTCCAGCTTTCCCATCTTCCATTCCTTCGTGGATGCTTGTAATCTCACAACTCGACTCTAACCATAGGGGCGGGTTCGCTAACTACCCTACATGCGGATTAGGATCACTGTGATAAGGCTTCAAGAAGCTTACATGGAATGTCGGGTGAAGCTTCAACCTCTCTCATAGCTTCAGTTTGTAGGCCACGTTCCCAATACGCTTCACAACTTCAAAGGGTCTATCATATTTCGGAATCGAACATCTCTGAAACTGCTTATTCCTGATTTTCTTCCAGATCTGCGGAGTTAGCTGCGAACCATCTCTCGTGCTCAAATTCCAAAGGTCTCCTGCCTTTGTCCGCTTACTTGTTAATGCGTCTACTTGTTTGCAAAGGAACACTTCGTTGCCATACCATGCGTCTCTTGTGCTTGGCTATTCCCTAATGTGCGTGCTTGGCTCACGCTTTGTGCCTCCGGACACTTGTTTCCCATCTTTACCTTGCTCGTTTTCCCTTAGGTGGGACATGTGGCCAAGGCAGCGCCCTCATGCCGCACGGGACTCGTGTTATCTAGTCGAGGGGCTGACAAACCCTCCCCCACTAGAGGTATTCAACGTCCTCGTTGACTTCAACATGCAGAGACTCAGGATCAGTCTTATTTGCCATAATGTAGCACCCCTTTTCCCAAGTTTACCTCAGCAGCTGAGCGTCCTTCCAATGAATTAAGTATTCGGTCCACTTGTTCTTCTAGTTCCCCATCTTCCTATCCTTCAAGATGGTTGCAATCTCTTTGCTGAACTCGACTCTAACCATAGGCGGGTTCCGCTTTGCCTGCACTCTGTCTGGACTAGGATCATTGTGATAAGGCTTCAAGAAGCTTACATGGAATGTCGGGTGAAGTTTCAACCTCTCTGGTAGCTTCAGTTTGTAGTCCACGTTCCCAATACGCTTCACAACATCACAGGGTCCATCATATTTCGGAATCAAACCTTTCTGAAATTGCTTATATCTGATCTTCTTCGGATCACGAGGATTCCCAGCTATGAACCATCTCCCCTTGCTCAAATTCCAAAGGTGTCCTGCCTTTGTCCTTATACTTCTTCATGCGTCTACTTGGCCAAGACTTTGCAAACTTGTGTGTTGGGCTCCCACGCTACGTCCGAGGTTGCTCATTAACCCGATACGTCGAGGCGTGCGTGGATGGAGACCCGATTGCTACCTCAAAGGGCTCATACCTATGGTGAACCCCATTGCGGATTGTAAAACTGACTACGCGGCTCTAGAAGTTCCAACCAATTTTTCTGAGTGGTTGTCACGAAGTGGAGCAAATACTGTTCTAGCATCTGATTCACTCTCTGTCTGACCATCAGTCTGAGGGTGATTCGCAGTCGAGAACTTGCATTCTGTACCCCACATCTTGAACAGCTCAACCCAACACTTTATGTAGCGTATCTCGATCGCTCGTATGTGTGGATATCCCAGAGTGTTTCATAACATTACTGAAGAAGATGGGCGCTACTTCTTCAGCTGGACACTCACTCGGGGCTGGGATGAAGACAGCTTACTTGGAAAACCTGTCTAACCCAAGATCTAATGGTCAACTATCATCGTAACAGTGGGCCTCCTAGGTGTGCTCTAAAAGTTGACATTAAGAAGGCATATGACACAATTAGCTGGAGCTGTATCTTGGGTATTTTATTCGACATAGGAACACCTACATTCGATGGATTGTATTAGGAATGCATCTCTCTACATTCTGCAGTATCGGTAAATGGTGAGTTAAGCGGGATTTTGCTATGGCCTTGGGGGTGAGACAAGGATCCACTTTCTCCAGCTTTTATTTATCATTGCTATGGAGGCCCTTTCTAGGTCATTATCGTTTGCCCATGGCGAGATTTTGATTCCATCTAAATGCGGAAATCTGGCCTACCCATCTAAGCTTTGCGGATGATATTTTCCTCTTTGCGGAGGACAAAATCCGATGTCTGAGTTATGATGGGCGAGGTTGGTAAGTTTGAGCACTTTTACGGGTTGCAAGTAAACAGCCCCGAAGAGTGCCATTTTCATGGCGGATAAGCGATGACATTAGAATGATCTATTGAACACCACGAGGTTTCGGTTTGGGAGGTTTCTATGAGTATCTTGGAGTCCTCCCAGTCTCAACTGAACTTTCCCATTCATTTGTCGGCCATTCTTGGATAAAGTCTGGCGGAAATTCATTAGTGAACAAGTAAGTACGTTATCATATGCGGGAAGGCTGCGGTGATTGGTTATTTTGTATGTATTCGCGGTATTGGGTGCAGCTTTTGTTTATAATTCAGAAATTCACTATTCTTTAAGATTGAACAAGCTTTCAAAGCTTCCTTTGGTCAGGAAAAATTGGGGTGCTCATGAGCAAGATCAGTTAGATCGGTTTGTCTTCCCAAGGAGGAGGGTGGTTTGGGCATGCGTCGTATCAAAGATTCGAATGATGCAAATGTAATGAAGCACATTTGGAATCTCTTTTATAGTAAGGACTCTATATGGGTCGCATGGGTGCGGAGAAGGTATTTGAGAAGCGGGAGCCTGTGGTGTGCTAAAATCCCTTCGGTTTGCTCGTGGAGCTGGCGTAAATTGCTTCAGCTGAGAGATAGGATCAGGCCATTCATCAAACACAAGGTGCACAATGGTAAAGAGACTTTTTTATGGCATGACTCATGGAACCCGGTTGGCCCTCTTCTACCACATTATGGGGCAAGTATCATATATGATTCGACTATTCATAATAATGCTACGTGTAGGCGAGGTTATTGTGGTGGTAAGGTGGAATTGGCCAATTGCAAACTGTGAGATCTTATCGCTATCAGAATAGTTGTACCAACTATAAGCCTTGATGACTCTAGAGAGAGGATTTTATCTCGTGGACACTTGCTTCTTAGAATTCTTTGTGAACTTCGACTTGGAACAATTTTAGACCAAAAGAATCGGTGGTCAACTGGCACTATACGATTTGGTTTCCTCAAGCTATCAGGAGACATGCATTCATCGGTTGGTTGGCCATTCAGGATAGATTGGTTATGCAAGACAAGCTTCGGGTGGGGCATGGCCAGGCTACATATCTTGTGTTTTAATCGGACTAATGTTGAAGAGCGGGAACCACTTG
This sequence comes from Tetrastigma voinierianum, assembly GCA_016808115.1. Classification (NCBI taxonomy): domain Eukaryota; kingdom Viridiplantae; phylum Streptophyta; class Magnoliopsida; order Vitales; family Vitaceae; genus Tetrastigma; species Tetrastigma voinierianum. The sequence continues at coordinate 462,372 of JAEQBH010000246.1, read as the reverse complement.
TTTTTGATTCTTAGATTCCGCTGGCGGTATCGGTTGAGAGTTTTAAGGCTATGTGGGAATGCTAGAACTCCGCGGAATTGGGAGAATGAGTTCTTATGAGTAATTGCTACCAAAGGGAAATCCTTTGTTATCACGAAGGTTGCATGAGGTGCTACCATACATCACTTGTGAAACCGACGGAATAGTAAATTTATGAAAATATTTATTATCCGGTGATGCCATTTTCATCTCATTGTAACGATGTCGGTGAGAATCTCAAGTTTCGAGAGAAGGTGGTAGATAATCCGGTGAAACGAGCTATGTGTGAAGATGGTCTTTCCCTCTTAATATTCTTGACATTGGTGTTTCATTTGGTTGATTGATGGTTTCGTTGCTGGTTGGGTCCTCTATCTGCGTTGGGCCTGGGGTGTCTTAGCCCGGGTTGTGGGTTGGGCTTTGGGGTTTGATGGCTCTGCCCGGGTTGTGGGTGGGTGTCTGTTTGTTTTGTTTTGCTCTCCTTGGTTGTTGTTGGTTGTATTGGGCTGTTGCCTTTCCTCGATTTGAGGAGGTTATTACAGTTTTGGGCCTTTGGTCCGTGTATTCTTTGGTTGTGCGGCGTTGCCTTTTGGAAATAAATGCTTATTTATCCAAAAAAAAAAAAAAAAAAAACTGATCCGAAGCCCTCTACTTTCGGAACCCACTGATGAAGTCCATCGATACACATTGCCATGGCTTCTCCATAATGGACAGGGGCTGTAACAATCCCGCTTCCTTTTTCCACTCGGTCTTGTCAACTTGACAAACATGGCATGTCTTGACATATGCTTGTACGTCTTCCTTCATCTTAGGCCAATGAAAAGACCGTGCCAGTAATGCCAAAGTTCTTTCCTCTCCTGGGTGACCAGCCCATCTCGTATCATGTGTTTCCTTCAGCAGCTCCTGTCTCAGCTTGCTCGAAGGCACATATAGGTTCCCTCCTCTGAAGTAAAGCAACTCATTCTTGAGACAGTATCGCCTCGTGGTGCCGCTCTTCACCTGCTCTACCAGCTTTTGATACGTCGAGTCTTGTACAACTTCAAGTCTAACTCGTTGTTTGAAATATGTCACAACTGAACTCAACGAACCCACATAACTCGCAACTTCCTTCCTACTAAAAGCATTTGCCACTTGATTGTGTCGACTTGGCTTGTGCACCCACACAAAATCGAAGTCGACTAAGAACTCTTGCCATCGAGCTTGCTTTGCAGTAAGCTTCTTCTAAGTTGTGAAGAAGGTGTTGGCAACATTGTCAATCACTACTACGAACCTAGTTCCCATAAAGTAGTGCTTCCAAGTCTCAAGGCAATGGATGGTAAGCGGTCATCTCTTTCTCATGGGCATATACCTTTCCTCATTTGCATTCAACCGGAGCTCTCGAATGGTACTGGATGCCCCTCTTGCACCAGCACTCCAGCTAGGGCCCTATCCGACGCATCCGTATGCACTTCAAACGGCAGCTCCAAGTCAGGCAGTCTCAAAACTAGCTCTGAGGTGATCGCATCTTTGAGCTTCTCGAAGGCAGCTTGGCACTCTGCATCTCATTCCCACTTCCTCTCTTTTTTCAAAAGGTATGTGAGAGCATTGGTGATGCAGGAGCATCTATAAACACACCAAACATTGGGAATTCAGCCCTAATTATTGAAGAATTGGATTGGGGAGGTCAAGACGCATTAAATACATGTGAAAACTCCTTTTTTGGACCTCATTTGGGCCTTGGAAGGCAAAAAACGTGGTCAGACTTGGACAAACCCACGATGTGGAATTTGCCATATTTATTTTAGAAAGTTTGCTTTATTTATTTTAGGAAGATTTGGTTTATTTATTTTAGAAAGTTTGCTTTATTTATTTTACAAAGTTTGCTTTATTTATCTTAGAAAGTTTGCTTTATTTATTTTAGAAAGTTTGCTTTATTTTAGGAAGATTTCTTTATTTATTTTAGAAGTTTTAACTAGAGTTGCTTTTTGTAATTTAAGTTTCTTTTCCTAGTTAAAGTAGAAGTTGTTTTTGTAATTTAGAAAGTTTCTTTCTAGTTAAGAGTAGAAGTTGCTTTTGATTTAGAAGTATGGGGCTATATATACCCCCTAATGTAGTCTTTTGAAAATCGGTTCAAGTTTAATAATATTTTCGATTTTTTTTTTTTGGATAAGTAAGCATTTATTTCCAAAAGCAAAGCCTCACAACCAAAGAATACACGGACCAAAGGCCCAAAATTACAGAAAAACGGACAGCACCTCCCCTAAAAACTGAAGGGAAGGCAACAGCCCAGAACAACCAACAACAACCAAGGATAGCAAAACAAAACAAATAGGCACCCACCCACATCGGCCCAGTCACACACCCAAAGCCCGGCCCACAACCGGGCACGGGCCAACCCCGGCTAAGGACCCAGCAGTCGCGAGAACCATCAATCAACCAAATGAAGCACCAATGTCAAGAATGTTAAGAGGGAAGGACCATCTCTCACACATAGCTCTGTTCACTGGATTATCTACCACCTTCTGGAAACTTGAGATTCTCAGCCTGACATCATTACAAATGAGATGAAAAATGCCATCAATTTGGATAAATACATATTTTCATAAATTCTACTATTCATTGTCTCCACAAGAGTGATAGATGGGTAGCACCCGAGCAATCTCTTGGTGTGAGCAAAAGGATTTCCCTTTGGTAGCAATTACCCATAAAGAACTCATTCTCCCGATTCAGGTGGAGTTCTGGGAATTCCTGTAAAACTCTCAACCATATACCGGCGAGTGAATCGGCAGCAAAACAAGTGGTTCCTGTCTTCAACATTAGTCCGGCAGAAAACACACGATATAGAGTCGGTCATGCCCCACCGGAGAAGCTTGTCTTGCATAACCAATCTATCACAGATAGTAACCAATAGATGAATGCATGTCTCTGATAGCTTGAAACCAAATCGTATAGTGCTGGAGTTGACCCGGCTTCTTTGGCTAAATTGTTCAAGGCCGAGTTCACAGTGAATTCCCGGAAAGAATGAGGAGTGTACGAGATAGAATCCTCTCTAGAGTCATCAAGGGATATAGTTGGTACAACTATTCTTGATATCGATAAAAGATCTGTGAGTTTGCAATTGGCCAATTCATCTACCATCCAATAATAACCACCGGCTACAGGCATTATTTTGAATAGTGAGATCATATATGATCACGGTCTCCATAATGTGGAAGAAGAGGGCCAGTAGGGTTCGGGAGTCATGCCATAAAAGTCTCTTTACCATTATTGCACATTGTGTTTGATGAATCTTTGATCCTATCTCAGTGAAGCAATTTAGCGACTCATGAGCAAGCCGAAGGGATTTTAGCACACACCACGAGGCTCAGCTTCTCAAATACCTTCTCCGCACCCATGCGACCCATAAGGAGTCCTTACTATAAAAGAGATTCCAAATGTGCTTCATTACATTTGCATCATTCGAATCTTTGATACGACGCATGCCCAAACCACCCTCCTCCTTGGGAGACCAGCTGAGCTCAAATCTTGGCTCCATTGAGCATTCCCAATTTTTAGGACCAAAGGCTTTGAAAGCTTTCAATCTTAGCAATAGTGAATTTCGGGTTATAAGCAGTGCACCAATCACTATTGAATACTATACAAAAGCAGAGCCAATCATTTGCACCTTCCGCATATGATGCGCCACGCTTGTCCACGAATGAATTACACTTGAAATTTTATCCGGCCGGGCGGCGGTCGAATGCAGGAAAGTCTAGTTGAGATCGGTGGGACTCGAAGATACTTCATAGAAACCTCCCCAATGGAAACTGTGGTGTTCAATATATCATTCTTAATGTCATCGCTTATCCCGGCCATGAAAATGGCACTCTTCTGCTGTTTGCTTACCTTGAGAAAATTGCTCAAACTTTACCAACTAAATCCATCATAACTTGTGTGAGTTTTGTCCCTCAGAAAAAGAGGAAAATATCATCATAGAAAGCTTAGATGGGTAAGTGATTTCCACACTTAGGATGGGCCGAAAATCCGGCTATGGTATTGATAATGATCTAGAAAGGGTCTCCATAGCAATGATAAATAAAAGCGGAGAAAGTGGATCCCCTTGTCTCACCCCGCGCTTGCTAGCAAAAAATCACGCTAGCTCACCATTTCTGGAATCTGAGAGAATGTAGGAGTAGAGATGCACTCCTTAATACAATCCATCAGAAATGTAGGTGTTCCCATGCTGACTAAAATACCCAAGATACAGCTCCAGCTAATTGTGTCATATGCCTTCTTAATGTCAACTTTTAGAGCACACCTAGGAGGCCCACTGTTACGATGATAGTTGACCATTAGTTCTTGGGTGATAAGGATATTATCGGCAATACTCCGACCTTGCACAAAAGCTGACTGAGAAGGACTTATAATATCAGGGATGCATTGTTTAAACCTCGCAGCAATAATCTTCGAAATGCATTTATACATGGTGTTACAACAAGAGATTGGTCTATAATCATTCATAGTTTCGGGATTAGGGACCTTGGGCGCAAAGCAATAAGCGTAAATTAATTTCGAAGAAGCCTACGGATTTGAAGAAAGAAGACACTGCTTCCACTACATCACTCCCAATAATAGACCACGCAATCTTGAAAAAAAGGGATGAGAAACCATCGGGGCCCGGGGCTTTGTTTTCATCAATAGAGAACATGGCCTTTTTTATCTCCTCATGAGTAATTTCACCCTTTAAAATGTCCAGGTGCTGCGTAGACCAAGTGAACCCACCAACATTGTCCATGTATTCTTGGTCGAGACCCTCGAGCATAATACATTCTTGAAACCAACGGCTCCTCTTTGATGGCCTCGGGTCATCAGATGCATGGCTCCATCTCGGAAGTTATGACTTTTATCGCCTCAGGAGCATTCAGGGCTTTGTGACTTTATGGAAGGCTTTCGTGTCGATCTCAAGTTTGAACCCTTTGAACTACAGATTTACAATTTTAAAAAGCCCTCCTACGCATAGGCTAGATCCTTGGTATCTCTCTTTAAAGACTTCCTCTCATTTTCCACCGATGAAGTGATCATATGGGTATTCGATGACATTTTAGCTGATTGAGTTCTCCGGCTTCCACAACCGTTCATAACACCATGGATAAGAGGATTCATAGCCCTAAGGGGCGCTTTTACCCTTTTCATTTACTGCGACAATCGTACATCGGTACCAAGCACTTCCCGATCCCAAGCTTCCTTCACAATCTCAAGAAAAGCAGGGTGGTCAGCCCAAAAATTAAAAAACTTAAAGGGGAATTTTTTTCCTGTGCTCAAGAACCGGGTTAATATTCAAACTTGTGACCAGAGGGCAATGATCAGATAACCCAGGGTGCTGAACTTCCATTAATGCGTTGGGAAATACGTCCAAGCAACATTCATTTGGAGACTTACCGATCCAAACTACAGCTGTAAAATTTTCCCCCTCTTGTAGGTTCATCCCACGTAATATGGGTCCCATGAAGGAGACATCATCTAATTCCAAGTTGAAAAGACACTCATGAAAAGAATCCATCATTGCCAATTCTGAGCCATGTTGCCCCGGACTTCTCATTGACCGTCGGTGGTGTTGAAATCACCGATAACGAACCATGGATTTTTGCCTACCACAGGCTCACACCATTGGAGATGACGCCATAGCACTCTTCTTTCCATGTAGTTATTCGAAGCATATACGGCCGAGCACCAAAAGGAAATATTGTCCTTGATAGTAGTGATCTGACAAAGTATTGCCTGGTCCATTGAATGGATAACAACAATGCTCACCTTATGCGGGTTTCTGAATCAAATTCTACCAAGTAGGCATGATCATAATTATGAAACAATTTCCAACCGGAGTATAGATGTGAAAATTACGTGCTTTGTTATGCGCCTTGCTGAGGGTTTCGAATACACGCAAAATCAAGAGTTTGGGACTCATAAGAACGAACTTCTTTTTGTAAGGGTCATTCGAGCCCCTTATGTTCCATGGTAAACTTAACCCGTTGGGAAAATTTGTACATACCCCCGATAAGGTCACTGCTTAGACGCAAGACTCCGCTTCTTTAATTTCTTGAGCTTCTTCCTAGAGATTGGCACTGGCGTGAAGTCCAGCTCATCAACTCTCTTTATACGCGGGCGATATCGAATAGGAGAGGAATCAGAAAAATCATAAGTATCAACTATGGATTTGGCTGTCTCCTCTTCCTCAGATTGTGCTAGACAAGCAAAGGCATTACCTTCAACTATGATCCGTATCAACTATGATCCGTCTACCTTCTCGGTGACAGCTTCTTCGGCAACTCGGGAGGCATAACATCGGCAAATCTCCTCAGTATGGGGGTTATAGCATCTGGCACTTTGACTTGCTTGTCCGGCTTGATCTCGATCATTGCCGCGACATATGTATGGTCCCCCTTCCTAAGGCATTTCTCGAGTTGTAGGGCGGATAAAGTCTTCTCCCTTGAAGGTCTCTTAGGCGGCTAGCGATCTGACCTGGCGTAGGCGCTTCTCATCCATGATCAACAGTCCATTCAAGTGCGGCAACAAGGCTACCTTGGCTCTTTGGAAGAAATCGTTGCCTAAAATGAAATCAAAATCATCCAAAGGAACACTAAGGAAGTCTATCGTACCTTTCCAATCCCCCATCTGAATTGCCATGTTCTTCGACATACCATGCGTCTCTTGTGCTTGGCTATTCACGGCTTTGAGCTTGCTGTCATCTTTAGCGAGCTTCAATCCGAGTCTGGCTGCCTCCTTTGTTGATACAAAATTATGGGTCACTTACTTGTCTACAATGCCACAATTTTACGCCCTACGGTTGTGACTTCGACATACATCGGTCCACTTGTAATTAGCCTCGGCTGTTGCATTCAACAACTGAAGAGGGTTGGCTCTTGTAGGGACCTCTACCCCACTATCTTCCCCATCTTCGGCCATGAGTGCATTGAGCTTCTCCTTCTTTGGGAAATCCCTCGCTCGTGTGGCGTCGCGAGATGGTATCCAAACCCCGGCTGGTAGTTTGTAGGAAGTCCCTTCTCCCCACTTTAGCTGCATATCTGCGGCTTCTTCCAATACCTCCACTCTTGGAGGTCTTTGCATTTGACTTCCGGTTCAACTCTTTGTTTTGGCCTTTCCTTTTAGGTGGGAGGGTAAAGGAAGGTCACTTTGCGGTCGGATAGGCGGTCATTCTTGCCATTATTGAGGAGCAAGTCTTGGACTGCCACCTCCTCAGTTTAGTTTGAGCCCATCCACGCAGCAGGGCATGAAGTTGAACGGCTTATGGAAGCTTGGACTTATTGTCCTTGATGTCAAGGATCAACGAGCTAAACTCTTTCACATGATCTCTGGCAGGCCCATGCAGCGGTTCTTCGGAGGAACTCCCTCGCCATCCACCCATTTGTGTTCGTGGGTAGGCCCGATCCTTCGGCTCCTTTCAAGATCTCGGATCTCGATCTTTAGTTGGCCGGCAAGTGTCATCGCTCGTTGCAGTCCTTCGCAAGCTGCATCACTGTCAAATACATAGTGGTTATCGTTGCAGTTCACCCACCGGTATTCGGCAGCTGATAGTATTGCTCCATGTCAGAGAAGTTCTCCAAGTCTTTTGCGTTCACGGCGCCACAAAAAGCTTAGGCTCAATTCTCACACCTTTGCGGGGCGGGAGAGTTTGCGGCGGCTAAGCGTGCCCTACACCGTGCTCGCTTGACCAACCACGATCTCCCCCTGCAGGGGTCGGATCACGCTCCCTCGAGCTCCGGTCATGGTCCGCATCCGGTCATGGAATGACTCCATCCGTTCCTCAACGGCTTTCTCTCGAGTCTCCATCAATTCATGCTGTGAGTCAAAGTCTCGGGGCGACATCGATCGTCCCTGAGTAGAAAGGGTGGTGTTCGCCTCGATTCGCGTAACTATCTCCGCGTCGAGCTGGACGCCTGGCGTGCACACCTGCAACCTCTATCCTTGCTACTTGCTCGCGCGATTACATCATGGAAACATCCTCGCGTTTGCCATCCGTGGCTATGATGACAACCTTGTTCTGATACCAACTGTCACACGCCCTCTTTTTGGCTCGTGTGCAGTGGCTAGAAACCTGCTAGGCCAGCCTTCGCAATGCCTCACAATTCTATCAAACACAAGGCGTACGGGGCACTCTCCCCAACTTGTATTTTATTTGCTACTAAAACACAAGACACTCTTGTAAAGGCTCCCACATCTCGAGGCTCTATGCTTTTCTGTGGATCCAACTCCAATACATGAATTAACCAAGTGGGCACGCAGGCCCTTTATATAGGATGCTTAAGGGCAATCCTAGTACAATAATGACTAAGAGTCCTACTCTAACTTTAGTCTTCAATCCAGTGCTTGACACAATCCTTCACACTCTAGGGAGTCTGACAAATGAAACTCCTATACACAGCCACGCAATTCCCACCAGGAGTAGGAGTCCTCCCCGCCTAGGAGTCTTTCTCGCCTAGGAGACCTTCACTTTGGGGTCTTTCAGCCCTAGGAGTCCGACCAGCAGGAGTCTTTCAGCCTAGAAGTGAGGTCCTTCCCGGCCTAAGAGTCCTTCAACCTGAGGTCCTTCACGCATGTAGGACTCAGCAATTTGTCAAGAGAATCCCCTTGTTGCACTCGGATTAGGAAGCTTGCCTTGAGGCTCTCTGCATATAAGTGTGACATTCCCACACGATTCCATTTGCCTCAAGTGCCACGCACAGTTCCCCCTCTAGCCAGTGAGTGCCCACGGCTGACCAGCATCGTGGCCGGTGGATTACTTCCTTGCCTTCCCTCAAGTGCGTGCTTGGCTCACGCTTTGTGCCTCCGGACACTTGTTTCCCATCTTTGCCTTGCTCGTTTTCCCTTAGGCGGGCCATGGGACAAAGGCAGCTCCTCATGCCGCATGGGACTCGTGTTATCTAATCGAGGGGCTGACCTCATGGCACTAGGCCGAGGCACTCTGTCTAGGGATGCACTAGGCCGAGGCACCTTGCCTAGGCATGTCATGGCACTAGGCCGAGGCACCATTTCTAGGCATGCACAAGGCCGAGTCACCGTGTCTAGGTGATGCAAGGTTGGGACCGCGATGGATGATCCAGAAGTTTAGGTAAGTCAAAATATGGGTTAGGAGATCGAATTGTATATGATTCAGCCATCCAAAGTAATGCCCAAGTAGCGGAGGTTATTGATGAGGGCAGGTGGAAGGCTGACCTATTAACGGGCCTCTGCTGACCTTATCGACATCAAGAATAGGTTAATAAATTACCATCTTGGCGTTACTAGAGGATAGCATTTTGTGGACCCTTGGCCCTTAGGGTCTTCACTTTATTAATTCGACTTGGAATCATTTTAGGCCCCGAAAATGCCGGTGGCGGTGGCATCGTCGATATGGTTTTCCTCAAGCTATCGGGGAGACATGCTTTTATTGCTTGGTTGGCCAAGTGCGGAGACGGGTTGGCTACACAAGACAAAGCTGCTGAATGGGGTTTGACCAACTCCATATCATGTGTATTACGCTCAAATGTTGAAGACGGAATCATTTATTCTTGGCTGCCAATTCTCGGCCAGTATTTGGATGAGGATATTAAGATTATGTGGGAATGTTAGGCAACTTGTGAGGTTGGGAGAATAGATTCTTACAATGAGTTAGTGCTACTAAAGGGAAGTCTTTAGCGCTATAGTTAAGAAGAGTTACGTGGGGTGCAACCATCTACCATTTGTGGAGACAACGGAATAGTAGAGTTTATGAGAACATCTTTTCTCCTGCTGATGCTATTTTCATCTTATCTGTAATGACGTTCGTTTAAGAATTTATAGTTTTCAAAAAGTTGCGGACAATCCAGTGAACAGGGCAATATGTGAGAGATGGTCTTTTCCACTTAATATTCTTGACCATGGTAGATTAATACGGGTGATTGATAATCTGGTCTAGATTAGGGTTGGCCATTGGTGGTCTGGTTGCTTTACTTATTTTATTAGTGGGTTGTGGTTTGGTTGCTTTGCCCGGAATGTGGGTGTTTTGGGGTTTCGCTTGTGTGGTTTGTGGGTTGTATTAGTATGGTTTGCTGTTTATCAGGTGGTTTTGTTTCGGGCTGATGCCCTCTCCTATGTTTTTAGGGGAGGTGCTGTCCGTTTTTGGTTTTTCTAGTAGCCTGTGGCTTCTTGTATTGTATTGATTGTTGTTGGCTTTGGCCTTTTTGGAAATAAATTCTTATTTATCCAAAAAAAAAAAAAATATGGGTTAGGGGTAGTTTTCTTGGGCCAAAATAGGTTATGGACGAATTTTGGAGATTTTCTAAGTTAAGAAAGGTGAATTTATGGTATATAAGGGAAAGGGGTATTTTAGGAAGGTTTGGTGAGTTTGGAACAAGATTTGGAAAGTTTTGGGTTGAGGTTGAAAATATGGTTATTAGAAAGTTGAGAAAGACGATAGGATGACAGATGAATGGGTTTGCCTGCAAGAGTGATTCTTGCCGGTTTAATGAAGCTTGATCCACACAAGATCGATGATGGAGTGAAGGCGCCACAATCAACTATGGGCCGGGTTGATTGATAAGCGGTTTCATTTCGCCACCAAGGAATCCACCTAGGTATGAGAAGCCACGAACTTCGTCCCAAGGAATCCACCCGAGATAAGAGAACAAGAGAACTCTTAAAGAAATCGAGAAAATATTATTAAACTTGAGGCGATTTTCAAAGACTACATTAGGGGTATATATAGCCCCATACTTTCCTAAATCAAAAGCAACTTCTACTTTAACTAGGAAAAGAAACTTTCCTAAGTACAAAGAACAACTACTTTAACTAAGAAAAGAAACTTTCTAAATTACAAGTAACTCTAAAGAAAAGCTTTTAAAATAAATAAAGCAAATCTTCCTAAAATAAATAAAGCAAACTTTCTAAAATTAATAAAGTAAATCTTCTAAAAGGGATAAAACAAAATCTTGGAGCAAATCTCTGCAAATCTTTCTAAAATCAATATAGCGCTCCACATCGGGGTTGTTCAGAATGCGACCACGTTTTTGCCTTCCAAGGCCCAAATGAGGTCCAAAAGGAGTTTTCACATGTATTCAATGCGTCTTGACCTCCCCAATCCAATTCAACTAATGGTGGTGCTGAATTCCCAATGTTTGGTGTGTTTATAGATGCTCCTGCATCAAACCCCTATAGTTGGGAAAAAAGATTTGTCCTCAAGTCTTCACCATGATAAGGCCTCAAATCCTTAACCTTGAATGTAGGCAAGATATTGCAGTCACCAGACAATTTAACCTTGTAAGCATTCTTTATGATCTTCTTAATAATCTTGGAAGAACCATCTATTCTTGTGCCTGACTTGGAACACCTCTCTTTTATCATGTGTAGCTTGAATCCATCCTCTGGATCAAATACCAGCCATTGATAACCTTCATATGCTTGTCTTTCATATTGTTCCACTCTTTGCCCTTTGTTGAATCTTGCTTCCTCATGAATCAAAATGTTGTTGAAAGCTTGGAAATCAAAACACATACTCCAAGATCCATCTTTTTCATGCACCAACATAGTGGGAACCACATAGGAACTTTCACTCTCTTGAACAAGCCCTTTGTCAAGAAAATCATCAACTTATGTTTTAAACTCTTCATGCTCCTTAGGGCTCTTCATAGAGGCTAGCTTATTAGGAAAAACCAAACCTGAAATTATAGAGTCTATTTGATGTTGAATACCCCTCATAGGTAGAAAGCAGGTGTGGTATTTCTTTAGGCATTACTTCAACAAATTCTATAATTGATTTTGCTTCTTGTGAGAATTCCTTTTCGCTCGGTTTTCTTGACAACCCAGAAATTAAATGCATCTACAGAAACATCTTTGATTTCTAAATCAAAAAATTTGTGATGATGAACTCTTCTCTCCTCATCTTACGGGATATGGTTGGGTCGACTACTTCTTCAACATCCAACTTATATTTTGACAGCAGTAGTGATTTGTTCTCATCGTCTTCTTGGACATGGTTAGATTCGATCACTTGTTCAACATCTTCTTCCTTGGCTTCATCTTCCTCAATTAAGGCAATCGCTTTTTGGTTAGGGCATTCAGAATCAATATGCCCCAACCCTTGGCACTTAAAACACGTCTTTGACTTAGAAGCCAATTCTTGTAGTGCTTCACCCTTTACTTGAGTGTGGGTAGTTTTCCTACCACTAAGTTCAAATTAGAACCCTCAACAAACCCTTCATTAGCCACACTCTTAGTTGTAGTAGAGTTTCCATACTTTTTTTAGTCCCAACCTTCAAAGCAAGTTTCATCACATCTTGAAGACTATTATATGGTTGAAAAAAAATAACTCTAGCAATACCAGATCTCAAACCAGCAATGTAGTGGTGGGCTATGCATATTCCTCAGCCTCTTGCAAGTCTCCTTTGATAATCAAGTTTACAAACTTAATGAATACTCCTCCACACTCAAATCTCGTTGCTTAAAGTTACGAATTTTTATGAGGTAGATGTCTTGGCGGTAGTTAAAGGGAAGATACTTCCTTTTTAGTTCTTCTTCATCTTTCCCCAAGTTTGAATCTTCTTTTACCATCTCTTTCACGTTGTCTCTTCATGTTTTCCACCAAATAGAAGCATTCTGCATCTTTGTAGCCACCAACTTCACTTTTCACGTTCGGGGAATCACAATACTCAAAGACATGCTCCACCATATTAAGCCAATCAAAAATTCATACGAGGATCCATCCTTCCCGCCAGATGCAGGAATGTTAAGATTTTTTATTGAATCTAAAGCCTTCATCATGGATTTACCATGCCTCTTATGGTAATCTTCATTCTGGTAGTAGCAATCATACCTCCCGCGATAATCATAGTCACCATTATACATACCTTTAGCTTTCTTGTGCCCAAAACCTTCAAGTTGACTAAGTGCAAAAGCTCTTCATAAAAATCATATTTTTCCTTCTTGGCTAGTGAGCGACTCAAGCGTATCATAGAGATCTTGTCTGCAGCATCGAAGCACAGATTCGGTTATGATCGACCATCAATCCATGAGCTCGATTTGCACTTTGATCGAGGTTGGGATCGTGATGGATGATCCGAAGTTTAGGTAGATCAAAATATGGGTTAGGGGTAGTTTTCTTGAAGCAAAATAGGTTCTGGACGAATTTTGGAGATTTTCTAAGTTAAGAAAGGTGGAATTTATGGTATATAAAGGGAAGGGTATTTTAGGAAGGTTTGGTAGTATGGAACAAGATTTGGAAAGTTTTGGGTTGAGGTTGAAAATATGGTTATTGAAAGTTTAGAAAAGATGAGATGGTGATGGAAAGTAGAGTTTGCAAGTGGTTGCAGTCTAATGGCTTGATCCACACAAGATCGATGATGGAGGTGAAGCGCCACAATCAACTATGGACGGGTTGAAGTTGATAAGCCGGACAAAGGCTTTCGCCACCAAGGAATCCACCTAGGTATGAGAAGCCACGAACTACGTCCCCAAGTCCACCGAGATAAGAGAACAAGAGAGAACTCTTAAAGAAATGCGAAAATATTGTTAAACTTGATGATTTTCAGACTACATTAGGAGGTATATATAGCCCCATACTTTCTAAATCAAAAAAGCAACTTCTACTTTAACTAGGAAAAGAAACTCTAAATTACAAGAACAACTTCTACTTTAACTAGGAAAAGAAACTTTCCTAAGTACAAAAAAACAACTCTAAAGAAAACTTTCTAAAATAAATAAAGCAAATCTTCCTAAAATAAATAAAGCAAACTTTCTAAAATTAATAAAAGTAAATCTTCCTAAAAGATTAAACAAAATCTTGGAAGCCAAAATCTCATGCAATCTTTACAAAATCAATATAGCGGCTCCACGTGCAGGGTTTGTCCAAGTCGGCCACGTTTTTACTTCCAAGGCCCAAATGAGGTCCAAAAAAGGAGTTTTCACATGTATTCAATGCGTCTTGACCTCCCCAATCCAATTCTTCAAAAATTAGTGCTGAATTCCCAATGTTTGGTGTGTTTATAGATGCTCCTACATCACTAGGACTTCACTAGGCCGAGGCACCTTACATAGGCATGTAATGGCACTACGCCGAGGCACTTTGTTTAGGCATGTAGCAATGGCACTTTGACCCGAGGCAGGTGTGCAGGCATGCAGGCCAGAGCACCTTGCCCAGGCATGTGTCATGTGGGCAGGGCAGGTGTCTGGAGGCATGCCTTGGGATGAATCAGGTGTCATGGCACTAGTAGGGGCACCGTTCTAGGCATGCACAAGGGTTGGAAGAAGTTGCAGGATATGCAAGCTAAAGTGGGAGAGAAGGGGACTTCCTCATAAACTACCAGGCCGTTGGGATGCTTTATCTGCGATGGGCCACATAGAGCGAGGGATTGCCCAAAGAAGGAGAAGCGCAATGCACTCATGGCCGAAGACGGGGAAGATAGCGGGGCAGAGGTCCCTACAAGAGCCAACCCTCTTCAGTTGTTGAATGCAATGCGAGTCGAGGTGACTCACAGGGGACTGATGTATGTTGAGTTGCTGACCGGAGGGCAGAAAATTTTGGCATTGGTAGACAGTGGGGCGACCCACAATTTTGTATCAACAAAGGAGGTAGCCAAACTCGGATTGAAGCTCGCTAAAGAGGACAACAAGCTCAAAGCCGTAAATAGCCAAGAACAAGAGACGCATGGTATGGCTAAGAACTTGGCAATTCAGATGGGGGATTGGAAAGGTACGATAGACTTCCTTAGTGTTCCTTTGGATGATTTTGATTTCATTTTAAGCAACGATTTCTTCAGAGCCAGAGTAGCCTTGTTCTGCAATGAATCCCATTGATCATGGATGAGAAGCAGCCATGCTTTGTAACCAAGCTCAGAGAACTTCGGGGAGAAGACCTTGTACGCCACGCAGCTCGAAAGGCCTTAGGAAGGCGAGCACACATATATGTCGCGACAATGTTCGAATCAAAGCCCGGACGAAGCAAAGTCGAAGTGCCGGATCTGTAGCCCCCTATGCGAGGGAGATTTGCCGATGTTATGCCTCAGGAGTTCGCGAAGAAGAATTTTGCCACGGAAGGAAGCGGATCATCAGATAGAGCTCGTGCCAGGGTCGAGACCTCCTACCCAAGCTCCTTATCGGATGACTCCACCAGAGTTGAGAGAGTTACGGAAGCAGTTGACGGAGTTGCTAGATGCGGGTTTGGTCCAGCCCTCCAAAGCGTCGTATCGAGCACAGGTGCTGTTTCAGAAGAAGCAAGATGGGACGCTTCGGATGTGTGTGGATTACCGGGCACTGAATAAAGTCACGATCAAGAACAAGTATTCGATACCTTTGGCTGCGGAACTATTCGATCGATTGAGCAAGGCCAAGTACTTCACCAAGCTAGACTTGCGATCAAGATATTGGCAAGTGCGCGTGGGTGAAGGGGATAAGGCAAAGACTACATGTGTAACACGGTATGGAAGTTTTTAATTTTTAGTTATGCCTTTTGGTTTGACTAATGCTCTTGCTACATTTTGTAACCTCATGAATGATATCCTATTTGACTTAATGGATTCATTCGTGGTGGTATACATGGACGACATAGTGATCTACATCCTGACTCTAGAAGATCACGTGTTACACCTTGAGATGGTGCTTGACAGACTAAGGCAGAACCAGCTATATGTCAAGAAAGAGAAGTGTGAGTTTGTTCAGACCGAGATCAAGTTTTTGGGTTATCTGATTTCAAAGTCCGAGATAAGGATGGATGGTGCGAAGGTGGCAGCAATTCGAGATTGGCCAGCCCCGACCAAAGTGACAGAACTTCGATCGTTCCTCGGTTTAGCAAAGTACTACAGGAGATTTATACTGGGCTGTTCCAAGATAGCCAGTGCTCTCACAGCTTAGAAAAGTGCTAAGGCGCCTTCAACTCAAGATGCAATCACCTCGAGCCAATTTTGAAATTTGCCCGACTTAGAGTTCTTGCGTTTAGGGTGCATACGGATGCGTCGGACAGGGACCTAGGTGGAGTGCTGGTGCAAGAGGGGCATCCAGTAGCATTCGAGAGTCGGAAGTGTAATGCAGCGGAGGAAAGGTATAGCGCCCATGAGAAAGAGATGACCGCGGTCATCCATTGCCTTGAGACTTGGAAGCACTACATGATGGGAACTCGGTTCATAGTAGTGACTATAGTATTGCCAACACCTTCTTCACAACTTCGGAAGAAGCTTCTTGCCAAGTAAGCTCGATGGCGAGAGTTCTTGGCCGACTTTGATTTCTTGTGATTGCACAAAGTAGAGTCGACACAACCAAGTGAAATGCTGAGTAGGAAGGGAAGTTGCGAGTTATGTGGGATAGTTAATTTCCGGTTGATTTCAAACAAAAAGTAAGACTTGAAGCTGCACAAGACTCCACGTATCAAAAGCTGGTAGAGTAGGTGAAGAGCGACACCACGTGGCGATACTGGCTCGAGAATGAGTTGCTTTACTTCAGAGGAGGGAAGCTATATGTGCCTTCTAGCAAGCTAAGACAGGAGCTGCTGAAGGAAACACATGACACGAGATGGGTTGGTCACCCAGGAGAGGAAAGAACTTTGGCATTGTTGGCTTGGTCTTTTCATTGGCCTAAGATGAAGGAAGACGTGCAAGCATATGTCAAGACATGCCATGTTTATCAAGTTGACAAGACCAAGCAGAAGAAGGAAGCGAGATTGTTACAGCCTCTGTCCATTCCGGAGAAGCCATGGCAGTGTGTATCGATGGACTTCATTAGTGGGTTCAGTAGAGGGGCTTCGGATCGGTTTTGGTGGTGGTAGGCAGGTTTCAAGTCTGTTGTGCGAATCGACCCGGTGAGTGTCCCGGTGAAGCGGCCAGCGTATCTTCTTGATAATGTTGTGAAACTTTTGGGATGTCCCGAAGACATAGTGAAGCGTCGAATCTGGTTTAAGCGAGTTTTAGGTTGAGTTGTTCAAGATGTGGGTCTGAGAATGAAAGTTCTCATTGCAAATCACCTCGGGTGATGGTCGAACGAGGAAAGTGAATCGGATGCTAGAAAGTATTTACGCCACTTCGTGACAGCCTCTCAGAAAAATTGGTTGGAACTTCTAGAGCCGGCGCAGTTGTCCTACAATCTGCAGTGAAGTTCAGCCACAAGTATGAGCCCTTTTGAGGTAGCAATCGGGTTCCAACCACGTACGCCCTTGGATGTCTGCGGTTCTGAAACCTTTGGGCGTGGGCGATTGGGTGCCCAAAGTGCTATTTTGAACCCTATTTTTAATAGGTTTTGAGCGCTTTTTGTATACTAATTGTTATAATTAACCCGATTTACACATTACGGTCCCTACTATTTTAATGATCACATTTTGTGGCAAATTTTGCAGTTTTTGCGAGCTAATCATGCCAACATTGTTGAGTCGATCCAAGCACGAAGAATTCCTAGTCAAACTCGGCATTTCAAATCATAGATCGAAGGAAGGAAGAAGAAGGGCAAAATGTGAAGAGAAAAGCACCAGCTGCGGAAAGCTTCTCCTGCGGCCTTTGTACACAACTCGACCTTGTGCATCCTGCTGACCCATGTTCTCCTGCATTTCACGCACTTTTGTTTTTGCAACAATTTTGGTTTTACTCCTTTCTACCCTTGTTTTTTTTTTTTTGATAATTAAAATTTATTACGAAGGGAACAGCCCGACCAAGAAATACAAAGCAAGAGGCAGGGCCTTGAGCGGGCAAGAAAGAAAGCGGAATGATTTCCCTATAAATATGGAGCAGGCCTTAACTTGAACAACTAAAGCCCCCAACAAAAAACAAGCCTGCAATCAGGGCAAAAAAACAACGAACACAACGAACAAACAGCAAGGCCCAACAATCCTTTCTACCCTTGTTTTATTCACTTATGTTTGGATTGGATGGTATTTCACTTAGTTTGTAAGGCTACATAAGCCATTCGTATACACTGTTGGAAGGGGATGGATTTTTTTGGCTGTAAATAAAATTAGGGCTCGATTCTCAGTTTTCCCTTTTTCTCTCATTTCTCTCCCTTTTCGGCTGCAAACACTCCTCCCGAGGATGCTTCAGGGGATGGTTGGCTAGGCCTCTTCCTCCTTGAAGAGGGCGGCTGCGGAGCAACGATTTGGAAGTATACGGTCCTCACTGTTTTCTTGCACACATTTTGGTTGTTTAAGTTCACCTTCTCACTTAGGTTAAAATCTCTTAAGCATGCTCTCTTTAATGTGTATTTGGCAAGCTTTTGGGTTCAATGGATACTTTCACTAGATCCAGGCTGAGGCTCGGATCAGTTGTCTCTGCTAGTTATCGTGGATTAGGGTTTTGAGATGTGTTTTCAACACACATTAGGAACATTTATTCCCATTTAAATGCTATTTTTCAAAGGAAAATCATAGGGTTTAGTTTTAAAGCTAAATGAAGATCGGTTCGAAATGACTATATGTCTTGCTCCCCAACGAGAAAGACCGAGGATATGTCCAGTTGCGTATAAATCCTAACCCGGGTGGCTTTGAGACTTCAAGGAGTTCTTTTCTTATTTTCTTCAATTTATTTTTCGGTGTCCAAACCACCAACTCCCCTGTTTTTACCCAAACCTTAAAATCCAAATTTAATTCGCCATTTTATTTCCTCAATCCATTTGTACGAAGAAAACCCATCCACGTGTTCGACCACTAGACACCGCTATCTGCGGTAAAGCATTTCTGACGTGGGAGAATATAGGATAAAAAAATATTGTTGATTCAGGATCCTTTGTTATGGCACCCAGTCGATGGCGTGAGCCAGTTTGTGTCTGAGTTTCTGTGAGAAGTCTAGGCAAGATTTATGATGAAGCGAGAGGCGACTAGAAGGCAAATAGACACATGAAGAAGTATGCGGACAAAGGCAGGAGACCTTTGGAATTTGAACAAGGGGAGATGGTTCTGTTGAAGCTAACTCCTCAGATCTGGAAAAAGATCAGAAATAAGCAGTTTCACAGATATGATGGACCCTTTGAAGTTGTGAAGCGTATTGGGAGCGTGGCCTACAAACTGAAGCTATCAGAGAGGTTGAAGCTTCACCCGACATTCCATGTAAGCTTCTTGAAGCCTTATCACAGTGTTCCTAGTCCGGACATAGTCTGGCAGCGGAACACGCCTATAGTTTAGAGTCGAGATTCGATACCAAGAGATTCTGGTATCACGCGGGATAGGAAGATGGGGAACTAGAAGAGCAAGTGGGCCAGAATACTTAATTCATTGGAAGGGACGCGAATCAATGAGGCGGTTAGGAAAGGGTGCTCACGTTATAGCGATTTTAAGATAAGATTCTTGAGTATGCGCGATTGAAGTCAAGGAGGACGTTGAATACCTCTAGTGGGGGAGGGTTTGTCAGCTCCTCGACTAGATAACACGAGTCCCGTGCGGCATAAGGGCGCTGCCTTGGCCCTATGGCCCGTCTAAGGGAAAACGAGTAAGGCAAAGATGGGAAACAAGTGTCCGGAGGCACAAAGCGTGAGCCAAGCACGCACTTGAGGAAGCGAAGCAAGTATCCCATTTGGGACGCACGGTGGTATCACGACACTCATGGCTTAGGGGGCCTAGGGCGCCGGCACTTGGGGCAAACGAATCGGTGCGGGGAATGTCGGCCCAATTTATATGTAAGGAAACCTTAGGCAAGATTCCTATCCCGAGTCTGCAGCAAAGTTCTATGCTAAGTCGTGTGCGGAAGGGCTCTAGGAGGGAAGGACTCCCAGGCGGGAAGGACTCCTACTCCTAGGCGGGAAAGACTTCCAAGCGGGTTGAACTCCTAGGTGGAAAAGGCACCGTTTCAAGGTATGCACAATGCTTAGACACCATGTCTAGGCACCTCACATAGGAATGGAATGGCACTAGGCGGAGGTACTGTGTCTAGGTATGCACTAGGCCGAGGCTTCGTGTCTAGGCAGGCACTAGGCCGAGGCACCTTGCCTAGGCATATCATGGCTTTAGGCCGATATACCGTGTCTAAGCATGCACTAAGGTGAGTCACCATGTCTAGGCATGCACTAGGCCGAGGCACCTTGCCTAAGAATGTCATGGACCTAAGCCAAGGCACCGTGTCTAGGACTGCACTAGGCCGTGTCTCCGTATCTAGGCATGAACTAAGCCGAGGCACCTTACCTAGACATGTCATGGCACTAGGCCAAGGAACCGTGTCTAGGCATGCACTAGGCCGAGTCACCATGTCTAGGCATGCACTAGGCCGAGGCACCCTTGCTAAGCATTGCAGTAGGCCAAGGCACCATTTCTAGGCATGCACTAGGCCGAATCACCGTGTCTACGCATGCACTAGGCCGAGGCACCTTGCCTAGGCATGTCATGGCACTAGGCCGGGGCACCCGTGCTAGGCATCGCACTAGGACGAGGCACCGTGTCTAGGAATGCACTAGGCCGAGGCACCTTACCTAGGCATGTCATGGAACTAGGCCGAGGCACCGTTTCTAGGCATGCAAGAGGCCTAGTCACAGTGTGTCCAGGCATGCACTAGGCCCAGGCACCTTTCCTAGGCATGTCATGGAACTAGGCGAGGCACTATATCTAGGCATGCACTAGGCCGAGTCACCGTGTCTAGGCATGCACTAGGTCGAGGAATCTTTCCTAGGCATGTCATGGCACCAGGCCGAGGGACCATGTCTAGGAATGCCCTAGGTAGAGTCTCCGTGTCTAGGCATGAACTAGGCCGAAGCACCTTTCCTAGGCATGTCTTGGCAATAGGCCGAGGCACATTGTCTAGGCATGTCCAAGGCAGAATCACAGTGTCTAGGAATGCACTAGGCCGAGGCACCTTTCCTAGGTATGTCGAGGCACTACAGGCCGATGCACCGTGTCTAGGCATGCACCTGGTCGAGTCACCGTGTCTCGGCATGCACTAGGCCGAGGCATCTTTCCTAGGCATGTCATGGCACTAGGCCAAGTTACCTTTATAGGCATGCACTAGGCCGAGTCACCATATCTAGGCATGCACTAGGCCGAGGCACCTTGCCTAGGCATGTCATGCCACTAGGCCGAGACACTGTGTCTAGGCATGTACTAGGCCGAGGTACCGTGTCTAGGCATTCAATAGGTCGAGTCACCTTGTCTAGGCATGCACTAGTTCGAGGCACCTTGCCTAGGCATGTCATGACAAGCCCAGAAGTAGGGCCTTAGGTGTTTTGGCATGCGTGGGTCGGGAATCAGGTGTCTAGCCATGCACTAAGCCAGGGGCCAGGTGCTTAGGCATGTCATGGACCCTCACGCCCAGAGCACGCTTGCCGTGTCTAGGCATGCACTAGGTCGAGGCGCCTTTCCTAGGCATTTCATGGCACTAGGCTCGGGAACCGTGTCTAGGCACACACTAGGCCGAGTAACCGTGTCTAGGCAAGCACTAGGCCGAGGCACCCTTCCTAGGCATGTCATGGCACTAGTTCGAGGCACCCTTCCTAGGCATCGCACTCGGCCGAGGAACCGTGTCTAGGCATGCACTAGGCCGAGGCAACGCGCCTTACCATGTCATGGCATAAAACCGAGGCATCGTGTTTAGGCATACAGTAGGCCGAGTCACCGTCTCTAGGCATGCACTAGGCCGAGGCACCTTTCCTTGGCATGTCATGGCACTAGGCCGGGGCACCTTATCCTGGGCATACTAGGCAGTCCACGGTGTCAAGGCATGCACTAGACCAAGTCAACGTGTCTAGGCATGCATTGAAGCTAGGGCACCTTGATTAGATGTGGCACTAGGCCAGAGGCACGGGTGGCTATGGGCATGCCTTAGAGTGCAGTCTCAGGTGTTTAAGCATGCACTAGGTCTAGGCACCTTGCCTAAGGATGTCATGACACTAGGCCGAGGCACCCTTGCTAGGTATCGCACTAGGTCGAGGCACCATGTCTAGGCATGCACTAGGCCGAGGCACCTTTCCTAGGTATGTGATTGCACTAGGCCGAGGTACTGTGTCTAGGCATGCACAAGGCAGAATCACCGTGTCTACGCATCCACTAGGCCGAGGCACCTTTCCTGGGCGTATGGTGCACTAGGCGGGCGCATCGTGCAGGCATGCAGTAGAGATAAGTCCAGGTGTCTGGGCATGCACTGGGCGGAGGTCACCATGTCTAGAGCACACTAGGCCAAGTCAGTTTGTGAGCATGAACTAAACCGTGCACCTTACCTAGGCATCTCATGAAACCTTGGCCGAACATAGTGTCTAGGCATGCACTAGACCGAATCACCGTTTCTAGGTAAGCACTAGGCCGAGTCACCTTGCCTAGGCACGTCATGGCACTAGACCGAGGCACCCCTGCTAGGTATCGCACTAGGCCGAGGCATCGTGTCTAGGCATGCGCTAGGCCGAGGCTCATTTCCTAGGCATGTCATGGCACTAGGCTGAGGCACCATGTGTTGGCATGCACTAGGCCGAGTCACGTGTCTAGGCATGCACTAGGCCGAGGCACCTTGCTTAGGCAAGTCATGGCACTTGGCCGAGGCACCTTGTCTAGGAATGCCCTAAGCAATGTCACCGTGTCTAGGCATGCAATAGGCCGAGGCACCTTTCCTAGGCATTTCATGGCACTAGGCCGAGGCACCATGTCTAGGCATGCCCAAGGCTCCTTGCCTAGGCATGTCATGGCACTAGGCCGAGGCACCGTGTTTAGGCATGCACTAGGCCGAGTAACTTTGTCTAGGCACATTTCCTAGTCATGTCATGGCACTAGGCCCAACCCGCGATTAATCTAAGCATGCACTAGGATGATCCTTGTCTAACATACACTAGAAATTTGGAAGCACGTCTAGGCATGCACTAGGCCGAGGAATCGTTTCTAGGAATGCACTAGGCCTAGTCACCGTGTCTGGGCATGCACTAGGCCTAGTCACCGTGTCTGGGCATGCACTAGGCCTAGGCACCGTGTCTAGGCATGCACTAGGCGGGGCAGGTGTCCCCAGGCATGCCGCGGCGGGCGCCTTACTGAGCATCTCATGACCTTGGCGGAGCACGAGTGTCTAGGCATGCTCTGAGGCGGGGTCTCGATCTAGGCATGCGCTAGGCGGGGGCACCTTCCTTTGCCTCATGTCTTGGCGCGCTAAGCTGGGCGCGGGTGTCTGAGCATGCACTGGGCAGTTCGCGTAGTGTACATGAAAGCATGCGCTGGTAGGGGCACCTTGCCTGGGCATGTCGTAGGAACTTGGGCCGCGGCACCACGCGCTAGATATAGCACTGGGCCGAGGGCACTGCGTGCGAGGGATGCACTAGGTCGAGGCACAATTCCTAGGCATGTGATGGCACTAAGCCCGAGGCAGTTTCTGGGGCATGCACAATCTTGGGAATCGCATATCTAGACATGCACTTGGCTTTAGGCACCTTATCACAGAATGGAATGGCACTAGACGGAGCCTTATGTCTAGGTATTAATGCACTAGGCGAGGAGCACCTTGCTACAGGCATGTCGTAACTGGAGGCACGGGAGCGGTCGTCTAGGCACACACTAGGCGAATGGCAGGTGTCTGGGCAAACCTTAGCCAGGGGCACCTTGCCTAGGCATGTCTTGGAACTAGTTCGAGGCACCCTTCCTAGGCATCGCACTCGGTCGAGAGGCAGGTGTCTGGGCATGCACTGGGCGGGCGGCGCTTGCCTGGGCATGTCATGGCACTAGGTCGGACGCTGCCCGGGTGTGCAGGAGTACCCAGCCCAGGCGGGGTCAACGTGTCTGGGCATGCACTAGGCGAGGCTGACCAGCGTAAATACCATGTCATGGCATGTCATGGGGCATCGTGTTTAGGCTACCTGGGTAGGGGCCAGAGTCATCGTCTCTAGACATGCACTAAGGCCGGGGGCACCTTTCCTAGGCATGTCATGGCGCTAGGTAGGGCCTTGCAGGTATCACAGGCATACGCTAGTAAGTCACGGTGTCAGCATACACTAGGCCAAATCCAGCACGTCTGAGCTGCACTACTGTAGGGCACCTTGATTAGGCATGTAATGGCACTAGGCCGAGGCACCGTGTATAGGCATGCACTAGGCTGAGTCGCCGTGTCTAAGCATGCACTAGGTCGAGGCACCTTGCCTAGGGATGTCATGACACTAGAGTAGGGAACACCCTTCTTGGAATGTCGCGCTGGAGTCGAGGCACCATGTCTGGGCATGCACTAGGCGAGAGGCACCTTTCCTGGGTGTCTTGATGGCACTAAGTAGAGGCCTTTGTGTCTACTAGCATGCACAAGGCAGAGTCACCCAGTGTCTACTGGCGTCACAGCTGAAGTAGGGCACCTTTCCTGGGCATCTAATGGCGCTGGGTGGAGCGCATCGTGTCTACGTGTGCACTAGGGCGAGTCCAGTGTCTGGGCATGCACTAGAGAAGCAGGAGTGCAGGTGTCTGGGCATGAACTAGCTGGAGTGCACTTGCCTAGGCATGTGTCATGTGGCTCTTTGCAGGAACACTGGAGTGTCTGAGCATGCACTAGGCCCAGGATCAGTTTCCTAGGTAAGCACTAAGTAGGAGTCACCTTGCTACCTTACGTCATGTCACTAGGCCAGAACACAGCTGGAGTGTAGCACTAGGCGGGGGCATCGTGTCTGGGCATGCGTAGGCAGGAAACTCATTTCCTGGGCATGTCATGGCACTAGTAGGGGCGACAGGTCAGTATTGAGCATGCTAAGAGCCAGGGCACCTTGGGCATGTCATGGCAGGGGCGGGGAGCAGGTGTCTGGGAATGCCCTGAGGCGGGTGCGGGTGTCTGGGCATGCACTAGACGAGCACCTTTCCTAGGCATTT
Organism: Tetrastigma voinierianum; assembly: GCA_016808115.1. Taxonomy (NCBI): domain Eukaryota; kingdom Viridiplantae; phylum Streptophyta; class Magnoliopsida; order Vitales; family Vitaceae; genus Tetrastigma; species Tetrastigma voinierianum. The sequence continues at coordinate 437,669 of JAEQBH010000246.1, read as the reverse complement.
CATGGCACTAATTTGAGAACTGCAGGTGTCTAGGCATGCCCAGTGGGGAATCACCTTGCTGGGCATGTGTCATGGCCTTTAGGCGGAGGCACCGTACTGGCCAGGCATCGCCCAGAGGCAGGGCACGGGTGTGTTGGCATGCGCTAAGCCCAGCTCACCTTGCCCGGGCATGTCATGGCGCTGGTAGGGCCGCGGGTGTCCTGGGCATGCTAAATTTGAGGCACATTTCCTAGGCATGTCATGGAACTAGGTCGAACCACGGTGTCTAGGCATGCACTTGGACGAGTCACTGTGTCTAAGCATACACTAGGGTTTGAGCTTAAGAATCTAGGTGATGCACTAGGCGGGGAATGCTAGAGATGCACTAGGCCTGGTCACCGATGTGCGGGGGCATGCACTGGGCCGAAGCAGGTGTCTGGGCATGCACTAGGGCGGAGGCACCTTGCTCAGCATCTCGTGGCACTGGCGGGGAGCACCGTGTGTCTGGGCATGCTCTAGTGGGAGTCTGGGTGATGGGCATGCTAGGCCGGGGGGCACCTTCACTATAAATAATGTGGCACTAGGCTAAGGCAGGTGTCTAGGCATGCACTGGTAGTTCGCGGTCTAAGCATGCGCTGGTAGGGAAGCACCTTGCTGCCAGGCATGTCATGGAACTGGGTCGCGACACCCTTGTAGATATAGCACTAGGCCAGGGAGGCAGCGTGCAGGGATGCACTAGGTGGGGCACATTTTTAGGCATGTGTTGGCGGCAGACCGAGGCAACGGGTTTCTAGGCATGCACAATCTTGGGTTCACGTGTCCTGAGGCATGCATGGCGGGGCACTTTAGGAATGGAAGGCGCTGGGTGGAGCCGGCATGTCTGGGTATGCCCTTGGTGGGAGGCTTGCACCGTGTCTGGGCGGGGCGCTGGGCCGGGCGCCTTGCTGGGCGTGTCGTGGCGCTGAGCCGGGTGTGCGGGTGTCTGGGCGTGCGCTGAGATATCGGGTGTCTGGGCATGCGCTGGGCCGAGGGCGCGGCGCTGGGGCATGTGTCTTTGGGACCTAGGCCCAGGAGCATCGTGTCTGGGGCATGCTAAAAATTTGAGTCTCCGATTCTAGGCATGAACTAAGTCGAGGCACCTTGCCTATACATGTCATGGCCTTGGGCGGAATTATGTCACAGGCATGCGCTAGTAGAGTCCGGAGTGTCTGGGCATGCCTTGGGCTGGGGGCATTGCCTAGGCACGATCATGGCGCTGGGGCGGGGGCACCCTTTGGGGGAATCGAACTAGGTTGAGGCCTTGGTTTCTGGGCATGCTAGGCGAGATCACCGGAGTGTCTGCGCAGGCACTAGTAGGGGCACCTGCTGGGCATGTCATGGCACTAGTTCGAGGGCACCTGGCTGGCGTCCTTGGCTGGGCGGGCAGGTGTCAGCAGGCATGCACTAGGCTGAGGCGAGCTTACCTGGGCATGTCATGCTTTGGGGCGGGGCAGAAAAGTGTCTAGCCATGCACTAGGCCGAGTCAACGTGTCTAGGTATGCACTAGGTCGAGGCACCGTGCCTTGCCATGTCATGGCATTAAATCGAGGCATCGTGTGTAGGCATGGAGTGAAGAATTTGGAGTCGCGGAGTATCTGGGCATGCACTGGGCGGGGCACTTTCCTGGAGTAATCGTGGCGCTGGTAGGAATGCAGGTATCCTAAGCATACACTTGGCGGGTCACGGTCCAAGGCATGCACTGGCGAGATCAGCGTCGTCTGGGGCGTAGCTGGTAGGGGGCATCTTGTTGGGCATATGTGTGGCACTAGGCCGGGAAGGCGCAGGTGTATGGCATGCACTGGGCGGTCTCGGCCCAGATGTCTAAGCATGCACTAGATCCGGGAGCACCTTGCCTATGGATGTCATGGCACTGGGCGAGGCCTGCTGCTAGGTGTCGCACTAGGTCGAGGGCACCCATGTCTAGGCGTGAACAGTGAGACACGCTCTGGCATGTAATGGCCTTGAGCAGAGCACCGTGTCTAGGTATGCACTAGGGCGAGTCCAGGTGTCCCAGCCATGCACTAAGTAGGAGTCACCGTGTCTGGGCTTGAGGCCCAAGCCCGATGCACCTTGCCCTGGGCATGTCATGGCTCTTGGTGGGGGCATGCCAGTGTCGGCTTTTATGTACTAGAGTAGGATCAGCGTGTCTGGGTAGTGACCAGAGGCACCTTGCTGAGCACGTCGTTGCGCTAGGCCAGGGGCACTGCTGGCGGGTGCTCGCGCGAAGTGAGGCAGGTATCTGGGCATGCACTGGGCGGAGTCACGATTGTCTAGGCAAGCACTAGGCCGAGGCACTTTGCTTAGGCATGTCATGGCGCTGAGCGAGGCACGGGTCAATGCACAGAAATGTCTTTGGCTTGGTGTCACCATGTCTGGGCATGCACTGGGCGGGGGCACCTTTCCTAGGCATTTCATGAACTGGACGGGGGCAGGTGTCTGGGCATGCCCAAGGCACGATCACCTTGTCTAGGCATGCACACTAGGCCGAGGGCACCCTTGCTGAGCATCGCCTTGGCCGAGTCAGGTGTCTAGGTATGTCTTACATGATGCGGGAGCATCACGTAAACACACGAACATTGGTCATTTAATTATTGAAGAATTGGATTGAAAGGGAGGTCAAGGCGCATTGAATACATGTGAGAAAACTCCTTTTTTGGACCTCATTTGGGCCTTGGAAGGCAAAAAACGTGGTCAGACTTGGACAAACCCCTGATGTGGAGCTGCCATATTTATTTTAGAAAGTTTGCTTTATTTATCTTAGAAAGTTTGCTTTATTTATTTTAGAAAGTTTGCTTTATTTATTTTAGGAAGATTTGTTTTATTTATTTTAGAAAGTTTTCTTTTAGGAGTTGCTTTTTGTAATTTAGAAAGTTTCTTTTCTAGTTAAAGTAGAGAGATTGCTTTTGATTTAAGTATGAGGCTATATATACCCCCAATGTGAATCTTTAATCGAGTTCAAGTTTAATAATATTTTCGATTTCTGCTTTTTAGAGTTCTCTCTTGTTCTCTTATCTCTTGGGTGGATTCCCTTGGGAGCGAGTTCGAGTGGCTTCTCATACCTAGGTGGATTCGCGGTGGTGAAGTCTTTGTCAGCTTATCAATCGGCAGATCCATAGTTGATTGTAGGCGCCTTCACTCCCATCCATATATCTAGCGTGGATCGTTTCGTGGCAGGTAAGTAGCCACACTTGTGCAAACTCTACTTTCCCTCACCATCTCATCTTCTCTCTAAACTTTCCATAAGCAATTTTTCAACCTCTACCTAAAACTTTCCAAATCTTGTTCCATACTACCAAAACCTTCCTAAAATACCCCTTTCCCTTATATACCATAAATTCACCTTTCTTAACTTAGAAAATCTCCAAAATTAATCCATAACCTATTTTGGCCCAAGAAAACTACCCCTAACCCATATTTTGACTTACACAAACTTACGGATGCATCCATCAGTCGACCTTGCATGAAAGTGGTATCGAGCTCATGGATTGATGGGCGATGTAAGCTAAGCGGTGTGCTTGATCACTGAGACAAGATCTCTAGATACGGTTTGAGAGTCGTTCACTAGCCAGGAGGGGAAAAAAATATGATTTTTATGAAGAGCTTTGCGACCTAGTCAGCGAGCGTTTCTTAGGGCACAAGAAAGCTAAAGGTATGTATGCACGAGACTATGATTATCATAGGAGGTATGATTGCTACTACCAGAATGAAGATTACTATAAGAGGCATGGTAACTATGATGAAGGCACGATTGATCAAAATTTAACATTCAGTCGATGGAGATGGATACGATGAATTTTGGATTGGCAATATGGTGAACATGTCTTTGGTATTATGATTCACGGTGAGAAGTGAAAAAAGTGAAGTTGGTGGCTACAAAGATGTGCAAGAATGCTTCTATTTGGTGGAAAAACATGAAGAGACAACGTGAAGAGATGGTAAAAGAAGATTCAAACTTGGGGAAAAGATGAAGAAAGAACTAAAAGGAAGTACCTTCCACGCTTACAACTCTTGCCAAGACATCTACCTCAAATTCAGAACTTTAAAACATGAGATTTGAGTGTGGAGAATGCGGCTAAGTTTGTAAACGATTATCAAGGAGACTTGCAAGGAGGCCGAGAAATATCATAGCCCACATTTACATTCGCGGTTTGAGATGCGGTATTCTGCTAGAGTTATTTTTTGTATAATAGTCTTCAAGATGTGATAAAACTTGCTTTGAAGGTTGGGACTAAAAAAAGTAACTGGAAACTCTACTACAACTAAGAGTGTATGTGGCTAATGAAGGGTTTGTTGAGGGTTCTAATTCTTGGGGTCCTAGTGGAAGTACGAAAACTACCCCAGCTCAAGTAAAGTGAAGCACAGCCAAGAATTCTAAGTCAAAGACGTGTTTTAAGTGCCAAGGGTTGGGGCATATTGATTACGAATGTCCTAACGCGGTGCCTTAATTGAGAGGGTAAACCAAGAAGAAGATGTTGAACAAGTGATCGAAATCTTACATGTCGAGACGATGAGAATAGGAAATCTTTGCTATCAAAATCTAAGTTGGATGTTGAAGAAGTGGTGAATCACAGCCATATCCAAGAAGATAGGAGAGAGTTCACTACGATAATTTTGATTTGAAATCAAAAGATGTTTCGAATGCGGCGACTTTGGTGTTGGCCGCAAGAAAGTGAAAAGGAATTCTCCTGAGAAGCAAAATCCGGCTATAGAATTTGTTGAGTAATGCTAAAGAAATACCCACCTGGTTTTCTACCTATGAGGTATTCCAACATCGAAATGAACCTCATACGAGGTTTGGTTTTTCCTAATAAGCTAGCCTCTATATGAAGAGCCCTAAGGAGCATGAAGGTTTAAGAACACAAGTTGATGATTTTCTTGACAAAGGGCTTGTTCGAAGTGAAAGTTCCTATGTGGTTCACTTTATGTTGGAGCGTGAAAAGATGGATCTTGGAGTATGTGTTTTGATTGCCAAGCTTTCAGCAACATTTTTATTCATGAGGAAGCAAAGATTAACAAAGGCAAAGAGTGAACAATATGAAAGACAAGCATATGAAGGATTATCAGTGGCTGATCCGGGAGGATGGATTCGATTACATGATAAAAGAAGTGTTCTGCTTATCGAAAAAAAAAAAAAAAAGAGGTGTTCCAAGTTGTGCACGAGCCAGATGGTTTCTTCGAATTATTAAGAAAGTCATAAGAAGAGTACTTACAAGGTTAAATTGTCAGGTATTGCAATATCTTGCACTAAAATTTCAAGGTTAAGGATTGGTCATATCATGGTGAAGACTTGAGGACAAGTCTTTTTTTGACTATGGGGTTTGATGCGGGGAGCATCTGTAAACACACAAACAGTGGGAATTAAGCCTAATTATTGAAGAATTGGATTGGGGGGTCAAAGGCGCATTGAATACATGTGAAAGCTCCTTTGGACCTCATTTGGGCCTTGGAAGGCAAAAGCATTAGTCGAGACTTGGTTAAAACCTGATGTGGAAATTTGTATATTTATTTTAGAAAGTTTGCATTTATCTTAGAAAGTTTGCTTTATTTATTTTAGAAAGTTTTGTATTTATTTTAGGAAGATTTGTTTTATTTATTTTAGAAGGTTTTCTTTTAGGAGTTGCTTTGTAATTTAAGTTTCTTTCTAGTTAAAGTAAGTTGCTTTTGATTTAGTATGGAATTTATATATACCCCCTAATGTAAGTCTTTTGAAAATAGGTTCAAGTTTAATATTTTCAGATTTCTCTTTTTAAGAGTTCTCTCTTGTTCTCTTATCTCTTGGAACAGTTCCACTTGAGGAACGATTTAGTGGCTTCTCATACCTAGGTGGATTCCTTGGTGGTGAAGTCTTTGTCAAACTTATCAATCAACCCCGTCCATAGTTGATTGTGGCGCCTTCACTCCATCATATATCTAGCGTGGATCGTTTCATTAACCCGGTAAGTAACCACACTTGTGCAAAAACTCTACTTTCCCTCACCATCTCATCTTCTCTCTAAACTTTCCATAAGCAATTTTTCAACACTCTACCTACAAAACTTTTCAAATCTTGTTCCATCTTTACCAAAACCTTCTAATACACTTTCCGCATATACCATAAATTCACCTTTCTTAACTTAGAAATCTCAAAATTGTGTCATAACCTATTTTGGCCCCGAGAAAACACCCACTACAACCCATATTTTGACACTAAAACTTGGATCATCATCACGATCCCAACCTTGCATACATACTAGTAGAAGAGCTGCCTTTCCTAGGCATGCAGCGTAGGCCGAGGCAGTGTCACAGGCATCGCACTAGAGTAGGAGCACCTTGCCCTAGGCATGTAATGGCACTCTCTTGGGGCATAGCGTGTTTAGGCATGCCTTGTTGGACACGAGAGCGAAATATCCAATTTTATTGAAACTGCCATCGATGATTAAAAATTTTATCTGTGTCACAAGGATCACATGCGTTTCATAAAACGAAGGAAGGATATCTGGCTTTTACCTCTTGTAGATAGGTCGTCAAGCCTTCAAGTGCAACGTCTTAGTTTCGGATCTTCAAAGTCTTTACGGCGGCGACCCTCTGATATCCTTGCAACGACGAATAATGAGCAGTCTTGCTGTTGAATCTTGGATTCGGGTTCGTCTTCTAAAAGCGAGAAATAAGGGTTTTTCTTTTCTTTCTCTCTGTTTTGGTTGTTCTGAGAGTAAAAGACCACTACTACAAAATATATATGTCTCACATATATATATCTATATAAGTCTGCTAGGGTTTAAGTCAAAAACGAATTTTATATTATTATTTAAAACTCTTTTAAAGAATAACAATTGCAAATTCAAATCTTTATCGGATAAAGCTTGAATTTTGTTATTTTATATTTAAAACTCTTTTAAGCCAACAATTTTAAATTCGCATCGAAAAAAAAAAAAAAAATTTTCTGATTATTTCCTTATCGATAAGAAAATATAACAATTAATTATTTGTTATGATTTAAATCTAAATTTAAACTTTCTCAAAATTAAATTAAATTTGATAATAACTAATTGTGTGTAATTTAAAATAATCTCATTATTTAAGTGCTCTGAAGTGATAAATCATAACCGTTATTATTCGTTCTTAATATGCGACCACTGTGGTTGTTAACATTGCGGTAGGCTAAATCACACATTTTGATCCCTCTGAGTCATAAGTGGCCTACAGCAAGACATTATGACTACCCCGAGTTAAAGCATAAAAGCTAAGCTGATCCTAGATAACCTTAATATAGCTAATGACATTGTGACGCCCCAAATTTTAAAGAGTTGTTTTTCATACGAGTTCGATATTGCCTTACTAACTTTACATACCCGAAAATATATGAAACTATATTGTTCTAATATATTTTACAAAATGCGTCGAGGCCAGGCAGACTCCTTCTTACTCACCGGCCTCGGGGAGCACGGATGTGCATGTGTGCACGAAAGGGGTCCCGACGGGGGTGAGCAAAGCTCATTATTAATAATCTCCTACCAGGGGTTACTCCACTTTGGTACCCACGTACGATGATTGCATAGAAAACACATTCAGTAAGATACTTTACATGAATGTCGTGTATGGGCATCCTCATGCCATACCAGGAGTCACTCATGACTCCCTCACCTACCTAGGCCAAGTGTGAAATACCAGTCATTTTGTTCCTGATGACCTTTATCAAAGCAAAGAACTTTTGTTTTTCTTTTTAAAACTTTTGTAACCCTTGGAAAAGGCCTCGATGCACATTTGATTTTGTCATATTGCGTGTGTTTATGTATTTGTGGAGCCTGATTTTTAGGGTTTTCACCGCCTTGGAGACGCATGGCGCCATTCCAACATTTTACGAACTTGCATGTAGAATCATGTCTATAGTGAATAAAATTTGGGTCTTTCACCACAGAGGGATCTACCCCATCTTGCTATGCCCAAACACACTTATATTTATTTCCCTTAGTTTCAAAGCCGTTTGACTCGGTAGGACTTTGTCCCGTACCGAAATCCATCCAATCCGTACCGTGCACAGTTTTGACCCATAACCCGTGTACCAGTGACACCTAACCCGATGCTAGATCCGCGCCCATGCACTCGCGCCCATGTCATCACGATGTCTTAGGTACTTTGCTCGCAAATGCTATCATGCGATTGCATATACATAATCACCATGCACACATATTCATACATATTATCCATGCCATTTAAGATTTAGCATGCTGTTGAAATGTCATACAGCATATATCAACATGTCATATTCTTGCATGTTATCAACTCAAGAAGCCATGTACAACACATATCAACATGTCAATTTACAAGAAGGTGCATGTTATAAACTAAAAATACATAACACACCACTTAACTGACCAGCACTAACATGCCTGATTCTGGACAATGTCCTCCCACAGGAACATGGCTGCAATCTTGACTCAATGGGCTTTCCATGGTCAAGAACACGAATCGGGTTCGGACTGAGGGGAAGTTATGACCTTAGAAGTTAGGAGGTCACGCATGACTAAGCTGTCTCACACACAGGCAGCCTACCTCACTTGGCGGGACGGCCATTTCAGGCGGCTCCGACACCCACTGCCCTTCCAGTGGTCCACGTTGGGGGAAGAAAGCTTACTCAATGGGCTTTCCATGAAGTCAAATAACACCCAAATCGGAGTTCAAACGAAGGAGATATGACCTTACGAAGTTGGAGGTCACGCAGTAGCGGTCGATCTTGACGGCGACGAGCGCGGCGGTACTGCGAAGTGATGAGCTCGGTCTAACACCGGTATGACATCTTTTTATCTCCCTCGGGGCATACAAATGTATTCTTGACTCAATGGGCTTTCCATAGAGTCCAGAACACCTAAATCGGAGTTCAAGCGAAGGAGATATGACCTTAGAAGTTGGAGGTCATGTAGCGATCGATCTTGACAGTGACCAGCTGATGAGCGACAGCATTCCGCGACCTTGTTTAGCGACGCTGTTTGGCGACCCGCACGGGCGACCAACATTTGGGCGACCAGTTCCGCTTGACAGCATTTGGCGACCTCCTCGGCGACCTTTGTTCCGCGTCCTTTGTTTGGCGACCCTATTGGGCGACGCTGTTCCGTCCTTTGTTTGGCGACCGCATTGGGCGACCGCATTTCCGCATCGGCTGTTTGGCGACCTGCGGGCGACATTCCCGCGTCCAGCGTTTGTGACCCCTCTTGGGCGACCTTTGTTCCACGCGTCCAGCATTTTGGCAACCCCTCTTGGAACGCGTTCCGCGTCCAGCGTTTGGCGGTATATTGGGCGACCTTTGTTCCGCGTCCGCTGTTGTGACCCCTCTTGGGCGACCATTCCCGTCGGCTGTTTGGCGACCCTCTTGGGCGACAGCGTTCCGTCCAGCGTTTTGGCGACCCTTGTTTGACGACCTCACCCATTTGGTATTTGGAGTAAAAGACCATAACGGTCTGAGAGTCAAATGAGAAATTCAAAAGCTAACATCAGGACTATTTGATGGGGCTGCAATTTATCGAGAAGGATTCACTTCAGATTCCTTTTATTTCTGACCTAAAAACCTGTTTTAAGGTCGGTACAGTTGACCAGAATTAGCCAAGCCCGACCGACCAGATTAAATTTCGGGTGACATCGATAAAGGACTATAACCCAGTCTCGGAAGGTCCAAATCGAAATTCAAAAGCCTAGCATAAAGTTCTATTTATTAGAGGCTACAATTTATCGAAGGACCCACTACCTCATTCCATTTCTTTCCTATCCCAAGAAATCAGTTCCAAATTCAAGTTTTGTGTATGCTACCCTCAATGTGAAGCTTCTCATGGTGCAAAATACAACTAACTTCCCGTGGGAACAACACAACCACCACACAACCCTTAGGGTAGAAAGAAACCAAAGTAGGAGAAGAACTACCTCTTGGAGTTTGTCGAAACTCCCACAGCTCAGTTTCTATCACGAGGGAGCCTCGTGGAGTTGAACTCTTCCTCTTGCTCAAAAACGGCTTAGTCGGTCCCGATCGTCGGGGGAATTTAGAGAAGAAGGTGGAGTCTCTCTCCCATCACCTCTCTCTTTTCTCTCCCCAGGATCGGTCTTTCCTCTATTTAGAGAGCATGTTCCTCCTAAGCCTCTTGACACCTTCCTTTCCATGTGCTCCTAACCCACATTCCTTCACTTAGAATTCCTCATTACAAAGCATCCGACACCCTAGCATCCACTAGCATTTACCCTCATGCAAGACTACTTTCCTTGAGCAAGCGCCTATTTGCATGCATCCATGTAGTGGGATATCGTACCGCGCAGTATCGTTTACTCATTTGTCAATTGCCTCGAAATCGTGCAATTCCCAAGCATCTCGAGTGACGAGAAATACGACATGGTAGCTAGATTTCGAGGGACGATTCAACGGTGGTGAAGTGCGTTTTAGATCATCAGAGACCTAGAAAATTCTGGATTTTGTGCGAGTACCATTTACCCTTTTTCAGAAAATTAAAATTTTCTCGGGTTTTACAGACATAATCCTTTTGTCTCATGATATCTTGATAGAATACAAGGCATGGACAAAGTCAATCTTATATCGTTCTATCTTTGATTACTCGAATCCCAATTAGGCGACTAAACGGCGACATTGATCTCCATCAATTCATTTGAGTGCGACCATGCATTTGTCATTCTCAGTTGTCGGGGGACAGAGATATCTCTCTTATAATAGAGAGAGGACAAAATTTCATCTTAATCGCTCATATCTCACTACATAATTCTTATTATGTTCAAGTATAACCTTTATAGTCATCCGATTAAAGACAACGTTTGATTATATCAAAACACAATATTCCTTATGTTGAGAACTATAGCAATCTCAGGTCAAAGGATTTAATGACACAACTATTAAGTTAACTTATCACACTTTTATCCATGTATTAATCTCAAGGCAGTGCATCCAATATTTGTTCTCAACAAATAGATATAAATTTGATTTGTGTCTCATACGTATTAAATACATGAATATCGATCAAAACTTACACTAATCTTCGTTTCATTGTTATTCATTACAATAACTTAGATTAGGAACATTTTAGAATAATTAATAATATTATTCAAGGACATTATATATAATAAAAATACAAGTCATCATAATAGAGTTTCTCATAAATAGTCAAAATACCATGTCCATCTGATAGGCCACCACAATAACATTACTAACGATCTAGGCATGCAATGAAGTAGAATCTTAGTAATCTAGGCATGCACTAGGTAGGGCACGCTACTTTGAAGCATGTCATGGCACTAGGCCGAGGCACCTTTTCTAGGCATCGCATTAGGTCGAGGCAGGTGTAAAGAACACTTGCACACTAAGTAGACACCTTGTCTAGACATGTCATGGCACTAGGCAGCGGTAGATGTCTAGGCATGCACTAGGCCGAGTAACTTTGTCTAGGCATGCACTAGGTCGAGGTAAATTTCCTAGGCATGTAGCTGGCACTAGGACCGAACCAGGTATTCACAGGCATGCACTGGGCGAATCAGCGTGTCTAGGCATGCACTAGGCGAGAAGCACCCATGTCTGGGCATGCACTAGGCCGAGGGAGATAAGTCATCTACTTGGTATCTCTTGGGCCGAAGTCACCATGCGGGAATGCCTTGGGGCGGGACACTTGAAATAATGCAGGCGTGCAGAAGTAGGAGACAGCAGACCAGGCGTGTGTCATGGCACTAGTAGGAGCACCCTTGCTAGGCATGCACTAGGGCGGACACCTTTCCTTGGCTTGTGTCATGGCGCTATAGTAGAACCGCGGGTGATCTGGGGCATGCGCTGGGTCGAGGGCGGAGTGTCTGAGCATGCGCAAGTAGGGCAACGTGCCTAGACGTGTCATGGCGCTAGGGTTTGGGGCACCCATGGCCCAGGTGTAGCGATGAGTACAGTGGTGTGTCTAGGATACAGCAGGCGAGGCACATTACCTAGGCACGTCATGGCGCTGGCGAAACGCCCTTGCCCAGAGCATCGCCACCCCCAGGCGGGGCTGATTTGTAGCCATGGCATCAGGGCGGGAATCACGGTGTCTGGGCATGCGCTGGCGGGAGCACCTTGCTTTAGGCGTGTCATGGCGCTAGACGGGGCCACTTGGGTCAATGCGGGCATGCTCTGTGAGAGTCACCTTGTCTGGGCATGCGCGATTGGTGCCCCGAAAGGGGTGCTATTTTGAGACCACTATTTTAGATGGGTTTTGAGTGCTTTTCTTGTATTGTCATGTCATTATACCAGTGAAGTGTTAAAGTCTTCTTAGTATTATCGCATATCAAGATTTAGAGGGTATTTTTGGTTGTTTTGCAAGTTTTTGCGTACTTTGGGAGTTCAATATCGACATATGATGAATCATGAAGATTGAACTCAATTGTCAACCATCAAACAGACCAAAAATCAAAGAAAGAATGAAGGCAAAGTGATGGAAATCGATGCAGTAGAGGACAGGAAGCAATGCGTGGGCGGATCATGATCAGAATTTCGCTAAGATTGCGAAAATTTCGCTGGGATTGCGAAAATTTCGCAACCTTAGCAAAAATTTCGCAATCTTAGCGAAATTGACAATTTACCATTAGACCACGAAATTTTAAGCTAAAGCAACATTCTAAAGCGAAATTTTGCATTTTTAAGCTACTCACATAAATTTAAGCTAAGCTAGCGAAATTTAGCTATGTAGAATAACCCTTTGCTCCTAGCGAAATTTTGCATTTCGCTATCTCTTGATGATCGCTAATGCGAAATTTTAAGCTAGCTAAGCGAGGGTTCCCGCCTAGCCCGAAATTTTTGAACCTTATGAGTGCCGAGCCTTAGCGAAATTCAACGCCTTAATCATGCTTTGTAATTAATGCAACCGACTTCAATTTTGGTGTATTACTCTCTTGTCTAAAATTAGCAGGTGTTAGGCTTTGTGGTATTTTCATACATTGGGTGGCCTATATAAGCCCCCTCCCATTTTGTAACCCTAAGCAAAAAATTGAGGAAGCAATCTTTTGGCAAGTTTTTATTTTATGTAAATATCTTTCGTAGCTTTAGTTAGGGTTTTGCTTTTCTCTCTTCTCTCTCCTCTTTCCCTTATTTTCTTGGCTGCCAAACACCCCTCTTGAGGATGACAACTCAAGAGATGCTTAGCTAAGCCTCTTTTCTTTGAAGAGAAAGGAAGGCCCAGCTTGGTGGTGGGGCATATGGGTTGTCCTCTTGTATTAAAGCTACAGTACACGATGTTTATGGCCCTATCTTCTCAAATATGGTTGAATAGCATTGAATGTTATTAATTTGGCCAGCCACTTACCATGCTTCAGGATACAGTGCATACTTATTGCTAGATGCACTGTGGTTCATTAGATGGTCTTTACGAGCCTCTAAGATGATATTTAATGTTAGGGTTTCAAAATGAAAAAGGCCATAGATGCATGTTACCTGTGTTAACTCAAATAGGAGTTGTTTTTAGGGTGAGCTTTGCTAGTTAAACATAGATCCGGTTGTGGCTTGGACTATAGGTTGCTTGTCATAAAGCGAGGATAAAACCCGAGGACACTTGTTTGCCCTAAGTTACCAAGTTAGTGACCTAAATCTTCAAAGTTAACTTTTCACACTTCATTTTCAGTTTTTACAATTAATCAATTTTCAAACTCATGCATTTTTTGAAAAATCAAAAAGTCCAAATAATAGAAAGTCTTACCTTCGTGCACTTATGCAAATCATTCCTAGGATGAAAACCCATCCTAGGTGTTCGACCCTAGACCACTATATTGCGTAGCTTGACTCGGCGATAGTAAAACTTAGGTATATAAATTTTGTTGATTTTAGCTCGCATTTTCTTGTGTACGAATCAAATAAGAGCGCGGATTATAGGGTGGTGCCAAACTACAAATGATAAGTTGAAGTGTGCCAGCGTCAGCATCGCAGTGAAGGTAATCTTTTAACTCTTTTGAAGCAGGTTGCGATAGCGCAAGTTTTTCATCACTTTCTTGGTAATTTCATGTTTTTGTTTTTTATATCTGGTCAGTTTATTTTAGCTAACCACAACCTTTTTGCAAGTTGGTTTGTGCTCTTTGTTGTGTCTCGGTTGTATAACGATTTATTATCACGATCTTGGGACAGGAGGCCTATCTGGAAAAGCGCATAGAATCATTACACAACGACCCGATCGGTGGTCGATGTACCGGCGATACCATGGATCCTTGCACGAAGAACAGCGAGTCGACACGGGCTTGATGAATCCAGCGACTGTAGAACCGTAGGGGATCACATCCACCCTCACAGAGTTAGTGCCCGTCACGTATCATCCTCCTGGCGAAGATGTAGCGGTGAGGCCATATTTAGTACCCTACTCCCCACATATCATGGTATGGAAAATGAAAATCCATACACTCATATTAGGGATTTGAGGAGGTTTGCACTACCTTTAAGGAAGGTATGATGGACATGGATTCTTGAAAGCTAAAAGCATTTTCCAGCAGCTACTAAAAGACAAGGCCAAGATTTGGCTAAACTTCAGCCCGAGCTAGAACCATTAGAAATTGAAGGCGAAATTTGCGATGAGGAATTCACTGAAGAAGTTCTTCGGTGCTCATAAGATTAATAATTTTGAAAAGACAAATTTACACCTTTGCGACCCGGGATGGGTGAGAGGTTTTATCGGTGTTGGGAAATTTATGGAAACCATCGATTACTTTGTCCACGATATGGGTTTGATACACTGGATGTTGGTGAACCAGCTTCTATGGTGGTATGTCTCCGCCATGAGGGCGACTTTTGGAAACCATGTGTGGAGGGAGACTTTCTAAGTAAGCATCCGGAGCTTAATAGTTTTTAAATAACGTTGGTGCAGAAACTAAGGGGTTCGGGATGGGCTGACACTGGGAGTGGAAAGGATGAGACCCAGCGAGTTAACCAGGGGTGGGATGTATACCTTTGCCCGAAGAAATAGAGATGAGCTAGGATTTCCAACCTAGCAAGGAAAGTGGAGGAGCAAAATGACATTTCGGGGGTGCATGCGATGGTGAAAATCTACACGGTCAATCCTTGCACCTAATTTCCAATCCCACAGCACATCCGGTAGAGCAGGTGTCTATGGCCTACGTTGAGAAGGATTTGATGTCGGAGATATTTGCAAATGCGTAGAGACGATATAAGCCACCACAACGATACTCCATACGGAAATACACCACAGTTTAATTGGAGGAATCACCCAACCTTTCACGGAAACCCACTCCCCACATATGTACCCCCAGGTGTCAAACCTGATTTGGTTCCCCCCTCCCTGATCACGACAACCATCATCCTCTTCTCAATTAGAGCAAATGCATATTGAATTTAGGTAAGGTGGTAGGCAACTTTGTTGAGAACAAGGAATCCAATGTGCAATGGCACAAAGTTGATCTTGTAGAAAGCCTGGCGAATAAGGTAAGATGGGCTTGAGCAATCTCAGCGAGAAAATTGACAACCTACGTGTTGATCACGAGATCAGCAGTTACTAGAATACGAAGAGGAAGGTTCCGCTCCCCGAAACGAGTGCCAAACCCGAGGGAATCCATGAGGTAGGATCATCCAACAGTCGGGAATGGTGAGGTAAAAGTACATAATCCTGCAGTGGAAAAGAGATTGAATCAGCCCATGCCCAGAAACTGTTGAAGAATCGAAGGGAGAGGTGCGATGCGAGCATATTCTCCTAAAGGAAGATTCAGTAATGCGCATACCTCCATTTTCCACAAGCACTTAGAAGTAAGAAGAAGGCATCTCATGACCCGGGCATTTAGAAGTCCCCAAGACGAGTGAAAGGTTAACATACCTCGTGGACATAATTAAACAAGTCCACGCTTATGCAAAATTTACGAAAGATCTTTGCACAATCAAGAAGGGATTAGGCATTGAGAGAAGAAGGCATTTCTCGCGAACAGAAGTCGATCTTGTGAGCGTCAAGCAAATATCAGCTCTGAGGATCCCGGGATCTCCACAATTTAGATCAATATTGGTGGGAATTGCATGGGCATAAACCATTGCTTGATTTTAGGAGCGGTGTGAACTAATGTAGGTATTAGGTATACAACCTTGACTAGGTTTGGGTGAACTTAAGCGGAGCCCGACATCACACTTTCTGTTGGCGGGTAGATCGGGTCAAAATCACTAAGGGGATAGTTGAGGATGTCTTAGTGAAGATAGACAAATTCTACTACCCGTGGAGTTTTTGTGGTGTGACATAGCCACGAGCCAATTGCAAGTGAACGATCATGTACCCGTCATCTTGGGAAGACCGTTTACGGCCCGCGACAAAAATCTGATCATAAGTGCGGAATGGAGTAATGCAACTTGCAGCACAGTAACATGACCGCCCAGGTTGAACATATTTCATTTGAACAACAAACATAGCACGCGAAAATGAAAATCAAATTCCGATGAGATTGTTTCAAAAATGAAAATTGCTACATGCGAGGAAAACAAAGTGTCCGGGAGTACACAAGGAATAATGGCGACAACGAGGAGATGAAGATATTGGTCTTGCCATTCAGCATCCCGCTGCGAGCCAATTGCTCAATTCAAAAGCATCGGAGTGAAGACCACTTCAACCATTGGGCGCCAAACATAATGGAATCGGCCGGGCTCTTTCAGGGGTTGAGGAGATCATTCTCACCGACCCTCCTTGAGTAATTTTAAGGAAATGAGCGGTTCGGTGTTTTTCAAAAAGCAGTTGCGATTCTACATTTTGCTTTTTGTTTTTAATTAGGTCAATTTTATCGCACAGTTATTTTTTAAGAAAATTTTTAACTGCGGAGTTTTCCATTTTTAATGAATTTTTGTTTTTATATTATGGTATTTTATATTAAATTTCTAATTCTAGTATCATCTAATAATTGTATCATAATCTTTTATATTATTATATATTAGTAAAATTAAATCCTAAAAAATTTTTTTGAATTTAATTGGCCGTGGTCAGTCATTTGGGCCGGTAGGAAATGAAGAGGAAGAACCCTTGGCACCCGCAATGCCTATTTAAACTGGGAGGGTTGCTCATTTTGTCACTTTACATTCTCCCTCCCGAGCCAAAGCGAGCTGCCGCGGCCGCTCTTTGCTTGGAGTGCAGCGAGCCTCTGCCGCCGCGAATCCCTTTACCCATTTGCCGAGTTCGCCCCACCGACGACGGCCGGTGCCTGGGCCGGCCAGGCCACGGCGAACCTCCGGTATGGTAGCCGCAGGCCCGTCGGCGACCTCGAAGCCCCTTCCGGTCGAGATTTGGCCGAGCCACTTCGCGCCTGAGAGCGAAAGCACCCGGCATCGTGTTGCTTGAGTCCTGCCATTTGCTTAGTGCCACGGTCTCACGCGAGCTGAGGCGACCTGCCCAGTGCCACAGCCATTTTTCATCGATTGGAGCTTTACTCGTTGTGGTGGTTCTGAGATATGGTTCGTACTCGAGGGTGGGTCCAGCCTTGACCTCGGGTCGATTAATTTTACGAGAGGCCCCGGCTGGTCCGACTCGATACCATCCGTCCCCGAGGCGTACGGGGAGCCTCGGGGAGTTTCGTCGATACCGGACACGGATGGGACCGGGCCCGTCGCCCGGTGGCTGGAAGGAGAGTTAGGAGGCCGAGCCCTCGGGCCGCACATCGGGCCCCGGCGAGTCATCTTTCCTCTCGGCCGCAGCCCGTCACGGTCACATGCGGCACGGAGCGACATCATCGCCTCGAGTTGTCACCTTCCTCCCGAGGATCGGGAAAGGAGTTGTTGGTAAGGGGCACCCGTTCAGGAATCACGCACTCCGATGGGGGACTTTCATCGGGGTCGCGTTCACGGTAATCGTGGCGATCCTGAATCTGCAGGGAGTCCATGAGGTTGATCGAGGGGATTATTCATTGCCGACCTTCATGACTCAGGCGATATTATTACCTACGAGGTGGTCTTTGCGGTTTTACCACTCACGATGACATCGAAAGGAAGCCCGGATGGTGGCGTGAAACCCCAGGTCCCTATTGATGATCGCCGGAGTACCGAGTAGGAATCATTTAGGCGACTTTTAGGCTGCGTGCTGCGCCGACGTCGCGGAGTTATAGAGATTAGGCCCGCCCCACCTCGTGAGAGATGGATTCGACGGCCGGAGACACCACTGGTTGGACCCGGTATTTTCTGAGGCGTCGCCTGCGATCTTCTTGTCGACCACTTATTAGGAAAATACATTCCATTCTGACATTACCACGTCTGTGAGAGAGCATCTTGGAGGCTCTTCTGGGATCTCGAGAGGGATCTTGGTTGGAGTCCCTGCAGTTTGGTGATGACCTCCTTGATGCATTCGAGGAGAAGGTCCATCGCGGAAGGGCACGGTGCGGCGAGAGTCTTAAGATTCTTTGTCTGAGACTACTGCGCGGGTTAAGGCATTTGGATTCGAGGCAGGAGGATTGAGAGGAGGATTAGATGCCCCCTGGTCATGTCAGTGGAGCGGGTGATGACCATGCCCGTATCTTTCCACCTCCGACCACGGAGGACTTGGGGAGGAGGAATGCACAGGATCGGGTGGTGAGGACTTCCTGAGACGATATGCACGCCGCCCGAGCTGAGATCTGAAAGTCGACTCATGGATATCACCTTCATCTCCTCCTCCACACACCATCCGCGGTTGCGGTGGCCACACAGTCCGTCTGTTCGGCCTGCAGCTCACTGGTATGTTCCACGCCCGGCTCATGAGATGGCGGTGTGATGGATGACATCTGCTCATAGCGGCTACTGAGACGGCAAGGTCGGAGGTTGGCCCGGTGTCACTCTATGCTTAGGTAGATCATGGCCGCAGGGCCTTCCTGATTGTTCACGATCGGAGAAGGAGCCCACCACGGGGCGACCTATTTGGATGTTTTGAGCTGCCGCGCGACAGCGGCGACGCCGAGACCACCACCACCACGGCGGTGGTGGTTGGGTTTCTTTGCGATTTGTATAGTTACGGCTTTATCAGCGCTACTAGTGCGTTGGGATTTATGTATTAACATGCGGTAGATTAACCTTTATGTTGTGTTATGCTAGCCTCTTCGCCTATATCAAAAGCTATTCGGTATATATATATAGACTTTGTAATACCATGTTTAATGCCTTTACCATGTGTAAATGTTTTCTTTTCAATTGAACAATTGAATTGCTTCCTGATGGACAGTGATGAATTGCTTTTTATTGAAAATTGAATCCTTTGTTTGTCACCTTTATGTTAGAGCAAAATTCATGCTTGAATCAATTTTTTTTGGTCGGTTGAAGTTCGGCATGTCGACTTGAAGAAATTTCTCCTTATCTTGAATTCACACACTTGCAACTCCAGTTATTTCTTTTTTTTGGATAATTACAGAATTTATTGCAAAAGCGTGGCAATTCAAACAATCAAGGCGAGAGAACACGAGCCTAAGCGGCAGCCGGAGAAGACAACAGCGGGATAACACCTCCTAAACATAGGGAAAAGGGCATTAGCCGAAACAACTCACAAAACAAACCCCACGAGATGGGGCGACAGACGACATAACAACTAGCGTACTAAGCGAGACCATAAACCATACGGCGGGCAAGGCAGCCAAGGAAACCAATAGAAACAAGCCCACAATTGGGAAACAAGCAACAACCACAATGTGGCAATTCAGTGAAACTACACAACCCACAACCTGGTATTAACCAGCGACCACGACAGCAGAAGCTATCTAAATCATTCTCGGTAGAAAATTTATAGATGGGTATTCGAGTCTAAGAAATCTTGGCAAATCTTGTCAACAAATTGACCCAACACATAATGGCCAAAACCATAGCAACCCAAAAGGGATGAAAACTACGACCCGGTGAGTACCCAATGGGATTGAGCATATGTTGCGGTCGATAGGAACCTAACCGCCTACTTTTTCTGGATGTCTTGGGTTTAGCTTCACCACAGCTAAATTGAATCGGGACTTCATTTCGACATGTCGAAATGAATGAACCACCGTATCAAACCCATAAGCTCCGTGAGCAGACCTTTGCACCTCTCGAGCCCGAGCGGACGTAGCCGCGTAGCCTTGTGCGGAGTAGGGCCACATCATCAGGCCACGCAGATTCTGCGGTTTCTAACCCGGTAGTAATACGCCCGTTATTCCTCTCGGCCAGGTGTTGATTCCGTGTGAGCGCCATCTATCTGCCGTGTGCGTGGTCGACCGCATTTCGGACCACCGTGTCACCAACCGCCGAACCTCATTTGGATCTAGGTTCACGAGATTCATACCCATAAGGACGATTTCGAAGGCGTGTGTACGAATGTGGGCATTTCTCCACAACATGCGAGCATCTACAGCCAGGTGCTTCGAAATTAGGTGACGCCAGCATCACGGCCGGCATCCATGGCGACGATGACGTCTGCGGCGCGGGACAGCGACATCCGGTTGGATAGCGAACCCAAAAATCGATAAAGGATCGTAGCGTTCAGAGCCTTGACCTCGGATCTACAAGTGGTATCTTACGAATCGATGGCAAGTCACCTACAATGTCTGACCCCGTGACGGCGGCAAGCATAATCTGCGAACATCCCATTCGGCGTCGCCGGCATGTCGGACGTCTGGTTTCTGGCGTCATCGAGACGTCGGCGTCGGCGGTGATTACGGCTTAAGCATAAGCGGTTTCAGGCCACATTGAGGCGGCGGTACGCTACCGCGAACCCCTTGTAACTTCCTGGCGGCGCGGCGGTACCAGCACCTCCTACGCTAGCAGCTCTCTGGCGCCCAAACATCGTCGAACGGTGGGAGATCCCGCGAGGCGAGTTGACATCTTGAGGTACGAACTTCATCATGGATGAAGCGGTCGAGCCGCGGCTCATGAGAACCATTCCCCTTTTTGGGTCAAATAAACAAGCCACGACGAGCTACCTCGTGGTCAAAGCCAGAGACCACAGGCTACGCTGGATTTTTAGACGACACATCGGCGTCGCTACTGACTTCTGCCGCACCCGAGGCGCGTCACGGCCCCCTACGGAGTAACACCCTTGAGGGTGTTTTAAGAATCCGACATTGCCCAAATCTGAGCATTTTCTCTCACAAAGAGAAACATGTTCTGAAAGCTGCTCAGTTATTTCAATAAGGAACATGAATTTGTTTACTTCCTTTAAGCTTTGCATGGCCCAGGCCTTAGCGTGTTGGCAACTCAGATAGGTTGTGTTGCCCACATTCGAAGACCAATGTTGTCTTCCAAAAAGAAAAGAAGAAAAAGAAAAAGAAAAGGAAGAAAGAAAATAAAATTAGTGAAGTTTGCCTTGAAACCAAGCAGGTGGGGTGTATGGCGAAAGCCTTTGAAGCAGATGCCACATGCATAATTGGTTGGGATCATCGATTTAGTGTTAGATTCTGTGGGTGGATAGGTAGAGTCCTAACGAATTATGGGTGCTTGGATTGCAGAGTCAATTTAGAGTGGGGATGAAACAGCACCTAGGGATTTGGTCATTACAGATACTTTTGACGGTACCTAAAACCTTAATTGATTTGAGATCATTGGGGGACGTTGCCGGACTTTGGTGAAATAGAATTTTAACGTGCATCTGGTGTAAATTCGAATAAAAAAGAAAGTCGCGTAGCTTATCCGCCATCACAGTTGATTCAGCGACAGGGCCATCATCAGGTACTTCCAGGATTGGGGAGGGACTGCTAACACACCAAATTCTTAGCGTAATCAGATTATCATAAAGACCATTAGATAGTCTGGAAATTCGAGTTGAGAATCATCGGAACCGATAATCCCGACTAAAGATAATTCCTTTGTATGGTTTGGCTCTTTCATATGGTTTTCAAACTTGATGTCCATTACTAGTTTGGACAATATTTATATCATATAAACCTTTTTGAATCTGTTTCTTTTTAGAATTACCATGCATCTCACTTTTGTTTGCATTATACGGGACTAACAATAATTGGATGAGATGTGGATTGGTACTTGAGTATAATTTTGAACCTATTTTAAAATAGTTTTTTGGGAGCCCACTTTTCTTCAATAATATCCATTCTCACCCATTGATATTGATCTTTGCCCCAAATATAAAGCTTATAGTTTAGAGAATATTTTAGGATTGTTTTATGAGGTTTTGTATGAAAGATTTAATCTCAAACATATGATGAATCATGATTGAACTCAATTGTGACCATCAGCTTGGAACCCGTCGAAAAGAACTCAGTAGTAGTGGAAATACGATCTTGATGAAGGGCAGAGGCAATCTGGTGATGAATCAGCGAAATCGGGAATTTCGCTTAGATTGCGAAAATTTACATTTGGGATTCGCGAAAAGTCGCACATCGCTTAGCGAAAATTTACTCAATCTTGCGAGTCGACAATTTAGCTAGACCCAGGTACCATTCAAAGCAACATTCACTGACGAAATTTTGCATTTTCGCTACTCACATAAATTTATTAAGCTAGCGAAATTTAGCTAGCTAATAATCTGCTTGCCTAGCGAAATTTTTGCATTTTAAGCTATCTCTTGGTGATTTAAGCTGGCTAAGCGAAATTTCGCTTCTACTTGAAATTTTTGAGCCTTAAGCGAAATTCAACGCTTTGCCTTAATCATGCTTTGTAATTAATGCAGCCCAGGCCAATTTTGGTGTATTATTACTCTCTTGTCCCTAAAATTAGCCAAATTGTTAGGCTTTGTGGTATTTTCATACATTGGGTGGCCTATATAAGCCCCCTCCCATTTTGTAACCCGAAGCAACAAATTGAGGAAGCAATCTTTTGGCAAGTTTTTATTTTATGTAAATATCTTTACATTAGCTTTAGTTAGGGTTTGCTTTTCCTCTCTTCTCTCTCCTCTTCCCTTATTTTCTTGAGTGCCAGAGCACCTCTTGAGGATGACGGCTTCGAGATGCTTGGCCTAAGCCTCTTTTACTGAAGAGAAAGGAAGGCTAGGCAGTGGTGGGGCATATACGGAGTTGTCCTCTTGTATTAAAAGCTACGAATGCATTTATGGCCCTATCTTCTCAAAATATGGTTGAATAGCATTGAATGTTATTAATTTGGCCCGATACTTACCATGCTTCGAGGATACAGTGCATACTTATTGCTAGATGCTGCTTGTGGTTCATGGAAATAGTCTTCTGAGCCTACGAGATGATTTAATGTTAGGGTTTCAAAATGAAAAGGGCCATAGATGCATGTTACCTGTGTTAACTCAAATAGGAGTTGTTTTTAGGGTGAGCTTTGCTAGTTAAACATAGATCCGGTTGTGGCTTGGACTATAGGTTGCTTGTCATAACGAGGATAAAACAGGGACACTTGTTTATACCAAGTTACCAGTTGAGTGACCTAAATCTTCAAAGTTAGCTTTTCACACTTCATTTCCAGTTTTACAGGTTAATCAATTTTCAAACTCATCCTGTTTTTTGAAAAACAAGTCCCGGAAATAGAAAGTCTTACAGCAATTGCACTTATGCAAATCATTCTAGGATGAAAACCCATCCCGGTGTTAGATTACTAGACCGCTATCTTCGCGGTGACCTTGACTACGACGTGGTAGGAACTTAGTATATAAATTTTTGTTGATTTTAGCTCAGCTCTTGTGTACGAATCATGCAGCAGGCCGGGCACCTTGCGAGGCATGTCGTAACTTCGGCCGAGGCACCACTATCTGAGCATCACGCTGAATGGCCGGCGCGCGTGTCTAGGCATGCGCTAGGCCGAGGGCACCTTACTGGCATGTCGGGCCTTTGGGCTGGAAAGCAAAATTTCTGAGCATACACTTGGCCAGAGATCACGGAGTGTCTGTAGGCATGCCACGCGGGTAGGGCACCTTTCACACAGGCATGTCATGGGCCCCAGGTCGGGGGCCAGGTGTCTGGGCATGGAGCCCGGTGGCCATGTCTAGGCATGCATTGGGCCGAAGAACGTTTCCTAGGCATGTGTGGCCTAGGCCAGGGAGGCACCCTTGCTGGGTAATCGCTGG
Organism: Tetrastigma voinierianum; assembly: GCA_016808115.1. Taxonomy (NCBI): domain Eukaryota; kingdom Viridiplantae; phylum Streptophyta; class Magnoliopsida; order Vitales; family Vitaceae; genus Tetrastigma; species Tetrastigma voinierianum. The sequence continues at coordinate 413,754 of JAEQBH010000246.1, read as the reverse complement.
GGAGGCGAGGTCTCGGGTGTCTGGGCATGCACTGAGTAGGGGCACCTTTCAAACGGCGTGTCATGGCGTGGGCGAGGCACCCTTGAGGTAGGCATCGCACTGGAGGCCGGAGCACCTTGTCTGGCGTTCACTGGCGAGGCACCTTGCTTTGGAAGGCATGTCATGGCCTTAGGCCAGGGCTGCCGGGTGTCTGGGCATGCGCATGGGGTAGGGGCACCTTGCCCTGGGCATGTCATGGCGCCTGGGCCGAGCACCGCGGGTGTCCACAAAGGGCATGCACTGGCCCGGGAGCAGGTGTCTGGGCGTGCTGGGGGTGCAGGAATCACTTGGGTGTCTGGGCATGCACTGGGGCCAGAACCACCTTGCTGGGCGTAATCACGACACTGGCGGAACACCCTTAGCTGGGCATCGCACTGAGTAGAGCACTTGGGTGTGCGGGCGTGCACTGGGCCAAGGTACCTTGCTGGGAATGTCATGGTGCGAAGCCAGGGCAGGTGTCCTGGGCATGCCGCAGGCCGGAGTCAGGTAATCTCGGCATCTGATGGTCAGGGTCAGGTATCTCGGCATCTGATGGGCCGAGGCACCTTGCCGCCTGAAGCATGTCATGGCACTTTCTGTGGCCCAGAGCACTTGGAGTGTCTATGCATGCACTGGGCCAAAGTCACGGAGTGTCTGGGCATGCACTGGGTGGGGCACCACTGTTTGGGCATGTCGAGTGAGGCACTGGGCCAGGGCCGCCAGGTGTCTAAGCATGCGCTATGTAGAGTCAGGTGTCTGGGCATGCACGCTGGAGTCGGGGCACCCTTGCTGGGCATCACGCTAGGTCAGGCACGGGTGTGTGGGCATGCACTACGGCCCAGGGCACCTTGCAGGCATGTCATGTGGCACTGGCGGGGCATTTTGTCTGGGGCATGCACTGGGCCGGGAGTAGCGTGTCCCTGAGGCATGCACTAGGCGCAGGGAGCACCTTTCCTAGGCATGTCATGGCTGGCGGGAAACAGACGCGTGTCTGGGCATGCACTAGGTCGAGATCATGATACAGGCATGCCTTGGGGGGAAGCACCGGTGTGTCTCGCTGCCTTGCGTTTGAGCCACCTTTGGGGCATGTCAGCGACAGGCGAGGCGGGTGTCTGGGCATGCGCTGGGCGGGAATCACTTAGATGTATGGACATGCATTGGCGAGGAGCAGGTGTGCAGACATTCTCTGGTAGAGGCACCTTTCCTGGGCATGTCATGGCGTGGGGCAGAGACGCGTGTGCAGGCATGCACTGGGCCGGTCGCGGAGTGTCTAAGTTTGCACTAGGCCGAGGCACCTTACCTAGGCATGTCATGGCACTAAGTCGAGGCACCCTGTCTAGGCATGTACTAGGCCGAGTCTCCGTGTGTGATGCAGGAGCATCTATAAACACACCAAACATTGGGAATTCAGTCCTAATTATTGAAGAATTGGATTGCGGAGGTCAGAAGACCTTATTGAATACATGAAAACTCCTTTTCTCGTTTAGACGCAGAGGCGGCGATGGTCGAGCTTGGACAAACCCATTGTGGGTGCCATATTAATTTTAGAAAGTTTGCTTTATTTATTTTAGGAAGATTTGCTTTATTTTAGAAAGTTTGCTTTATTTATTTTAGGAAGATTTGGTTTATTTATTTTAGAAAGTTTGCTTTATTTATTTTAGAAAGTTTTCTTTTAGGAGTTGCTTTTTGTAATTTAGAAAGTTTCTTTTCCTAGTTAAAGTAAGTTGTTCTTTTGTAATTTAGAGAAAGTTTCTTTTCTAGTTAAAGTAAAAGTTGCTTTTGATTTAGAAAGTATGGGGCTATATATACCCTAATGTGTAGTCTTTTGACAATCGATTCAAGTTTAATAATATTTTGATTTCTCTTTTGAGTTCTCTCTTGTTCTCTTATCTCTTGGGTGGGATTCCCTTGAGGGACGAGTTAGAAGTGGCTTCTCATACTAGGTGGGGATTCCTTAGTGGCGAGAGTCTTTTGTCAGGCTTATCAATCAACCAGATCCATAGTTGATTGTGGCGCGCCTCCGTGCTCCCGATCTTGTGTGGATCGTTTCATTAGGCCAGGTAGTAACCACTCTTGTGCAAAACTCTACTTTCCATCACCATCTCATCTTTTCTCTAAACTTTCAATAACCATATTTTTCAGCTTCAGCCAAAAACTTTCCAAATCTTGTTCCATACTACCCAGAAAACCTTCTAAATACCCCTTTCCTTATATACCATAAATTCACCTTTCTTAACTTGAAGATCATAAAGAATTAGTCCATAACTATTTTGGCCCCAGAAAACTACCTAACCCATATTTTGACTTACCTAAACTTACGGATCATCCATCACGGTCTCAACCTTTTGCATCAGGGTGGTATCGAGCTCATGGATTGATGGCTGATCATAAAGCGAGCGATTGTGCTTGATCTTGAGACAAGATCTCACAGAATCACCAGTTTAGAGTCGTTCAACGCTGAGGAAAAATATGATTTTTATGAAGAGCTATTGCAGCCTAGTCAACTTGAAGGTTTCTTGGGGCACAAGAAAGCTAAAGATATGTATGTACGAGACTATGATTATCATGGGAGGTATGATTGCTACTACCAGAATGAAGATTACTATAAGAGGCATGGTAACTATAGTGAAGGCTTTAGATTCAATAAAAAATTTAACATTCGGTCGATGGAAGGATGGATCTGATGAATTTTGGATTGGCTTAATATGGTGGAGCATGTCTTTGAGTACCATTATGGTATGAGCGTGAAAAGGATGAAGTTGGTGGCTACAAAAGATGTGCGAAAATGCTTCTATTTGAGGTTGGAAAAACATGAAGAGACAACGTGAAAGGAGATGGTAAGAAGATTCAAACTTAGGGAAAGATGAAGAAAGAACTAAAAGGAAGTACCTTCCCTTTAACTACCGCAAGAGACATCTACTACCTCAAATTCAGAACTTTAAGCAACGAGATTTGAGTGTGGAGGTATTCGGCTAAGTTTGTAAACTTGATTATCAAAGGAGACTTGCAAGAGGAATTTGAGAATATCATAGCCCACACTACATTCTTCCAGTTTGAGATACGGTATTGCTGAGAGTTATTTTTGCAACCATATAATAGTCTTCCAAGATGTATGATGAAACTTGCTTTGAAGGTTGGGACTAAAAGTATGGAAACTCTACTCTGACTAAGAGTGTGGCTAATGAAGGGTTTGTTGAGGGTTCTAATTCTTGGAATCTAGTGGTAGGAAAACTACCCACACCTCAAGTAAGGGTGAAGCACTACAAGAATTGGCTTCTAAGTCAAGAGCGTGTTTTTAAGTGCCAAGGGTTGGGGCATGTGATTACGAGATGCCACCCCAACAAAGCGGTGCCTTAATTGAGGAAGATGAAGCCCGAGGGAAGAAGATGTTGAACAAGTGATCGAGATCTAACCATGTCGAGAAGGCGATGAGAATCCTCTTTGTCAAAATATAAGTTGGATGTTGAAGAGTAGTCGAATCTAACCATATCGGAAGATGAGGAAGAGTTCCTTTCTAGTCAAATTTTGATTTAGAAATCAAAAAGATGTTTCGAATCTGAAATGACTGGTTGAATTTAGAAGAAAGCTAAGAAAGGGAGTATGAAAGGAATTCTCACAGAAGCAAAATCAATTATAGAATTTGTTGAGTAATGCCTAAAGAAATGCCACACGGTTTTCTACCTATGAGGGGTATTCAACATGAATAGACCTCATACCGGGTTTGGTTTTTCCTAATAAGCTAGCCCTACATGAAGACTAGGAGCATGAAGGAGTTTAAAACACAAGTTGATGATTTTCTTGACAAAGGGGCTTGTTCAAGAGGTGGTTCTATGTGGTTCCCACTATGTTTGGTGCATGAAAAAGATGGATCTTGGAGTATGTGTTTTGATTGCCAGAAGCTTTCAACAACATTTTTATTCATGAGGAAGCAAAGATTGACAAAGGCGAAAAGTGGAACAATATGAAAGAACAAGCATATGAAGGTTATCGGTATTTGATCCGGATGGATTCGATTACACATGATAAGAGGTGTTCCTGCTTATCAATTAGGGTGTTCCAAGTTGTGCACAAGAATAGATGGTTCTTCCAGATTATTAAGAGAAGATCATAAGAGGCTTACAAGGTTAAATTGCGGTGGCCCACTGATATCTTTCCTACATTCAAGGTTAAGGATTTGAGGCCTTATCGCAGGCGAAGACTTGAGGACAAAGTCTTTTTCCCAACTATAGGGGTTTGATCTCGAGGAGCATCTATAAACACACCAAACATTGGGGAATTCAGTCCTAATTATTGAAGGAGTGGATTGCGGAGGTCGAGACGCGTGAATACATGTGAAAACTCCCTTTTTGGACCTCATTTGGGCCTTGGAAACTAAACATTAGTCGAGACTTGGACAAACCCACGATGTGGAGCGCCATATTATTAATTTTAAGTTTGCTTTATTTATTTTAGGAAGATTTGCTTTATTTATTTTAGAAAGATTTGCTTTATTTATTTTAGGAAGATTTGGTTTATTTATTTTAGAAAAGTTTGCTTTATTTGTTTGAGTTTTTCTTTTAGGGTTGCTTTTCTTAATTTAGAAAGTTTCTTTTCCCTAGTTAAAGTAGAAGTTGTTCTTTGTAATTTAGAAAGTTTCTTTTTCTAGTTAAAAGTAGAAGTTGCTTTTTGATTTAGAAAGTATGGGGCTCTATATACCCCACAATGAATCTTTTGACAATCAATTCAAGTTTAATAATATTTTCAGATTTCTCTCTTTTAAGAGTTCTTTCTTATTCTCTTATCTATTGGGTGGTTTCCCTTGGGGGACGAGTTAAATTGGCTTCTCATACCTAGGTGGATTCCTTGGTATGGCGAGTCTTTGTGGAAGCTTACATCAATCAGCAGATCCATAGTTGATTGTGGCGCGCTTCACTCCGTCGTCGATCTTGTGTGGATCGTTTCATTAAGAAAATAGGTAAATGCTTGAGCTCTTGTGCAAACTCTACTTTCAAATGCGCCATCGTCTTTTCTCTCGGCTTTGATAACCCATATTTTCAACCTCGACCCAAAACTTTCCAAATCTTGTTCCATTTTCACCAGAGCCTTCCTAAAATACCCCTTTCCCTTATATACCATAAATTCACCTTTCTTAACTTAGAAAATCTCAAAGTCGTCGCAACCTATTTTGGCCCAAGAAAACTACCCCTAACCCATATTTTGACTTACCTAAACTTCTGGATCATCCATCACGGTCCCAACCTTGCATCAGTGTGTAGGCTTGCACTAGGCTGAGGCACCTTTCCTTGGCATGTCTTGGCACTAGGCGAGCACTTGGGTGTCCCCAGGTATGCCTTCTGCCAGAATTCGCGGTTTCTAGGCGTGCGCTGGAGTCGGGAGCCGGGTGCGTGGGAATGTCATGAGAAGCTGGGCGGGCATACGCTGGAGTGTCGCGCAGACGGGGTGCCTTGCTGGGCATGTCGCGGCGCAGGCGGGGAGCACTTCGGGTGTCTGGGGGATGCGCTGGGCGGGGCACATTGCCTGGGCACATCATGGCCTTGGGCCAGAGCACCATTGCTGGGCATCGTACTAGTGGGGAGGGCTTCGTTTCTGGGCATACGGTGGGGCCAGGGTCCACTTGGGTGTCTAGGCGTGCACTAAAGCTGGGCGCGCCTGGCAGGCGTGTCGTGGGGCGCTAAATTTGGGCCGCACGTACGGGCATGTTCGTTTGAGGTCACTTTGTCTGGGCATGCACTGGGTCGGCACCTTTCCTAGGCATGTGTCACTGGCACTAGGTAGGGGCACCTTTCTAGGCATGTCGCACTCGGTAGGGGCCTTCAGGTGTCTAGGCATGCTCTAGGCGAGGCACCTTACCCTGGGCATCTCATGACCTCTTGGGAAAAGACATAGTTTCTAGGCATGCGCTAAATGAAGTCCGCGTGTTAAGACGTACGCGAGGCGAGACACTCACAGGCATCCCAGTAATGAACTAAGTAGAGGCAGGTGTCTAGCCATGCACTAAGTGGGAATCCAGTCCTAGGCATGCACTGGGTCGAGGACCTTGCCCCCTAGGCATGTCGTGGAATAAAAGCCCAGGGGCGCCCTTGCCCCAGGTATCGCTAGGTAGGAGTCTCCCTGTCTAGGCATGCACTAGGCTAAGGCACCTTTCCTTTGCATGTCATGGCCTTGGGCAGGCGCCCCTTGAGCCAGGTATGCGGGTTGGTAGGGCACCTTGTCTAAGCATGCACTAGGCCGAGGCACCTTGCCTCGGCATGTGTGTCATGGCCTTGAGCAGGGCATCGTGTCTAGGCGTGCACTAGGTAAAGTCACGAGTCTACGGGCATGCACTAGGTAGGGGCACCTTGTGCAGGCATGCAACGGGAACGTGGCGACTTTCCTAGGCATGTCGTGGCACTGGTAGGGGCACCCTTTGAGCATCGCGCTGGGGTAGAGCACTTGGGTGTCTGGGTGGGCTCTGGTAGACGCACCTTACCAGTTTCTGGGCATGCCGCTGAGGCGAATCAGGTGTCTAGGCATTAGCAGAGACTAGGCTTTCCTGGGCGTAATCATGGAACTGAAATCTAGAACAGGTAATCTAATAGCCATGCACTAAGCCCAGAGATCACTTGGAGTGTGGGCTTGCGGCTAAGTAGGAACCTTGCCTGGGCATGTCATGGAACTGGTAGGGGCACCTTTGCTAGGTATCGCACTAGTAGGGTCTCAGTGTCCTAGGCATGCACTAGTAGGGGGCGCATTGCTCCTTTGGCATGTCATGGCACTAGGCCGAGGCACCCTTGGTAAGTATGCACTTGGTCGGGGCTGTGTCTAGGCTGTGCTGCTATGCGGGGAGCGCAACCTTTAAACGTAATGGGTGACATTTGGGCGGAGGCGTTGATGCAGGCATGCACTAAGGGCCAGTCAAAGTCTCTGGTGTGCCTTGGTAGGGGCACCTTGCTTGGGCATGTCGATTGAACTAGGCAGAGACACTTGGGTGTCCTGGGCATGCACTGGGCCAGTCACCATGTCTAGACGCGTACGCTAAGTAGGGCCACCTTGCCTAGGCATGTCACGGCACTAGGCGAAGACACCTATGTTAGGCATCGCACTAGGTCGAGGCACCGTGTCTAGGCATGCACTAGGTCGAGGTACCTTGCTAGAGATGAATCACGGACAAGTAGGAGACAGGTGTCTAGGCATGCGGCCAGTGGGGAATCACCATGTCTCGACATGCACTAGGCAGGTGGCACCTTTGCCCTAGACTGTCGTGGCACCCAAGTAGGGCACTTGGAGTGTCTATGCATGTACTAGGCCAAGAGTCCACTATTTCTAGGCATGCACTAAGTAGAAACAGCGTGTCTAGGCATGCACTAGGGAATTTCAAGGGCACCTTCTTGGGGGCATGTCATGGCACTAGGCAGAGAAGCGGAGTGTCTAGGCATGCACTAGAGAGGATCGCGTTATTACGGGCTATTCTGTGGTGAGTGCCGGGTGTCTGGGCATTCTCACAGGCCAAGGCACCTTTCTAAGGCATGTCATGGCACTGGCGGGGCACCTGTCCTGGAGGCATCACGCTAGTGAGAGCACCTTTCCTTGACATGTCATGGCACTAGGCGGGAAGACAGTTTGAGGCATGCACTAGGTCAGGTCGGCGGGTGTGCAGGCGTGTGGTAGGGCTGCTAGTGTCGTGGCCTGTCAGTGGGGCACCCTTTTTGGGTATCGCCCAGGCGAGGCAGTGTGTCTGCGAGTCTACACTGGTTGGGGGCGCCTTCTTGGGGCATGTCATGGCCACTAAGGCGGGCGTCGGTGTAATGCAGGGATCTGTTGGGTAGGACGTTCTTAGCGCGTCGTAGCCTTGAGGCTAGGGCATTGCTAGGCATCGCACTTGCACGAGGCTCCGTTTCTAGGGATGCACTAGGCCGAGTCACCGTGTCTAGGCATGTACTAAGCTGAGGCACCTTGCCTAGGCATGTCATGGCGCTTGGCCAGGCCACCGTGTCTGGGCATGCAATAGGCTGAGGGCACCTTGCCTAGGCATGTCATGGCACTTGGCCGAGGCACCCTTTCTAGGCATCGCACTAGGCCGAGTCACCTTGTCTAGGCATGCTCTAGGCCGAGGCACCTTACCTATGCATGTCATGGCACTAGGGCGGGGGGCAGTTCCCCAGGCATGCGCTTGGGCCGAGTCCGCAGGTGTCCTAGGCGTACGGGTCGAGGCACCTTTCCTGGGCATGTCATGGAACAAGTAGGGCACCATGTCTAGGCATGCACTAAAAATGGCCCAGGAGTCCGGTTCCACAGGCTTGCCGGTAAGGGCAGAGGACACTGGGCATGTCATGGCACTAAGTCGAGGCACCCTTGCTGGTGTCGCACTAGACGAGGTCTCAGGTGTCTAAGGCATGCACTGGTAGGGCACCTGCCTTGGCATTTCATGGCCTTAAGTGAGAGGCATTTTGTCACAGCAGGCATGCACTAGGACGGGAAGCACCTTGCTTTTGGGCATGTCATGGCAATGGCCCAGGCGCGGAGTGTCTGGGCATGCACTATGGGGCGGGATCAAAATTGTGGGCATGCACTAGTGGGAATCATAGGTGTCTGGGCATGCACCTTAGAGTAGGGGCACTTTGCCTAGGCATATCATGGCACTAGACGAGGGAGCACCATGTCTAGGCATGCACTAGAATTTGAACTTGGAGTGTCTAGGCATGCCGTAGGCCGGGTCAGTGTCTGGGCTTCTGCCGGTGGGGTGGGGAACCTTGCCCTGGGCATCTCATGGCACTTAAGTCGAGGGGCACCCTTGCTGGGTGTCGCACTGGAGCCCAGGTCTCGGGTGTCTAGGCATGCACTAGGCCGAGGCACCTTTCCTTGGCATATCATGGCACTAGGCCGAGGCACCTTGTCTAGGCATGCACTAGGTCGAGGCACCTTTTTTTTTTTTGGATAAGTAAGCATTTATTGCCTAGGCATGTCATGGCAATAGGTAGGGAATATAGTGTCTAGGCATGCACTAAGTGGGTCCGTCTAGGCATGCACTAAATGAGGCACTTTACTTTGGGCATGTCATGGCGCGGTCGGGCAGCACCATGTCTATGGGCATGCACTGGCCAGGAGCAGGTGTGCAGGCATGCACTGGGGCCGAGATCACGCGTGTGCGGGCATGCCTGGTAGGAGCCACCTTGCCTAGGCGTGTCACGGCACTAGGCAGAGACACCCTTGCTAGGCATCAACTTTCAGTACCAATACTCAATATCCTTTGGACCAAACCAGCTTTGAGTACTGGTACTCAACTTTCAGTAACAATACTCAATATCCTCTATACCAAAAACAACTTTGGAGTCTAGGTACTGACTTTTAGAGCCACCAATACTCACTTGTGATTTACGAAAGTTTCTTATAGCACTCACCCAAAATTTCCAATCAAAACCCGAACCAATCACAAAACTAAACTAACACCGACAAAAATCACTTTTATACAGAGATAGGGTTCTTCTAACCCAAACATAGGCAAAGAGAGGTTGGGAGGGGTTTCATACCAACACATCCATACTTTCATACACAAACCTAAACAAGTATCCATACATATAGGGTTTAAATGCTAACGAAATATTAGAGTTCCAAACCTAGATTTCTTATCACAGCTGCCTTACATTTTGCTTGAGTGATTGGAAACCAAAATGGATTTTTTTTTTTCTCCTCTCAAAGCAGTAAGCCACAACCTCCTCATGCGAAATGGGAAATATCCTCAGGCAACAAGGCCATGTTTGGCTTTGGGCATAATGACCTTCAATTTTCCACTGTGATCATTCTACTTCATCTTATTTGAGAATCAACTTATCTAAACTCTTACAATATAATATCTTCTTCTTGTGTTATCACCCTTGGGTCTTTAATGTCAAATTACCAATTTACCTTTACGTCTTTACAAATCCTGGTTATATCCTTCTTCATGGGCTGAAAATACAGAGAATTTTCACTTACACATTATACCCTAAACATGTAATAAAACTACTGAGGTACTAATTGGTGTTACATATATATATATATATATATATATATATATATATATACTCTCTTAAAAACATTCAATTTTCTTTATATACATATGTACATTTTGTTGTTTGCATCTATGTGTTTTCCCTCTTATGTTTGTCTTGAGTTTGAGAATGATTAGATTTAATGTATCTTTGAGGGTTCTTTACCTTAGAAATTTGGTTTGTGGTTGCTTATATATATATATATATATATATATATATATATATCTTTATATATATATATATATATATCCTCTCTGCTATATTAAAAAACATTCAATTTTGTTTATATACATATGTACATTTTGTGTTGCATCTATGTGTTTTCCTTTTATGTTTGTCTTGTGAGTTTGAGAATGATTAGATTTAATGTATCTTTAAGCGAAAGGGTTCTTTACGCTTAGAGAATTTGGTTTGGTTGCTTATATCCGCAATTTATCTGTATGCTCTCGTGTTCTTTTATATGATACCCCCAGCTTGTCTATCAATGCAAGAAATATTATCCAACTTTTATTCATATACACTATTATTTTTTGTTGGAAAAGATTAAGCAACACTTATAATTCTAATAAATTTGTGAAAATAATTTATTATACATGTAAGAATTTGATTTCTTATAACTATGAGTCATGAAATATAGTGCTAAAAGTTGTGTTAAAACCAAGAATCCGCGAGATATAAAATTTTAGTACGGAATAATATATATTGAAATATTGTAAGAAATAGCCCATATTACAATAGATACAATTTTAATGCAACCAAAAAAAGTGAAAATCAAGAACATGCACTCTAACCATTAAAATTTATAAAATTTTATTTGACTTTTATCCATATTAAAAGGAAAAATAAATATGCATAAAATTAAGGACAAAATGGTGATTTGAGTTTTGAATAGTGTCACAAAATTAATTACTTTATTTAATTTAGAATTAATAAAAATATAATTAATAATTTTAGATTTTTGGATGATTATCTATGTTAATGTTTCCTAATATTTCCATTTTGAAGAAATAACCTCTTTTCAAATATTTGTTCACAAATTAATTTGCAAGAATCAAGGCATCAAACTTGAAATGATTGCAGTGCCAGGTTGAGAACTAAAATCTGAAAATAAAATAGTAAATTAAAGTTATTTTGCATTATCTCTTTAGACAAGGGAATCAAAATGCCACGTATATATGATGAATCAAAATCCTACTAAAGAGTAGGAGTTTGTTTCCGTGCGAATTAACTTTGATTTCATTCATATTCTTATAAAACTTAACCAAACATAAGAACGAGGAAAAAATGAAAATGAGATTATATTTTCCAGCTCTCTATTCTCTACCAAAAGACCCCCTTAAAGTATCTACATCAAAGCTAGCATCAAATCTACAAAGATGATGCGAAAATGAGGAGCTTCTTTGGTCACATTCCCTCGGTGGGACCAGACATTTGCAAAATGTGATGGATCTCCACAAAGCAGGAAACATCTTCTACAGTCTGAGGATCACCGAGTTCTTGTCTGGCGGCGTGGGTGGCCATCAGATCCCCTGCTACAGCTGAACGAAGCCACCTCTGCCTGACCACCTTACAGCACAGGGATTAAAGGAGTGAAAAATTTCTTATTTTTGGTTGAGCACTTCTTCCCAATTTCTTTAACATCACAGGGTATCCTCCACTCTGCATCAAGCAGGGTGAGGCATTCCATAAACTAATGTTCGCATCCTTGAAAGAAAAAACTTATTTTATATGAGATGTTTGATTATGTCACAATTATTTTTTAATCTTGAAAACATAGTTTAAAAGGCGCAAAGGCATTTTCAGATTTTAAAGTCACTTTATTAAGTCTTGGCTTATAGCTTACACACTATTGCATGAAACTTTTATGAGTGAGAAATGTGACTATGATACACAACAATTTTATAAAATATTAAAGTATGATTATATTAGCAAAAATTTAAAGATTTACTAATATTTATAGAAAAATTCAATGAAAAGTAGTGAAATGCAAAATTCTGGCCTATAATTAGAAATTTTAAAATAAAAATGTTTTTAAAAGCAATTATAGTCTAAGGCTAGCCTCTTCAATAAAGAGTATGTCTTGAAAGAGCGGTTGCTATAACTATTAATTGATTTTATTGCTTGAGGCAGTGCGCTTTAACCTGCCTTTTAAAATTATGCTTGGAAATAACCATTTGAGAAAATAAGATATACAAAACGGCATAAATTTGTTTTACGGGACACATTTGAGTGCGAGAGAAAGGTAGAAGTAGTGGAGTGGTGGTGTTACCACAGTTACAAGGCTAAGGGTATACGCCCATAAAGTTGCATTCACGAAGGCCGACCTTAAAGTGAGACTTTCTTCCTGTTGTTTAGGTGGTAGAGTTAAGTAGAGCATAAGGTGTTCCACATTATTACATGGAAGCGAAAGTCTCCTCCTGTATAACCAAAGAGTTTCAGAAATGGATGTTAGATTCAAAGTTTGTATTCTTTGTCAAAGAAGCGACTAACTAGAAATATATATATATATATACTGCCATATATATATATATATATATATATATATATATATATATATATATATATATATATATATATATATATACCATCTGTACGCATATATATATCATATATCAGGAAATGTCAAGTATTGCTGAGAGGTTCATAGGAAGCTGGGAGGGATTTGGGGTTCACATGGTTTTTCTGAAGAGAAGGCTGAGCATACTGGCGGGGTGGTTGGCACAGGCTGTAGCGATTGATCAACATCAGTTGCAGGCCAAAGCAAGAATAACAAGACTTTCGTCAGGAACCAGTAAAAATTTTTTGATTTTTGATAAACTCCCTAAAGACCCTTAAAGCATCTGTTTATATCTTAGGCATAATATGAATGGAAATAAATAATATCCCAAAACAATAAAATGAAATAAAAAATAACATCTGGAAAACAATAATGGGAAATAAAGTGGCAGGATTAGTTTCCAATAATTCATTTAGGAATCCTTTTTTTCTTTTTCCTTCTCTCTTTGAGTCATACAAATGAGTCTAATTTGTTTCATTTCTTTGCTCTAACACTTAGGGTATAAATATGTTTGTTCCCTCGGTTTTTTAATCAATGAAAATCAAGAGTTATTTTTACTCTTCCACATGGTATTAGAACCACTTTAGGCCACAACTCTCTTTCCCGTGGCGCACTAAGGGTTTCTCCGTTTGGACCCTCATCTTGGCGGGAAAGATTCGGCGGACCTTCACCGCAAACACTTTTCCCACAAATCTTTCCTTGAAGTACCGATGGATCTTCTGAGCGGACCTTCTCCAGCGAACTTCACCTCAGTGGATCTTTGCCGTCGGACCTTTTCAAAGCCGATCTTTTCCACATACCTTTTTGGCGGGCTTTCTCCAGCAGACCTTCTCCATGGGTAGCCTCACCTGGCACCTGAGCATTCCTGGACAGCGCTTCTCTAGTAGACCTTCTACGTGGCCACCTCCTGGGATGCTTTTCAATGGACCTTATCCGCGAGACCTTCTCCACCATTACCTTTTTCAGGGGTGACTTTTAAGCGGGTCTGCTTGCAAACTCTTTCCGATCACGCCCGGCTCGTCGATGCGAAATTCTGCATTCCAGCAGCGCATGTTCTGGTCATCATCTCACTGATCCACATCGACTGTAGTGAACTGGTATGGCGACTTTAGGCGACTGAATCTACCGTGGGATTAAGTACATGTCTAACAAGCTTGTTGCATTAGGATTGTTCAAGTATAACCTTTATAGTCATCTTATTAAAGACAACGTTTGATTATATCAAAACACAATATTCTTTATGTTGAGAACTATAGCGATCTCAGGTCAAAGGATTTAATGACACAACTATTAGAGATTAATTTATGACTTTCCCAGTCCATGTATTATTAATCTCGAGCGGAATCTACATCCCAATATTTGTTCTCCAACAAATAGATATAAATTGATTTGTATCTCATACACATATTCATCCTATGAATATCGATCAAACTTTATACTAATCTTAATTCATTGTTATTCCCATAACAATAACTTAGATTAGGGACATTTAGAATAATTAATAATATTATTCAAGGAACATTATATATATAATAAACATACAAAATCATCCCATAATAATAAATTCTCATAAATAGTCAAAATATCATGTCCATACAATAGGCCTAGAGCACTATTACTAACATGTATGTACGTATAGCACTATATTATGTAATATTTAACTTAGATAAAATTCTTTTTTTCTCTTCACATACACTTTCATAGCTCTCTAGAAATGAAACATTCTTATCAAGGTGCTCTCTAGAATTAACTTAGAAGCCTTGAGATCTAAGTTAGAAATGATCAACATTTACAACCCAATTTGACAAGGAACGTGGAAATCTAGAAGATACATTTGTGTTATAGCTACACACAAATCTATTAAAGTTATTGTCACAATTGTAACATTATAATTGTTTCTAGTTCTAATTTTATTTTCTTGATTTTATGATAGACTTGCTCCTAAATCAAGGATTAGCTTTCTTTCTCTAAAGTAAATAACATCGATCATTCAGGTCTAAATATAGATATAATAATCATTTTGAAAGTTGAGAAAAATAAAACATGTTTTCACCCTCAAACTTCTTCAAGGTCTATGATCAATTCGAAGAAAAACTTGAGATTTAGATGATTGCATGTGATATGACAACTAAAAATATGCTCGCCTCACATGAACATATATTGTTGTCTAAGAGGAATTAGACCTACTTGTTTTATAGTACCATCAGTTGCACAGTTTATTATGACTTTTTACTATTATGTAATGGTTCCCAAGGCTTTTGCTAGGGAAAATATCATGTATAGTAGTTCAGATGTTCACATTAACAGTATAGTTCATATGCCTTTTTGTAATAGTTCTTATTAAATGGTTAACATGCCATCAAAGACTATTTGAAGGTTGGTACATTATGCTACACTGGCATAGGTACTATCCATGGTCAAGCAATCAATTTAAGGATCAAAATGACTTCCAGGATATTGTCCTAGAAATAGAAAACAAAGGAAAGCGACATACCCCATGTCTATACAAAGCCAACCCATTACGATTGCTTCACCACGAAAGATAATGCCGTAATCAATTAGAGAATCAATGTGCAGCAAGGAATATGAGGCATACAGTTTAGAAAATAACAATGGAACATCCAGGTACAAACTTGAAGAAACAAATAAAATTTGAGATAAAAAAATATAAATTTCTTAGAAGGGTAAGGGAAAAACAAAATATGAAAAAGATTTTAACACAACCATTAAATAATTTAGCCTTTTAGGTGTTTGCACATGCAGACAAATAGGAACTAATTGGTGTGGCCACATAAGTCCAAGTTCCACAATCATAATCTATAAACTTCCAAGCCTCAATGGTAATTCCACACACACAACCTAACTACCTTAGGTTGACTACACAATCCACACATATACTTCCACGCACAAACAAGAACTCCATCAAGTCTGGAAACATCCTCTTTCATCATTTCATAATATTTTTAGCTCTGTTATCCTATTTCTTTGAGAAAATGCAATTTTGTCCCTAGAAAGAGTTTTACAAAATTAGGTAAGCATTGTTTCTTCAATGCCTTTTAAGGACCGCTTTCCAAGTGCATGTGTAATTGACTCATGTGCAATAGATACTATGACAAACTCCTCCCACCAATTCACTTTATATAGCCCGTGCCTCAAAAACAAAAATCAAAGTAGTAGATAGGACATCAACCATTATGGCCAATCAAAGATTGATTGCCTTAGTGAAAGAGATTGGGCTAAGTTATCACTTAATTTTTTATCACTCACAACGTTACAAGTGATCTTAATTGTAGCATAACATTTTTTACAACATATTTTGCGTTTCAGGACCAAATAATGCGAAGGATGACTGGCAAAGTGAAGAGATGAGGGGCTCTACTATTTTGGAACTGTAATTTTACCGCTGCCTCCTCACTCATCTTTAAAAAGAAAAATTTAATTCAATTAAGCCGAGATTTGCCTACATCAACTTTTTGCTTAAGACATCCTTTATATCTTAGGCTAAACAATGTTCTCTTAAATATTTACAGGGGTGTGGATGTCAATCACGCTCATTGTTAAGTGTGTCATCTGGACCAATAATCATCATGTTTATTTTCCCTTGAGGATACAAAACATCTTCACCCCTTTACTTTAATGCATATCTATGTTTAGGATCCTCACATTCTAATAAGTATAATTAGACTCCTTGGATTGTTTCTGTTGTTGATGATTAT
This sequence comes from Tetrastigma voinierianum, assembly GCA_016808115.1. Classification (NCBI taxonomy): domain Eukaryota; kingdom Viridiplantae; phylum Streptophyta; class Magnoliopsida; order Vitales; family Vitaceae; genus Tetrastigma; species Tetrastigma voinierianum. Next base: position 397,456 of record JAEQBH010000246.1, on the reverse strand, counting down.
TCAAGAATTAGATGGATATCCAAGATATATTGAGTTTGATGTGAGTAGTCTTTCCAACATTTCATACAATGGTTAGCACTCACATTGGAAAATGAATCAGGACCAAACAATGGGAAGAGATTTGTTTATTCAAAATGGGTGTATTTTTAATGATATCTTGTTCTTTTTTCCAAAAGAAGAAATTCTTCATTCTTCTAGAACTAAACCCCACAACAAATGGTATTGATATATATACATTATCATTATTATTATTATTATTATTATTTTCTTCCACTATCTCCTAGGGAAGAAATTAATGTAGATAGGATAATCGAAATTTAGATCCTCGTTCCTTAATTTAACTACTCTTCAAGATACCAGTAGCCCAATTGTTGAGTTGTAGACAAAGTACCTGCTTTCTTAATCCAAGCTCTACAAGCCACTCAAATATTTGGAAATCTAAGACGCCTAATCATGCAAAGAATGTATCTCTAGAGTAGCTAAATAAACTGGAAAAATGAGTAAAACCCATACATGAAAACAAAGGGTACAACATCAAAATTTCTCTGAAAAAATAAATAAATAATAATCTGTCAACTGCTAGAATCCACATCACAATTTAAGGAAGAAAATTCAACAAAAATTTTCTGATGAGATAGATAAACAAATATGTTAATCGTATTTCTGCCCTATCTAAAATTAGATATTCTCCTCCCCAACATAATAAATTAGAAACTAACTTGAACACAATCATAAATTTATTTCAACCAAGTGTCTTAAAGAGTTGAAGCCAAAAAGTTAAGAAGATTTATGTGGTGAGAAAACGAGTATTTGTGTCCTTAGTTGCACAAAACCGATCCGTGCTTTTTATGTGATCATGCATCATCAGACCGTACTACAATGCCACACCCTAAGAAAACAAGTAAAAGGAAAGGAAGGGTTTACCTATCACTGTCCTAAAAGTAAACAAAAGAATTACAAATTCATAAGAAGACACTTCAATAAACCAGCTTTAAGCTTAAAATGATGATCTTCATTACTTTATCCATGCGCTTAGCAACCGCTTCACCTAAAGCGGGGGTGGTCTCGTGAACCTTAATCAAGAGTCAATGTCGTTGAATAAATCGCAATGGTACTAAATAATTAGGGAATAATCATGATTTCATATATGCATTATGTAATATAAAACATGGAACCGCCAATACTGGCAGAATTATAACATGCGACGGCAGTAGCATCTAATCAAACAATTTAAGAAAACATGACAAATATCAAATTACTTCGATTCTATAATGTTTGATACCAAGTAGCCTCATCACTAAGATTTCACCTCGCTTTATTTCCTCATTTCCTTATATGTATTAATCGCCGAGCTTGAACTTCGTGATGCTAATTTTTCCTAGGTCTATTATCAATGGTTTTCTTTGTGACGCCCCAAAACCCGGGGGTCCGTTGACTACCCGTCAACTCGCGGAATACTCGTGAATGTAGGGCGACCCGACATTTTTCACGAAAATCGGACAGAACTCTCAGACGGTTCTCACTAAATACAAACCCGCATATAATTGGTCTCTAAATAAAGGGTAATATATCCAATATATCCATTATATCCAATCACACGAGTAATACGCCACTGGGCCCACAAACGATAAATTATAATACACACTAACTATGAATCCAACTATACTCCAATAGTTCTAAGAGTTACACCACTTATATAACATATATATCAAAATTAGAGAATCTCTAATACATGTGAAAATCACCAAAGCCAATCTCATTTTCTTCACAAACTCACCCTAGACGAGCCGTCCCCTGCACGCCCCGCACTGTGAAATAATATCCCCGACAAGGTGAGTTAATGCTCACAGTGGAATCGCCCTAAGGGCTACTCCACCTAAGCGCAGCGTTCCAAAATAAACATACATTCAAACAAATGCATGATCCTACTTGAATGTCTACATGACCAACTCAGATCCCGAGTCCTCACCGACTCCATCACACTCGCCTAAGCCTCGTATGAAAATTATTATTTTGTTTGTTTGTGGACAACCCTCCGATGTGTATATATCAATCAGGCCGCTCCGACGATTGATATATTATTTGTTTGTGGATTCACCGATGAATATCAATTGACCGTCCGACGATTGATATTTTTAATGCACTCACCCTCCAATAATTAATATTTTTGGGACAACCTCCAACCATTTTCAGACTCATCTCATGCACTCACTCCATAGTCCTAGGGTGTTCCTGCATATGGAATGCACAGATGCCAATCTCCAATATAATAATTCACATGTAAATATATAAACATGCATATATTTACAAACAATCAATTCACACAATCATGTCATGTAAATTTCATCATTACATCAAATACATGATAGCAGAATTGACTTTAATTTCATGGCGGGTCGTCTACTCCAAAATCTATGAAAGTAAGCAAAGAAATTAAGCAATGTGAGGTGATGTTCTTAACTTCACCCGCGGGCGACTCACAACTTTATCTCCATCAAATTGGTTCGTGAACTGGCTTTACCGCTTGAAGGTACATTGGGATATGGGGTACTCATGGGCACGGGAGTAGTTGTTGTTAAATGACCAACTCTCCTATAAGCTCAAGCTTGTAGGATTTAGGTTTAATCATGAATATCATGTCTTTTCAAGCTCAATAGTATTTAAAGGATGAGGAGGATACTTCCGCTTCTCCTGCTGTCTAACTTTTGTCACCTAAGTGGCAAAGAAAAAGTCAAATGCTCAAAGGTATTATTAAGAACTTCTCTTTAAGATTGTATTAAGCTCAAACCACATGAGTTCTGAACAACTCACTGTTGCAGTAGGTTCCTGAACACACATCTCATAAATTATAACAGCACAAGTATAATCAAATAGATGTCCACGCCTGCAAATTAATAAAATCAGTGAGTTTAAAAGCTTTTAAAAATCTTTAAAGAAAGGGAAAAAATATGTTACATCAGATTCACAACTTACATCCAATTGAAAGTAGCAAGGTTTTCATCCACTTATGAGAACAGTTGATGGTCCAGAACTCTTCAGGCTCATGTGATTGTACCTCCCAATATCTTTCAACAACAAAACCAAGCGTAGGGAACTTAATAACAGAAAAGAAGATATTATACCCAATATTCTGATTGCATGATTCTATTGGAAACCTCAATTTGTAATTTGTGTAAAATTAAGGTAGGGCCATTACTGTTCTAACCTGACAAGGACCATAACTTAGAACAAGATGTCTATCATCAGCAGCAATATCAATAACAAATGCATCTCTCAACAGCATTGTCTGGAACCTAGTGAAAGAAGCACCAATGCGAAGATCTATTTCCTGCAGAAGAGTTGGAATCAGTTTTATTTCTCAGCACAGAGGAAAGACCATAAAAAGATGAAAAAAAAATATTATACAGTGGATTGATGGCTCTCAACCCATGAATAAAAATTGATATAGTAGAAGCAATCGAAATGCATCCAGAAGAACAACTAATAGAAATCAAACAAAAGGAGTAAAGATTTATTTAAATTATGAAATATTGTATATTAATAGAAATGTATTACAAAACACTAAGAAGTCAGATGGAGTGTGAAAGTACTCACTTGCCTAGCATCAACTGCATCAGCAAATAATTGGTTAGGGTCTAACAAGATTCTGCACAGATTCATGGATTTCTGAAACTCCCAACATCACCCATCAAAAAATCTGAATCTCAAAAGAAATGAAGTTATGAAAACCTAACTGTCAATTAAAGCAGAGAAGCGAGCCCTCCACACATCAAGATGACGATTAGCCTGAGTGCAAAACCGCACTTCAAATGCAATGCCTCTCCCTCTCTATCACAATCGAGCCACAACACGCTTCACTGGCACTTCCTAGCTTCCTCCAAGGTCCTCTTGATGTCCAATTTGTCCTAAATGAAAGACAAAAGATCCATGTCAATACATTCTCCATTAGCCTAAGTCAGTTTGATATCAAACAGTGGCCTATTACATAGCAGCTCAAACTTGAGTCAAGTACTAGCTTAACATTGCATTAAAACTTAGTTTTTGGGGACATCACGAATCCAAACCCTCGTGCTTATTCATTTCCTGCTCGCTGCAAATAAGGCAGGATATCAGATGTATAGCCTAAAGCCCATTTGATAGTTGATTTCCCAAATCACCTCATTACTTAACTGCCTAAACTTTTGTGACAAGTGCCTCAAATACTAAGAGCCTAGCTTTTCCAGGGGTCATGAACTCAAAAAATAACTGTTTGCTCATTTCTCCCTCATTGCGGAGTGAGGAAGGGTGTTAAAGCTCTATCCTGATAGTAAGTTTAATATCCATTATTGGTTGATTGCCTTGACCAGTGTGGCTTAGAAGGGTAACAAGGTATCAGCTTCATGTTTCTGTAGTTCATGAATTAGAACCAATTTATTCACACTAAGGGCTTTTCCGATCAATCCAACTCACATTTCATAAGCAAAAAGGAAAGCCCGATCTACTGGGGGTAAGGGGAACAGATGCAGGTAGCCTAAATCGGTGAAAAGAAACAGACCTCGGGGACGAACTTATGACAGGAGCCTGGTAGAGGTGGGCAGGGTCACAGGAGTGCCATTTGCAGAAGCTGGTCTTCAACTCGAGCTCCCATGAGGTGGCCAATGACGGAGGTGACCACCATTTGGCAAGCAAGGGGCCGCGGATGAGATAATTGGAACTCGAATATTTGTTGTAGCGGGACCTTCCTTCCCTCATCCTTAGCCCCTGGTTCCTTGACAGTATGTTCGCCACCGCCTTAGCCACTGACGGCTTCTCCGCCACGTTCAGCACCCTCATGCTGCCTATCCGCCTTCCAATTTTCCTGCCGTTTTTATTTGAGAGGCGACGTTTTCTCATGAAAACTTAAAATTACACCCCCATTATGAAAAGGGTTTTAAGCTAAATCACAAATAGATTAATTATCATACCAGCAATAAAGGACTATAAGGACGATAAAGTCATGTCACACCTATTGAGGTTTTTATGCCCTTTATATCTCTTTTTTTGAAAAATATATATATATATATTGATTTAGATTAGTAATACTATCAATAGAAATACATAATCAAGAATGATAAAAAACCTTAGAGGATGATACAACATTCAGGTTAATAACAAAAATAATCGGCTCAAGACCTATACATTTAATAATCAAAAAAAATCTTGAATACCTAAATTCCAAATCTATAGCACACTGACAAACAGGAGTAGGGTTTAATCTAATGACTCTGTCAAATCAAAATTTGTCATTTGAACTCCCAATGCGAAAACCTATGAAGAAGCCAACCATTGACGATACAATTATCTGTCACAACAAGTCGATGACAAAGACACAAAAAAAAAAAAAAAAACAAAGAAAAAATAAAGGTAAACCCAGATAGGTATGAAATAAACCACTTTATTATAAAAGAAAATTCATATATGGGGAATAAACGGTTTAAGGGGGCTATATGTGATGGCGCTAGTGGCTTCCACTAATGACAAAGTCTTGAATTATATATATATATATATATATATCTTTAGGTTCATCTTAAATATCATCTTTTTAATCACCTTTTTAATCATCTCAAAGGTAAAATCTTCAACATTTGAGAATCGACCAAGCAACCACAAACAGGGTGTTTATACTGTGGAACATTAGAAACAGACTCCAGTTGTGATCTGATTCTCACCTAGAGCATTGAAGTCATCGAGATCTGCACTTTGACAAGTAAGTATTGTTTATTTCCACTGCAAACCAAAGGAAATTTTACATTAGATCGTGCCCCAATGATGTTCTTTTCAGGTTTCAATTTTGTTAAAGGAAAAATAAATAGTGTTTTTTTTCTAGACCATTCTTTCTTGGTTTTTAGGTGCAAATTTGGCATGGATTGAAAGATCTTGTCGAGAGCTTTTCAACAAATATTTTTTGGTAATTTTTGGAGTTACGATTGAATTATAGTGATTTTTTAAAGTTTTCTGGAATTTTTCTCTACATTTTCCAACGACGACACCGACAACGATAATGACGCATGGATCGCATGGATGACATGGCAGCTTGACCGACCAAGATGGTCGACATGGTCGCTGATCGACGATGACATAAGGCAAATTGAGGACGACATGGCAAAGATTTGATTTGCAATATTTGGCAGTCTCGAGGGAGCCAAGTGTCTAAACATGATGGGTCCATGTGGCGCCGGCGTTGACCGGATGACGTGGCAATTGGTGTTCGTTGACTGTTGACTGACAACTTTAATTGGTCTGTTTGACCACATCCGGACTCCATTTTTGATAAAATAAAATAAAATTTTGTTTTTAAATTCTCTATTGAATGGGCACCCTTTCAAACCTTAAGGTCATTTGATATTTTATAAAATTAGGTCATAATTAGTGTGACTTAGTACATGTTCATTGAACCTGGCTTATATGAAATGTTGATTTGTTTATATGGAGCAAGAGGGTTGTAAAGAAGCAAATAAAGCTAGTGTGGATACCGATTTTTTCCTCCACTCTTTATATGTAGCTTAGAGAACAAATGATGATCAATTGAGCGATTGTGTTGATATTGTGGATGAGAGTTGAATGTGTCTCTCCTAAAAGCATTGGCACAAGCTTAAATTTAACCATATCAACTAGTTCCTCGTTAGGGAGAAATTGATTGGTCTCAGCTTTAGTAACCTTGTTTCCTCCGACAATACCAAAAGCTTCTTTCTTTTCTCTCTCTCTCTTTTATTGTTTGACGAGAACTCTTGTGACATGTTAGCGGGTCACTAGGTTGTGAGTTTTGCTAAACAAGTCCTCGAGCAAACTGACAACAAACAAAACAAAATATAAAACTTCCATGTCGTGAACAATAGCTACGCCTCACGCAAAGACTAATACGCCGCTTAGAACTCCAACCGCGGCCAAGAAGACTAATAATCGCCATTTATCGGCACTCGAGGCTCGTCTGCCCCCTCTCAGCCCACACACAGACGATACGACACGCCTCGCGTGGACCTACACGCCGGGGGATCCCTACGCAGCGTGGGACCCTCAAATTTGCCCGTGATTGCCGATTTCGGCCCATTTTCCAAATTCAACTAAACCCAAAATAATCCAAAACATCACTGTGTAACTCCCAAGGTGTTATAACCCAAAACCAAACATAGAGTTTAATTAGGGTTTTTCCAAACCCAAATTCAAATACTTGTAAATTAGGTTAACTTCCTAACACCCAAACATGTATCCATACATCCTAAACCAAGAATCCATACTCCAATGGAGGATTCCATACTCATATTATACCAACTAGGGTTTTACCAACCCAACCTTCAACAAATCTAAGGTTATGATGAATTCCTAACTAAACCCTATAAAATGGAACCAACTAATATCCATACAAACCCATAGCCATCCATACAAAATCATAGAGATCCATACATCTAGGTTCCATACAAGTATTCCATACCTTTCTTGGCTTTCTTTCTCCTCTTCTTCTTTTTCTTCTTCTTCTTCTTCTTCCTCTCTCTACGTTTTTGCCCTTCCCAAAAATGCCCAAAAATGTGAGACCAACTTGGTCTTATCCTATTTGAGTCTAAATTTCCTTTTTATTGCACTTTGGTCCTCAAATTCCCTTCTATTTGCACCACAACTTCCCATTATTCCACTTTGGCATATAATCTTATTATCTTATGACTTTTACATCTTGTTTTGACGAATTCCACTATTACCCTTGTATTTTGTACAAATTCCGGGTTTCTTAGATTTCACGTTTTGCATTTAAATTAAGAAAAATTCAAATTATACCTACAAAATACCCTAAACACGTTGAAAACGACTAGGGTATATTTCGGGGTTTTACAATAAATCTAGCGTACATGCTTATATGACTGAATCCAACAAGGTTGGATCTTATGGCACAAGACAGAAGAAATGGAAAGGGAAAGGTTTCAAGCCAAGGAAGGGAGAAAACAAGACCAATCTAAGTGGAAATAAGCGCAAGCGCGGAAAGCACGCAGGAAAGCAAAGCAAGAACATGAATTGCTTCAACTATGGGAAGCCTAGTCACTTTGCTCTGAGCTAAAGGTAATATATGAGCAAATTCATTTCCATAATGCATTTGTTAGTAGTTGTTTAATGTTGACTGAGACTGTTCCTTATTGAACTATAGACTCAACAGCAATCGACCACATAGCGTGGGATCGCGATGCATATGTGGATTTCCGTCGAATTTCGAAGGGAAGTAGGAGCATTTACATAGGAAATAACACATCAACGGACGTGGTTGGAATTGGCACCTGCAAATTGTTGATGCGGAAGGGTCGTGCTCTCTATCTCCATAATGTGCTTTATGCACCAAAAGTTCATCGGAATCTTGTTTCTGTTGTAGTTTGCATAAACTTGGTTTTTAAAATTGTATTTGAATAAGATTGTGTTAAGGTATTACTGACAAATATAGTTTAGCGGGTATGGATTTGTAGTCATATATGGGTTTATTGTATTAGATACTATTCCTATCAATAAAACCATACATGTTTTTGTCAAGTAGTAGTGCTTCTATTAATGATGTTAAATGGCATGCCAGATTGGGATACATGGGGTAGGACCATCTAAAGAGATTAGCTAGAGCTAGTCTTTCGAGATCTATAGATAAGATATATTCGCAGTACGCGTGAGCAATGCTTATGAAAGACAAAGAGATCATTTCCTTTAGTGTTTCAAGAGAGTACTAAGCTTTTGTAGCTTATTAACTCCGACATTTATGGCCTAATGAATGTGAGGGCAAGACATGAAGCTCAATACTTCATCACTTTTATAGATGATTTCACTGATTCAACCATGATGATCTCCCATAGATCTCGGGCATCGATTGCTTCAAAAATATAAGATATTGTCGAGAAACCAATTAAACACAAATCAAATATTAACTGCCGATAGAGACGTAATATTCCATTTGGAATTCCATTTAAAGCGTATAGTTGGACAGCTGACCATTCCTTACATGCCGCAACAAAATGGTGTGGTTGAGATAAGGAATATAACCCTTTTGGACATGGTAAGGTCAATGATGGCGCAAGCAAAATTGCCAATCTCCTTTTGGGGAAATGCACTAATGAATGCAACCTACATTCTAAATAGAGTTTCATCTAAGTTTGTTCCTTCCACTCCATATGAACTATGGAAAGGTGCGACACCTGATTTGAACATTATGCGCCCATGGGGCGTGCGGCTTATGTTCATAAAGTTTCTCATGAATATGGGAAGTTTGGTCTTAAGGGGAAGAAATGTATCTTTATAAGATACCTAGAGTCCTCCAAAGGATATATCTTCTTAGGGGAAGATATAAATGGAAGTGTGATTCGTGCCACAGTAGGGTGATTCGAAATCAACAAAATTTGTATCCTAATTCTCCTACTGGCCATAGCAAAGCATCAAGAAGATAGCTGCCTCTAGGGCCGAACTCGGATGGTTTTGCACAAATGACTGTGTGCCGAGGTTCAATTTCATAATTAAATTGATTCGCAGCCAAGTTAAAAACAAATGAGGCTCGGGGGGGTTTAAAACTAAAATAAAAAACAAGTTAAAATGTAATAGAACTCAAGTGTTAGTCACTAGGTTGAGTTCTACAGTCACCGAGAGGTCCTCTGGTTATTTTTCGCATCGGGAGGTGATGACCTATAGTCATCTCCAACCTGACCATTTAGCCGTAAAACTGAACCAAATAATTATTATCCTTTGAAAATGACATTCACTAGCCATTTATGTTCTCGGGCCGTTAAACGAGTCTCCTCAATCTAATGCTACAATGGGTAATGTAAATGATAACTAATGAACATCACGAGATCTAGTAATAAGTAATCATGAGCACTAAAAGATTAATGGCACCTAATTACTTAACATGAATCTAAGGATTCACCAAGAAAAGGAGAACACACTAGTTGACTACCCGCGTGAAAAATTGTGGACCTCCAAGAAATTCTCCGTGATCCCGCACCCAAAGAACCTTCCGTCAGTGAGGCGGTTTTAGTCGCCATCCCTCCGAGCTGTCATCCCTGAGGGTGTTTGGCTGCCCATAAAGTGCCAAGAAAATGAGGAGAAAAGGAGCAGAGAAGAGATAACAGAGATCAAGCTCTCGCCACTTTTTATTGATTGATTGCAAGTTTAGCGACTAAGGTTTATATGCCTCGTAACAAGGGAAAATTACAAAAAAAACTAAAAATAAAAAGCTATTACAAGGACAAATGGGAAGAAACGAAAAATTGCAACAAAACAACAAAGCGTGAAATAGCAAGAGAACAAAGTTGGTCAGCAGGATGAATAGTTGCTCGCTTCTGAGGCATGAATGTACTCACAGAAAGCGAGATTCCCGTAGCTGTCCATCGTTTCGCTTTTGGGTTTTTTCCTTTTAGATCCGACCAACGATGAGTTCAACTCGGGTTCTTCATTTTTGAATTGACTCGATAATTTTGGCTAAAATAGCTTGCAAAACTACAAAATTAGCCACAAAATGCGACAAGAGTAGGACCATTATGTGCAAAATCAAAGACTAGAATGATTAGTACACAAAAAGCACTCAAAACCTATAATAAATGAGGATTCAAAATAGCACTCGGGCACTAATCAAAGTGTAATAGAAATTAAGCTCATGAGGATGTCGATTCTCGAAGAGGACTCTTCGAGACGAGGTGAGATTGATAGATACCATTTTATATGAAATGGAAGATCCCGAGGTCGGGTGAGGGTGTAAGAATCATGGATTCAACATTTACAGACCTAATAACATAGTCTAACCTGCCCTGAGCTGTAGTGGGAGGGAGGAGAATTGCTAGATCATGTTCTATGGAGCAAGATCATGAACAATCTCAACCTCGACGTAGGAAATCATAAATGCACTCCTCTGTCGCTCGAGATTGGAGTGGGGAAGCCATGATCGGGCTCATCATGAAGAAGAGCCCAAAACAATACAATAGGCTCTTTCTGGTCTTAAAGCTAAAGATTGGTTTGAAGCTATGAAAGAAGAAATGAATTCAATGGAATCAAACCGAGTCTGGGATTTGGTTGATTAACCGCCAGGTCGTAAGACCATTGGGAACAAGTGGGTTCTCAATATTAAACATGGTGGATGAGACAATTGACTGATATAAGGCTCGATTAGTAGCTTAGGGCTACACACAACAAGAGGGAATTGACTATGAAGAGACCTTCTAGCCTATGGTCAGGCTTGCATCAATTTGCCTTATTCTAGCTATTGTGGCAAGAATGGATCTAGAATTATACCAAATGGACGTTAAGACTGCTTTCCTTAATGGAGAGCTCAATGAAGAAATCTATATGGATCAATCTTAGGCTCGAAAGGCTCAGCGCGACGAGCTAAAGTTTGCAAGCTCAAAGATCCATATTGGTCTTAAACAGTTCTCAAGACAATGGAACCTCAAATTTCATCGCTTCAGCGTTGAAAGATGGTTTTACAATGATGGAAGAGGATCAGCCAGGTGTATATTAAACGCTCAAATAAATTTCATAATTTATCCTTATATGTTAATGACATATTACTAGCTTGAAATGATAAGAAATTGATATGCACTAAGAAGTGGTTACTCACTGGGATTTCAAAATGAAAGACACGGGGAGGCTAGCTATGTACTCGTGTTAAGATCCTAAGGATACTGCTCAAAACGCCTCCTAGGTTCATCTTAAGAGACGATGGCAGTTAAAAATGTCAAATGGTACTACCATATGCACGATTGTAAAGCATATGGACAACCCTCGTTGAGAGAATTGAACCTAGTCTTGATTCAGGTCCCAAGTCGCTTAAAGAGAAGATTAAATGTCCAAAGTACCTACCTCTAGTGTTATCTAAGTATGATGTATGCCATGATGTGCACACGCCTAGACATTTGGTATGTTGTTGGGCTAGCGTTATTCAATCTAATCCGTATAAAACACCGGATGATAGTAAAGAGGAATTTTAAGACATCTAGTGCGAAGGTGTAAAAAAAAAAAGATATTATGTTTTGTTCTACCAAGGGGAGGGATTTGTGATTGATCGGGTTATATGGATGTCGATCGAGGAGGCAATCCAATCAATGAAAATCAACGTCTGGATATGTGTTCTTGTTAAATGATTGTGCAATATCATGGGGTAGCAAGAAACAGTCTTGTATAGCCTTATCAACGATGGAAGCAGAATATGTAGCTTGCTCCATGGCGATACAGGAAGCAGTTTGGCTAAGAAGATTTTTGCAAGACATAGGGATTGTTAAAACAACTTTTGACCCCGTGACTCTTTACTCAGGACAAAGATGGGTATCAGTTTATGCTAAGGATCCGAAATATCATGAGAAGACCAAACATATCAAAATTATATATCATTTCATCAAAGATATGATCACGCAAAATGAAGTGGTTATGAAACACATTCCTACCAATGAGATTATAGCAGACCCATTTACTAAACCAATAGCCAGGGATGCATTTGTGAGGCATGTAAGATCCCTAGGCTTATGTAGGATGTGATTGAATAGAACAAAACACTTGTGATCTTCACAATACGATGTTATATTTTACATGGTTCAATTTGTTTTTTTTTTTTTTTTTGTGAATATGTTGAAAATGCCACTTAGCATAATTCAAATAATGTATGTCGACAGACTTGATTGACTCCCTCACATGAATAATCACCTCTAGCGCTATGGGAGTGAGTAGAGATGAGACCTTAATTTAGAGGACTGAGGTGTAGTGGGAGCGACTTTGGTCATATTATCACTTACTAGGTCACCTTGTTGAGAATCAAGATGAGATTCTTTGTTTGAATCGACATGAATGCCTTACCCTACCATTCATGTGTCTATTTAGAGGAAGCTGAGTGTGGAACTTGTTGTCCAAGATCGTGGAATGTAAAGACAAAAGTTTCGTGTCTGCGCTTCAAAGTGACAAGACCTAAGGTATGCTTTGTTTTTTCTTGTACTTTAATAAATTAATGTAACTTTTTTGAGTTCTATACGAATAGTACTTAATAGCATTAAGTATTAAGTCGTTTTGTTTTAATATTTTATCTCTATTAAGGATTAAGTTGTTAGTTTCCATTTTGATCCTAATACTATTTTTATAATTTATTTTATTCAAAGTTAATAATAATAATAATAATAATTTATTATTATTATTATTATCATTTTTATTATGCAACACATGAAAAGTAAATAATAAATTTAAATAATACAAATGAATCGTATAAATACTGATTTTGAAAATTTATTTAAAATTCATCCTTAATCCATTTATCTTTAATAATGATTCGGTAGTTATGTGATGAGCAAAAACCTACTCTACACTAAAGTTATTTTTGGTTTCCTAAAAATTGGAGGGATTATATATATATATATATATTATTTTTATTCTAAACTTGTTTTATTTATCTTAAACTATCAAGAAAACATGTAACTTTCTAAAATAATTTTATTTAACTCGTGAATAATATTATAAAATGCAAAATTTTAAAGAATTATATTCGTATGTTTCGCAAGTTAAATAGAGCATTTGAAAGGTTGAAATGAAATTATTTTCTAATTCATGTTTCATAATGAAACTAGAAATATCCGATCTTTCGGAACAAATACTCCTTCTTTCTCTTCTCATCACATAACTTTAAACCCAAAAGATGACGGCCTAGAATGCAGGTGATACAACTAAATGGTATCTTTATTCGAGGAACTCCAGAAAAGACAAAGACAAATTATTACTAGTTTTCTAAGATAATTCAAGTCGGTAAAGACCGTCTTCCTTAGCAAGTCCAATCCTCCCTCCCCCAAACCCTCGCTAAAAACACAAGAAGTGGAAAAATAGCATAACATTTAAGACCATGAGTAGTCTTTGAATGGAAACAAGGTTAGACGACGATGTTGGTACATGGAGGACATTTTTAAGGATAAGGGTAGCTGTGATATATATGTCTCCAAACCCGCATCAAGAGGGCAAAGCCATCACACGTAATTTTCTACTTGGCTGAGTATAGGGTATGAAAAAGTCGGTGACTGGGGTGTCATGTGGTCTGTGGCATCGGAGTCTATTACTTGAGAATCATCATAAACCTTGTTTAAGGCATTTATGCAAAAAGAGAATGAAGGTGTACCTAAAAGAGCCAAAGAACAAGCTCCCATAGGTTTGTCAAGGGATCCTAACAAGCTTCTCCATTTCTTCATTTTTGAACCCACCTATTGCTGAATTTGGCCTAAGTTTTACAAAGTTATGCCATGTGTGCTTCGAGGCCTTTGTCGCCTCCACTCGCTTCCCCCCATTCTCGACTCGTGGCTTACCATCTCACCGCCAACACTTCTCTTTTGTGTGCCTTGGTTTCTTGCAATAAGTGCACCAAAGATTGTCCTTGTTATCCTTCCACTTATTGTCTCTACCTAAGTGTTTAGGCATATCATTTTTTCCTTTCTCTGGATATTCTATTTTTGATACTAAGGCTGATCCATCCAAGGTTTGTGGTTTAAGCATAACACTTCTTCGGCTTTCCTCTCCTAACTTGTCACCTCACCTCTGCCAAAGCACCTGAACCTCTAGCTTACTAAGAACTGATTCGCACTTTTGATCAAATTACGGTTAAGCCCAACAAGAAAATCATGTGACTTATATTGCTCAATGAAATCCTTTAGAACAAATGCAAGATCCTCAGACATTTGGTTTTTATCACCCCATAATGGTCGTTCTCAATAAAGTTTTCACTTGATCGCATATCTCGCAATTGTTTTACTTCCTCGTTTTCTATAAAGAATCGACTTTACCTGACCTACATTGAAGGCCGCATTCTAGCTTTGAAAACGCTTTGTCGGGATCAGGTCCCAAATATCCTTAGCCGTAAGCAAGAACATACATGTGTCGCTAATCTCATAAGGCATAGAATTCCACAACCACACCATAATCATAGAATCTTCTTCATCCAATACTTCAAAACGAGGATCTCCTAGTTTTCGCCTCAGACTCCATAAGATGGCTAATCTTCTTCCTTTCAACACAATGCGAACAAGTCGAGACCATTTAAGGCAATTTTTTTCCATCCGTACTCTATATGCAAATTTTGAATATTTTACAATTCCCCCAAATTGTTGAAATCGAACAATCTCCTCCGGGTTGTGTTGTAGTAGTCGTCTCGCAACCCGACATCTTTCACAAAAAACCCGATAAACACCCCGCTTTTGCCTCTCAACTGAAAGCAAAACAAAGCAGAAAGAAAACGTGAAATAAGCAAAAAATCTAGCTATGAAGGCTTAAAATGGCAATGAAGGCCGAATGATGCCCTTAGGAAACCTATGTACTTCCGATACCATGACACGAAATATGGGATGAAAGTAATAATTTTCTCAGATTTTAGATCGACTATAACCCGGCTTATATAGGGATTACAAGATAAGAAAAATGAAACAAAAGACATAAAAAAAAGGAAACTAACTTATTCCTAAAAAACGTAGTGGGCCGAAACTAACCTAATCCCTCAATCTATGGATTCAAATAATTCTATTCCCATTTACAAGCCAACATTCTATTTACAACTCAACAACAACCTCGCTATCGATGGAATTACAAATCTGAAGCAAAACACGAGCATCCTCCTCCATCCATTTTTCTTTCAAATTATCAGTTGGAGGGTCCTTAACGAGATGACTAGTCATATGTACGCTTGCTTAAGTAGATTTGCATCGTTTTACTCCAATCCAAATAATTGAGACCATTAGGTTTGTGCTCTGTGATTTTGGACATCATTAGGACAACTTCAGGCGCCGCAACAGGCGTTTTATCTACTAAACTACTCATTAGAAAGTAAAGGGAAGGAAAGTCGAGGGAAGGAAATCAAAGAGAACGAAAACCTCCATAAATCAAGAACCCAAAAATCTCCTGAAAACCCCTCCAAAATCCTCAGAAACCCTCAAAATAGTTGGAGTATGGCACCACAAACCACATTAATGGATTCCTGGGAGAATGACACACCCCACAGTGGTCACCGAAAGGCGATTTGAAACTACATGGCCCCACGCAAAGCATGTGCAAGAGGGCAAAGAACACTAAATCGGGCGAGGGTGAGCTTCACGCTGTGGTTTCCGGACTTTGAAGTGCGTGGTCGTCAGTGGCCGACGCTCCTCTTTAGGTCGGTGGTGTCTCCCCACGTGCCCTCGAGTGCGTGTTTCAAAAAACTCACCCTGCTGCCTCTATGAAATGCTAAAATCACTTGAAATTCTTCCCAAAAATTCCACAAATCTGAGCGCTATGCTCTGATACCATGTCGAAAATAATAAGGGAAGCATTTGAAGAATAAATTCGTTGTGTTTTTTCATAGATTCATCATATGTTATATATACAAGAGTGTGAGAATATATAGTAGGAAAGCCAACCTAACATTCCGATGAGACCTCGAGGTCCCCTACAGTAACTAAGCAAAGCTCAAAAACTCAAGACTCGATTCTCATTCCAAAACAGAAAAAGTAATTACATATATGTAAGGCTCACCTCCTACACGACACACCACCTGACGAGTGCTTGCGCCTACTTTTGGCCTGAACCCACCGCCGCACCACCCTCTAGCAAACTAACAAACTTCTTCTAGAGTAAAGGCCCATGAGGCCCTTTCTGAGAGCCGAAACAAGGAAAAACACTAAGAAAAGCTACAAAATTGCCCCAAAAACCAAATTAAATATCACTAAGATCACCTAGGGTTGATGCTTTTCCTTTCTTTCTCCTTGCATAAGTGATTTAAATTTAGGGCCTATCATTGCTTCTTTGCCCAATGGCTACCTTGTCCTCGAGAGCTAAAATAAGAGGAATTATAATGCAGGCTGATTTCAAAAGGTCTCGGGAATCCTCATAAGCTAGTAAACCTTTCCAACGAATAAGAACTTCAGAACCAACTATACCCGAGTACAGGATGGACGAACACCATGAAAAGTAGTTAGTTTTTACTATGCTCCATGTCAAATGTTAAAGATGAGGGAATAGCAAGAGAAACTGGTTGGGACCCCACAGCCTTTTGAAGGAGCGAGACATGGAAAACATACGGGTTATCTTGGGTAATGCCAGTTTATAGGCGACTTGCCCAATTTTCTCAAGGATTTTGAAGGGACATAATAACAGGGGGCAAGTTTTTCGTTTACTCTATAAGCCAATGTGGTTTGGCGATGTTAAGAATCATAGAACATTCTCTAGAAATTCTTTAGTTTAACTCCTACCTTTTCTATACATTATCCTCCTTCCTTTTACACTTTATTTTGTTTCCTTTTTGTTCCATTATTTTGTATATATATAGGTATCCCTATGCTATGTAACTCATCCATTCAATAAAGAAAAGCATTCTTTTCTTCTCTCATTTCACAACATCCACTTCCTCGGTTTTTCCCGGCTTCAACGAGTTTATCGTTGCAACTCTCCTGATAAACATCGATACTTTGTCTCTACCGATGTCACATTTCTTGAGAACTCTTCTATGTTCCCTATACCCACCCTCCTCGTTTTGATGTCATATCTCTACCCTTTCTTTATCCGAGTCTGGATACCTCCTGTACCCATAAACTCTCCACCTCAGCCATTCACGAGGTTTATACTCGCCACCCGCATACTGACACTAGGCCTCCGGCTGCCTCATCTCTTATGGCGCCCTCCCCCACTATGTTGGTCTTGCTATCTCCTACTGAACTTCCTATTGCCATTCGGAAGGCACTCGTTCCTATCGTAACCCCTATCCTATTTATATAATTTCACGACAATGCGTCATTTATCTTCCCCATTACTCGCATTTGTTTTCCACCTTGTCTTGTTTCCTATTCCACAAAGCTTGTGCATGAAGCTCTATCCCATCGAGGCGAAAACAAGCTATGGTTGAAATGGCTACTACATTCTAGTGGCACACGGGACCTCGTTACCTTATCTTTGGCAAAACACATGTTGGATGTCATTAGGTGTATATAGTGAAAGATTAGCCCTAGATGGTCAGTGGATCGATCTTAAAGCTCGGTTAGTTGCGTGGGAATTTTACAAGTCTATGATTCGACTACTAAGAGAATTACCTTTTCCCCCTATCCTTAAGATTGCCTTTGTTCGTCTTCTCCTATACATAAACACTATGCGATCTTAGCTGTATCGGTTGGAGATCAAAATGTCTTCTTACATGGCGACCTAGCAGAGGAGGTCTATATGGAGCAACCACTTGGATTTGTTGCTCAGAAGTCTGATTGGTATGCAACTACGGCGCTCATTATATGACTGGCAATCCCCTCGAGCTTGGTTGGCGAGTTTAGTTCCTCGTTCAAGAGTTTAGTATGACCAATCTGATAGATCACTCGGTTTTCTATCATCATCTGAGAGTTCAAGGCGAGTGCATTTGATTGTTTATGTGAATAACATTGTTATCACGGGCAATGATCAAGATAGTATTCAAAGGCTGAAAAAGCATCTCTTCAACCACTTTCAGATTAAGGACTTAGGGAAACTAAAGAATTTTCTAGGGATTAATATAGCTCAATCTAAATCCGGTGTGGTTATGAATCAGATAAAGTATGCATTGGAAATATTAGAAGAGACAGATATGCTAGATTGCAAACCTGTAGACACTCCTATGGATCTGAATGTCAAGCTCGTACCAAGACAAGGGGAGCCTCTATGTGATCCAAGGAGATATTGACGACTTATGGGAAAACTAAACTATCTCACCATCACCCGACCAAACATTTCCTTTCCAGTGAGTGTTGTTAGCCAGTTCTTGCAATCACCATGTGATAGCCCTTTGGGATCTTTGTGATTCGTATCCTCCAGATTATATTAACGGAACACACCAAACCAAAGGGGTGTTATATGAAAGCGAGAGGTCACACCCAAAATTGTTGGATATTGTGATGCAAGCGGCGGAGTTCACTGGAATGGCCCCGCTCCACTTCTAGTATTGTGTATTTATTGGTGGAAACTAGTATCTAAAAGAGAATAAGAAACGAGGATGTTGTAGCCAAATCAAGTGCTAGCTGAATGTCGAGGCTATGGCTTTGGCGACATGTGATCATAATTTATGGGGTTACATGTGAGGGAGGTGTTAAAGGCATAATATTCATATTAAACCCCGAATCTACAAGGTTGAGGTTTGGAGAGAGTTGGTCATTTAACAATATTTATTATTATATGATTCATATGAAGGTATAAAATTTATATAAAATTTCTTTATTTTGTCAAACACACCCCCGCACCCATATCCAAATTTTAGATACTTATCATATGTATCCCATATTCTAAATTTTGAGAATTGACAAATCCGACTCTTAGATATATCACCAGGAATTTATCAGAACACCCACGAGTCTAAACAGCATAGCTTGGAACTCCCAGTTGAACTAGAGGAGGTTCTTGACACTCGTCCTAGCTCAGCATCTAAGCATCATGGATTTGAGGTCCTCGTCAGTTGGAAGGAGTGCTGCCGGCTCATGATGCCTCTGGGAACGATGGAGCAAATTCAACAACGAGTTTCCGACTTTTCAGCAGGAATGAGGTGTATCTTTATGGGTGTATTAGACCCCGATCCGGTTCACGTACCAAGAGCATAAATCTGAGGAGGCTTCAAGGGCTGCTAATTTGCCAAACACGTGAGAATTAAAAGGGTATTCCAAACACGTGTGAGAAGGGTATCTTGTCTTTATTTTATTAGGTTAGTGGGGTGTGGGAGGGGAGCAGGTGGTACGATTATCATCGTGGAGAGTAGGAGGGCCTCTCGAAATGCCCCTCCATTGTTACCTCTATTATCTCTATTTTTTGACCAACATCAATAAACCCGTCTACTTTTCTAACCCTAGTTGTTTGATTCTCTATCAAAATTCTCATATATGTTATTGATCACAAGTCTACATATTTATATACAAGAGTATCTCTAATCTAATAGGAAAGAATATGATGTCTTCTAACTAGTTTCTAACTCTACCTATTTACATATATTTACATATATATATATATATTTCGTCAACTCTCCACAAAATAACAAGCATTTGAGAAAAAATAACTTATGCATGCTTTGTCACCATAGAGGTTAATCATAAATTCTCTTAATCAAACAAATACTTATAATGAAGTCTTGAATGAGGACTATAGATGCTAATAAAAATCCATCTGGAGATAAAGACATCATTAAACAATATGACAAATAAGAAAAGTGATGATGGAAACCTGGAATAGAGAGAAAATGTTAAACAATGATAAACTTCTGATAGGAAAAGGCAGATACAATTTGTTCTACAATGATGAAAAGCACACCTGTTGTCCAAAGACATATGTTAGGATCATTGAGCCTCCCCATGATTCAAACCGGTAAACATCTAGGTAATTTTTCTGGCAACATGGAGAAAATAAGTCAATACAAAAATAACAACTACTAACTAATAATAGGGTGGCAGTGCTTTTTCTCACATGCTACAAGCACACATTTAAAGACAACCATCAGAACAACATTTAGAGATGAGCTCCCACAAAAATATGACTAAAAGCACTAGACTGGGACAATTATAAAAAAAGGAAGTGTCACCAAGCGTTGTCTGGAAAATAAAACATTCTTTTTTATATTTTATTTTTACAGGCTTTTTAATCAAAAATAGAATATTCATTAACAATGATTTAGAAGGACATATGAAGGATGAAGAATCATTCTCAATCATACAAACTCCAAACAGCAGGATATATGAATAAGTTTTCTTGCATACCATCTAGACATATACCTCAGTATTGTACCACATAAAACTATACAACGGAAATACTAGGAGATATCGACAACTTGTAGGTAAACTAAACTATCTCCCTATCACTTAGCCTGACATTTCTTTTCCTATTACCGTAGTTAGTCAATTCCTATAATCACCCTATGATATGCCCCGGGATCTTAGTTCGTATTATCTGGTATATCAAAGGAACGCAGTCGAGGGTGTTGTATGAAACGAGGTCATACCCAAATTGTTGACTACGATTGATCACGGATTAGACGGGGAAGCTCACCACAGATAGACGTTCTACATCAAGGTATTGAGTGTTCATTGTAAGTAACTTAATATCCTAGAAGAAAAAGAAACAGGTTATAGTAGCCAGATCTAGTGTTGAAGTCGAGTATCAAGTTATGGTCTTAGCAACATGTGAACCCATATGGCTTAAGCATCTCCTCCAAGAGCTAAGATTCGAGAAGGATGAACAAATGAAGCTTATATGTGATAATCAAGCCGCCTTGAATATTTCATCTAACACAGTCTTCCATGAGTGGACCAAGCACATCAAAGTGGATCGCCACTTTGTCAGAGAGAATATTGCATCGGGATGCATGACTACTAATTTTGTCAACTCTGATACCATTGCGAGATATAAATCGCTAAAGTCTCTCGAAGTCGGGATAAAGAATATGTAGCAAAACAGTGCGTTTGTTTATATGCTCCAGTTTTAGGGAGAGTGTTAAAGATTAATTTCCTAATCCATTTAGGAATCTTTTCCTTCTTTCCTTTTCTCTTTAGTCTCTAATTAGACTACAGCTTTATTTCTTTTATTTTGCTCTTAACATAACGATTATAAATTTCATGTTCCCTCACTTTGTAAATTGTGAAAATTAGAAATTCCTTTTTGATCTAACCTAAACCAATAAACCCTAAACTCACAACAAGGTAACACAATTTATGATCTAAATTCCAGTAATGACCTTGATGATCTTGATCAGCCTATTGCTTTAAGGAAAGGGGTGAGATCCTGCACACAACATCCAATCAGCAATCATATATCCTATGGAAAGCTCTCACAGAAATTCCAATCTTTCCTCACTTCACTCGAAGATGATGGTAATGCATAAATAGGAAGCGCTTAAACGACAAGGAAATGGAGGAATGTTGTTGGAAGGGAGAGGAAAGACAAAGCCTAGAGAAAATAGGACACGGGAAATCTCAAGCGCCGGAGGGGGTAAGACAAATGTTGGATGCAAGTGGATATTCAACTGAGAAACACAATTGGATGGAGTATAAACGGGTTCAAGGCTCGACTAGTAGCTAGGGATTTGCAATGCTATGGCATTGATTATGAAGAAACATTTGCACGATGCTGGCTCAATTTCATCAAAGTGTTATTATCAATTAGTGATAATTTGGATTGGAATCTGCGCAAATTGATGTCCAAAATGCATTTCTCAACGGAGAATTAGGAGAGAAGTCTACATGAAGATTCCACACAGTGAAACTCCAAAAAATTTAGGAAGTAATGTGCGAAACGAAGGAAGTCCCTATATGTTTAAAACAATCACCTAAAGGCTTGGTTTGATCGTACGACCCAAGAAGTTGTAAAGAGTATGGATTCATCAGTATCAATTAGATCATACTCTATTTGTGAAGCGCTCTAAGGAAGGTAAAATGACATTGTTCATTGTTTCTGTTGATGATATTATAATTACTGGAGATGATGAAGATGGAATAGGAAATCTCAAGAAGGTACTAGCTAGAGAATTTGAAATCAAAGATCTTGGACAACTTAGATACTTTCTTCGCATGGAAGTTGGCCGAACTAAGGAAGGAAGAAATTGGAGGGGAAAAATTCATGTGATTTCTCAATGATCCATTACATGTATATATAAAAAAGGTTAGGTTGTACAATAAGTAAGCCAATCTAACCTTATAAGTGTTACAGCCTATAAAAGACAAGTTTCCTAACTAGTTACAAATCTATATATAAAGTTGATATATCTTATCTTGAGGAAGGAATTGTGAGGTCATCAAAGTATGTTCTTGATCTACTTGAGGCGGGATGTTGGGTTGTAAGCCCGATGGACACACTATGGATCACATTGGTAGATTGATAATGATAGTCATCATGAGACAAGACAAAGTACCAAGGTTAGTAGGAAAATTGATTTACTTGACTCACAAAACTGATATTGGTTCGTTGTGAGCATGGTAACACCTTCATGAACAATTCCACTAAAGGCACATGAAAGTTGTACTCAAAAGGTCTCACGATTATCTCAAGAAGCTTGGGTGGCGAACTCCGCCCGAAAACGCAAGCGGGGAAGTTGAGAGTTCAGATGCTAATTGGGCGAATCTGCCAAGCGGAATCAGAAGAATTAAACAAGTGGGCATTGCGTTCCACATGGTAGGGGCTTGACGTGAGAGCGAAGCGTCATGGTGGCAAGAAATAGTCATGGAAGGCGTAAGGGAATTTAGACAATGACTCAATGGGATATGTGAAGGGTGACCGGAGGCCACTCAAGGAACTGGAATTCGGCCAAAATTCCATATGGCCAGTGTGTGATAACAAGGGTTTCCGGAAGTATTACCAAGAATCCATTCAACATGACAGAACCAAGCACATGGAGATAGATCGTCACTTCATCAAGGAGAAAATTGAAGGGGGAGTAGTCATACTTATGTAGACTCCTTCTAGTTGTCAAACAACAGACATTTTGACAAAGGCACTTCAAGACCCAGCTATGAGAACATGAAAAGCAAGTTGAGAGCCAGCGTGTACCAACAAACTTGAAGTATGGAGTGCGGATTATGATTATGGAAGTATGGGATAATGATTTGTATTTTAGAGGGATTCTGATTTGATAACTGTCTATTTTTATGTATGGGAGAATCTCTCCTAATTAGTCATTGTTTCCTTAGAGATAGTAATTGTGCAGATTATATGGCTTAGATTAGGCATTACTCTTGTATATAATATTTATAGGTTCACTTTGTATGATAAATACAGAAAATAATATTTTCTACAGATTGTAATATTCATTAGCAGGGGTTTGGGTTCTCTGAATAAGATGAAATTGTATAAGTGTTTGCAGCACTTAGAAAAACATTTTTGTAATCTTCTAAGTGTAGAGTGATAATACAAGTTGGGAAGGTTCCCCATGATTGCTTGGTTACTCTTGATTATTTAAGTTGCTTTTTCTGTGTTACTTTCAAGACGGTTGGCTAATCTTGATGACTTAGCACCATCTGCATAATGGAGAAAAAAATGGTCATAGTCTTCGTGGGTGTCACAAACTCCATTGTGAAGAATAAAGCACCACTAATCATTCTGACAGCAGATCCCCATCCTAACCATTAGCAGTTAAAAAAGTGAGACTAATTTATGACCACTGTGTATCACATAAGGCAAAGAATCACCACCCAGCTTCTGAATTATAGATTCTGCAACCCTCGAACAAACCCGAACTTAATGCTCAAGTCAAACTGCAAATGAATGAAAATTTTCCCTTCAGATGGCTAAGGATGACTAAAAATGTGATAGAGAACTTACAGCTATTATCACTCTCCCTGATGATGAAAATGATTCACCAGCAATATCTATTTCAACAGTCGTCACAGCACCTACAGCTGGTTGTGAAATACATGCCAAAAAATGGCGAACAACCAGCTCATATAATCTCTCTACAGACTAATGTTTGATGGGTGGGCAATCATTCTGTGCCTCAGAAAACATATAAATCTCACCACCCAGATCACCTCAAACAATATAAAATAAATGGATTTCATAGATCAATACCATTTCACTATGAATTCTCAGCAAAATTTTACAGATAATAGTATCAGCATCATCATAGCTTACTATTATAGAGTTTCTCAGAATCTGCAAGATCAATATTAGTTGTGCATAGGAGCCCCATATGGGATGTCAAGTTGCTCGTAACAATTCCCTATATGAAATGAATGTTCCCATGGCCAGTTATTTCATTATAAGTAAATAACAAACAATTCAAAGAACAGATAATGCCCAGCAAAGGCAGTGAAAGAGATAACAAAATTACCTTGGGAAATAGGTGGTTGTAATGCCAATAAAAGTGAGGTGGAAAAAAGATGCAGTATAATAAAAATTGAAAATGGTGAATTTGGTAAATATAAGAACCTATGACAGAAGCACCTACAATGTTATCAGAACAACTGGAAGCCCTGAACAAGCAGATGAGCAAACCTACATGAGCGGAATTTAACCTTTTTTATTCAGAATCTTCATTATATCATCAGAATATTATTAAGGTACTGGACCATTTGGTCCAACCACTCTTTTGGCAAAGGCTGACACAAGACAGTCCTCATGTCAAAAGAAAGTATGGGCTCAATGAAAATCACTTTTCTAAGATTGAGCTCTAGCACATTGCTGAAAGAAGAAAGCAAAGGTAATGCTAATGCTTATGTAGCATGGCCCACTTCATGCTATTACAAGTCCTCTTGTCCAACGGGCTTATATTTAGGAAATTGATGGTTAGGGTTTGTTAAATACAATGCTATGATAGATTAGAATTATTATTTACAAGTCCATATAAGGTTGCAGTAATCCTTTTCAAGTGTTTTTTTTTGTCAAAACCCAAGATTGAGGATTTCAGCGCTTAAGTTGTTTTTTATCTTTTCTGAAGTATCCAATTCAGGATTTATGGATGGTTGTTATGATCAAATTTTATGATTGCCTTCTTTGATAACTGTGAGTCACTTAGAGCATCTCCAACCACACTCAACAAAATAGTTACTTAAAATATATTTAAATATTCAATTCACTATTTTAGCTAGCAACTTTTTAAAATGTACTCCAACCATGCTCAGCAAAATAGATTACTACTTCAACTAACTTTGAATAATATAATTAAAAAATGTCACATTGCATAACACGTAAGCGTCATAATGATGACGTGTCGTGCCACGTCATCAAATTTTAATCTTTAAATTTTTCAACGATCATATTTACTACGACTATATTTACAACGGTCATATTTACAACGATCATATTTTTAAAAATGTATAAATAAGACCTCCCTCTTCTCATCTCATTGTCATATAGCTCAAATTTATTTTACTAGTATTGAAAAACTTAATATGCTATGAAAAACTTACCCATGATCTTAGGTGATCTGTTCTTTTAGGGTCTCGAACATTCCTTGCTTTCCCATACCATTTCTCGGGAAACAAACACACCCATCTCTGTATCAAACGAAATAAAGATGCAAAAGCAATGTGAGATAAGAAATCAAAAAATAACGAATGCATCAGACTAGATCTCCCAAAAGAAAATAATCCCTTTTTTTTCCTTTCTCCTACTAGTAATTCTCAAAAACCAAACACACGTTTAGCAAACCCATATATACAGATTATTACATATCCATTTCCTCCCATTCAAAACCTCCCTTTCTTTCCCCACAAACCCCCATTAATGCCCCAAATTAGGGTAAAGTGGAAGTGCAACTCAATCAGAAAACAGAAACAGGTGAGAGACGAACCCATTTCCCTCTCATGCCGATCCTTTGCCTCCCTCTTTCCTCTGTTTCTCACACACCCACCAAAAACAAAACCCCTCACCAAAAAAATCAAATAGGCGAAATGAAAACAAAATTCAACTAGCAAACCCATACCCATGTCTGTCATGAAGATCACTTGCCTTTTTCCATATATATCTCACACACCACCAAAAAAACAGAAAAAAAACAGAATTAGAAGAAAACAAGTTGAAAAAGCTAGGGAAAATACCTCGAATAGATCTCTTTGACGAGCGCTCGCTACATTTGTTGAGGGAGAAGGCGAGAAGGCAAACTAACGAGCGGGATAGCGAGCGGATTGGAGCCTAATTTTTTTACTTGACTCAACAAAATAGCTAAAAATAGCTATTTGTTGAGCCCGTTGGAGATGCTCTTAGAAACTTAAAACAAGATTGCTACATTTCTTTCTTCTTACTCGTTACTTCCCCCTCATCTACTCTTGAAAAAGGAAATGAACTATAGATGTAAATGTTAGTTCTTATTGGCCAAGACAAGTACTACTACCTGCAGTCTCTCCCTTCTCCTTCTCTTTCCCCTCGGAGGAAAATTGATCAAACAAGGGGCTCAAAGAAGAAACTAATGAAAACAGACATTATGGCAGTATAGCCAACTGATTAAAACTATTCTTCAAAAACCTAACCTTAATATTCCAGCTTTGGATTGGATAGTTCTCGTTTTCCTACACAGATCAATTTCTTTGCTTCCAAATTGTTCAAAAACATACACATAGAGGTGCAGCTCCTCATTCCTTCTATTTTCTACCCACAAAGAAGTCAAGGCAGCTTAAAAGAGTTTCTTCGACTGTGGAAGGGAGCAGCCAACTACATTGAATAAGGAGCACAGTCACAGCCGTTAAACCATTGATTTGGCACAATAAAGAAGAGTGTGATCAATGATTCCATTCAATTTATTAATAAAAAGAAAGAAAGAAAAACAAAACATATATATGTTTGAGGGTGGCCACCTTTTTCTTCAGAGTTGATCTGATATCAGAATCATTCCCCTATGGGCTTTCCATGCAAAATGACAACAAAAAATGCAATATGGTACTAGAAAGCATTTTTCCTGCCTCCTAGATGGCTAACATCATTGGAAGAACCCTTTGTTGACTAAGAAGAGAATAGGAAAAGCTGGATCCAAGATCCAAGCCATGGACACAAACAAGGACTAAGTTGCTTTTTAGGACATCTTAAAGTAATTTTGGATCTTAATATATGTTTATTTAGACAAGGCTAGTTCAGTAATTTCCATATGTTGGAATGAGAACACTAGCATTTCATGATCCTAATTAGAATTTTCTTATTTTACTGGGATTATTCTCAGTACTTTATCTTCAAATTCCGATTCTTTACCTTTTATATTGATGGTGTTAAACCTGTTAGGAAAGAGTTCATCAGCTAAAAAACTTCATGAAGGTGTGCTGTCTTCTTCTAGGTGAGATTGCTCGGTAACATAGATGTGATTGCATAGGATTATTTCTTTTCTAAACCAGATGTGATCACATAGAGCTGTTTCTTTTCTTCCTTTTGACATAATGCCTCTATGGCGCTTAGCTACATAAAATTCTAAAACACACTGGAAATTTGATCCTTCTGCACCCTCAAAGACATACACCCTACAGAACCCCAAACACAGTCAGCATCATAATCTATTAAACATATACAAAGAATAAAAACCATTGCCTATCCAAAAAGAATAAAAACCATTATATCTCAACATTCTTAAAAATCCTTTGATCCAATTGGTAACCACAACTACTGTCACACCCACAACTCCAAATTACACAATCTAAAGTCCCAAAACAAACATGCCTGCCCCAGCCCTTTGGCTCCAACAAGCACACACACCCCATCAAAGCTGAACATTTCTTTTACTACACATCCACCTTCACTCATTCAACAAAGTCTTCACCAATGCAATGGGCGCAATTCGTCGCCCCAACTTTAAGGCACCCTCTAAATCCTTATAAAGAAATCCACCTTCACTTTAAACTCACTACTACCTCCCCTTGCTTAGCTACTCGAGTTCACGCGATTCCTTTGGGCTAGACAACTTTTTGAGCTACCAGTCCAACCTAGGACAGCCCACTTCATCTTTCTAACACAACCTCTATCTTTTATCCACCACCTCCTTTAGTACAAAATGACATCTCTTCTTTTCCTCTACACTAAAACAGTACACAAGATTCTCACGGAAACCACAAACAATTAAAAAACTAGACGTGAAATATGTTTCACCACCATATCATTTGTTTTCCAAACCATCCAAAGCCTCGGACTCAATCAAAGGCCTTAACATTGCCACTAATTCCAATCAGCTGCTTCTCTTCTGCTAATATAACCAACTCCTCCCCCACCTCTCCCACAAAAATTTGGTTGCCCTCCTTAGTCAATATACCCTCATTCACTTACTATCATCTCTCTACTCTATCATCTACACCAAATCCACCCTAACAGTCTCCTGATGCAAAATCATAAAAATTCCAGCACTATTGTGGCTTCTTTTTTGGGGGGGGTGTATGATGAGATAAGAGATAAAAGACAAGAAAAGAAAAAGAAAAGAAATCGTGACAATCATACTAAGATTCCCAGACAATATAGGGTTCTTAAGGAATCTCACTTAAAGATAGTAATTGCACCTTCGAAAAGCAAAAGCTACTAAGGTCTCAATAAATTCTGTTCATAAACTTAAAAAATTACATAGGTTTTTATAGCCCATAGAATTCCTTTTCCTGGTAAGAGAAAAATCCAGCCTCTACATAGAAATATGACTTCTTTTCTTAAAAGTTATAACAAATAAGAGTTTGACTAGCCATGGAAACAATTACCAATCAAAGGGCCTCAACTAAACTATAGACTTTTCAAATCACTAAACTACAAAATGAATTCATTTTTGCTCTTTCTTTCTTAAGACTTTAAGGCTGCTTCAAATTGTTCCCATCAATTTGCTACACCCCTCCTCAAACAAGGTCTAATTGAAGGGATTAGGAAAATATCATGAAAATTGTTGAAATCAGAATATTTCGAATATTCTTTGGTTTATCTCCTATCTTTTGTATACATTATCCTCCTTCCTTTTACACTTTATTTTGTTTCCTTTTTGTTCCATTATTTTGTATATATATAAATGTCTCTATACTATGTAATTCATCTATTCAATAAAGATGTTATAGCATATATCTACTTTACATAAAGAGTTGTAACCTATTAGAAATCTTGCCATATAGAGTTGTAATCTATTAAGAAGGTTAAATCGCTTTTGTATATATATATTTAAATGGATCAATGCAAATCACAATGAATTATTTCCTCCAATTTCTCTCTTTGGTTCTCTTTTCAAAAGAAAAGTATTCTTTTCTTCTCTCTTTTCTCATGGTATCAGAGCCATTAAAGGTTCGGGCTAGGGTTTTGTCGTGTCTTCAATTTTGACAACCCATCTAGTGGCGGAAAATCTTTCCGACCACTCCACCTTCATTGCAAAAAGCATTAGAACTCTTCATCACCGTCAACACACCTTGTCGCTATAGGAAAATTTTCCGACAAACTTTTCCGGTGACTGTCTCAATTCCGATCAACGACCACACCATCAGGATCGTCGGGACCTAATCTTCAAATTCCCATAGCTTGTTACAATTGAAGCGGATGACCCTCAGGCCTAGTGCTTTGCCTAAATAAAGCACTTAAAAGCTCTCCTGCTCCATAGTTAATTGACTAAGCTCCTAAACGAAAAACAACCAATTGCCTCTTGACCCACCTAGAGTGCCAGAATGGTTGAATAAATTATCACAATCCAGAAAGACTCGACTCTCTGCAAAATTCATTTCATGGCATGAAATTCACCTAATCCCTGGCTCCCTCAAGATGCTCCCGTCTACATGGATATTATGACTAAGAATTTTTAGAAAATGTTAATTAAAAATTTTAGAGGTCTAAATATATTGGCTCTCATAGAGTATAAAAGATCACATTTAATGACAACATTACTGAACTATTAACAGAAGGTTGCTAGAAGTTTTGTTTTTTGATAAGCACGGCTTGTATTGCAAAGAGACCAACTTAGTACCACAGAGTATCTGGCTTATTGAAAAGAAAACAAAAAAAGAGTACAGGAACAAAAACAAGCCGACCCTCGATTGGGCCCGACCACTCGAAAAAACCTATCATGGGCCGAACCTCTTCACCTAAATATACCCTATTCCAACCCCACATGGTATAAACAAAAATTAAGCTTTAGTCTCTGTCTGACTAAGAGTCTCATCTCTAAAATCTATACGATTCCTTTCTTTCTAGATAGACCAGAAAATACACAGCGGAATAGTTCTCCAAGCCTTTTTTTCTCTTCCATCCCACAAAAGAACCCTTCCAACTGATTCTAGCCTCCTTGACATCTTGGGAAAAACCCGGTGAACTTCAAATGAGTTAAAATGATCTTCGAAAGTGCACTCATAGTTGTGCAATGCAGCAGTATATGGTGTATTGTTTCTTTTGCACAACCACATAGATAGCATCCATTGAGAAGTTGCCAACCCCTTCCTAGTAACTTATCTAGGGTTAAAACCTTTCCCCTTGTTGTTTCACACGCATAAAAAGTTGTTTTAATTGGTGCGCAGGAACGAAATGCCCTTTTACGGGAAGGGACAGCGACCTCAGCTACAACACCTTAAGCTTCCTTAACTCTGAAACAACCACCTTTTACCCTTTCGAAATAACTTTATACGTCTCTGGTGATTGATTCTTTCTGCAATGCCTTTAACAGATTCACGACCAACTCCAACTCTCAATCATTGAAATCTCTCACAAACTTAAGATTCCGGCTTCCTCGCCCAACTGATTGGTCCCACACCACGCACTTGGATTTCTTGTTTGTTTTTACAACTAGCTCAGCTTTGGAAAAAGAAGTCGAAAGAGCTTGGGAGCCACACCCGATGATTAGTCGAAAATTTAATTTTGCTACCATTACCAATTCTAAATTTCCAATTCTCACTAGCTCAAACTGATTCCTTAAGAATTTCCTTCCAAACACCCACTCCAGGCTCCACAGGCTTCTCTAGTCTTCAGCCAGTAAATTCTTCCTCCCCAGGTGACACTAATAAATCTTCTCCGAATTGCTCTTGTTTATACATGCACATTCGTATACATGTGTACTTATATTTATATGTGTACACACAGCCTCATATTTGTTATCCAATTATGAGCACTTATACAAAAATAACTGTGTAATTCTTCTTAATTTTCATCTGCAACCTTGTTCTCCTGTCACTCTTCACCTATATCATTCAAAAAAATCTTTACTATTCCGTCAAGCAGAGAAGCGACCAAAAGATGAAGGTGGAAGTAGAAGGATCCAGCAGCTTATGAGAATCAGAATGGTGATGCTACATTCATATCCACCACTTTTATGTTTTCTTCATTCTAATTTTGATCAAAGAGAGACCTCCGTCCCCACCTTTTGGTTTCTTCACATTTTTAATTTGGATCAAACGGGAAAATACACATGTGATACAAGATAGACTTAACCATAAAGGTTGAGTTCAGGATCTTGATAATGATATTGCCGATATCGGAAAAATGGCAATGATATTGGCACTCTTTCCCTCCTTTCCTATTTCTTCATGTAGAAACCAAGAGGAGAAAAGTTGGAGGAATGAATTCCTTGTTTATTCCATTGATTCATCATACATATATATACAAGAAGGTTAGATTATACATTAGGTAAGTCAATCTACTCTTCCTAAATGGTTACAA
Organism: Tetrastigma voinierianum; assembly: GCA_016808115.1. Taxonomy (NCBI): domain Eukaryota; kingdom Viridiplantae; phylum Streptophyta; class Magnoliopsida; order Vitales; family Vitaceae; genus Tetrastigma; species Tetrastigma voinierianum. The sequence continues at coordinate 365,458 of JAEQBH010000246.1, read as the reverse complement.
CCCTAGAAGTAAAGTATCGGTAAACCACAAGCTAAGGGGTTTTTCACGGAAATACGAAATATGATTAAAGAAAGAAAACAAACAAAGGCTATTCGAAGCTCCTGCTCCCAGTACCTAATTCTCTCCCTCTTTTTCCTGCTGCTCCTTTGCTCTCCTTGCAAATACTAAAACAATTCTAGTCATGTAGGGTCTTATCCTATTGTGGTCCTTAAGCCTCACAGTATGTAAATTGGATTGGAGGGTTTATCACTATCCTAATGAATCTGAATCCAGTATGGTACGATACATGCTATAACCTCCCCTCGGGTTAGACATAGATGTTAATCATACTGACTTGTTACATAAATATGCTTCGTGCTTAAGGCCTTTGTGAAGATATCACCTAACTGTTCTCCGGTCTTCTACGTATCTGCTTAAGAAATCAAGCAGGTTGTGTTTTCTTTGTAATGGCAATCTATCTCTATGTGTTTGGATTCGTTCCATCGATGTATTATTAAGAGAAGAAGAGTTGGAGGAATGAATTCGCAAATATTTTCGTCAGTCGTAAATACTGTATGTCTCTGAAGGTTAGGTCTATACATTAGGTAAGATGGTCCTACTCTTCCTGTAGTTTACAAACCACATAAGTAAGAGAATCTAATAAAAAACAAACTGATATGTTAACATATGATACATGCTATAACACTCCCCCTCGGTTGAAGCATAGATGTTAATCATACCCCAGAAACTGTCGCATAGGTAAGCTAACAGTCTCCGCCCAAGGCCTTTGTGAGAGAGATATCACCTAATTGTTCTCCAAATCTTCGCGTATCTTGTGAAATCAAATAAGTTGTATTTTAACGAGCAGAGGAAATGGAAATCTATCTACATATGTGTTTGGTTAGGATTGAGGAAAACAAGATTAGAGGCAATATGAAGGAACCCAAGGCGGATTTATGCACCAAAGCTTTACGGGGTGAGTTTTAATACCGACTTCCACCAAAAGTCGATGGAACCACATAATCTCGCATGTAGATTGTGTCATTGTTCTATACTCAGATTCTGCACTAGATCGAGAGACAACGCTCTATTCCTTACTCTTCCATGAAACAGATTATAACATTTTATTAACCCGAAGTGGACCTTTTGTCTTCCTTAGATCACGCGATGCATATGTGGAAACCTTTCGAAGGCCTATTATGCTTTCATGATTCTTATATAAAATCTGCGTCAGGAACTCTTTCAAAGTAACACTAGAATCGGGTTCTCTGACCGCCCGATGATCATTTGTTGGAGAAAGGCGTGTATTGGCTTCTGATACTATGGTATGCATGCAATATCGGGCGTGTTCTGTGGAATGGTTCATTTTGACTAGCCTTCTATATCTCTCAAGGTCTTGAACAATTCTTCTCTAATAAGATGTGAAACTTGTGTCATAGGGAATGACATAAACTGTTACTTGATTTTCTGTTTCACCTGATAGATCCTTTTATATTTCCTTTGAGATAAAGATTCCACGTTTGCTCCTCGCCTTCAAAAGCACCTAAAAGTATTTACATTCCCCTAAGTCACGTGTGTGAAATTGGTCATGAAGAAAAAACTTTAGTAGAATATACACCGCCATATCATTCTCGGTAAAGATAATATCATCAACATACACAACTAACAACATGATACCTGCTTGAAAATTTTTGTAAAAGACAGAGTGATCTAATTTGCTCTTCTGCATGCCAAATTTCTCGATCAACTTATTTGAACTTATTAACTTCATGCCACAGGGACTTTGTTTCAAGCCATCTGATGATTTTTGGAGGTGAAAAACTCACCTTACCAATCTCCCTGAGCAACAAACCCGATAGGTTGCTCCATATAAACCTCATACGCAAGATCCCATGAAAGGCATTCTTAATGTCAAAGTTGATGGAGTCTACGACCGTAGAGTGGCGCTAGAGATATCAAACGGTCGAATAGAGGTCGACCCATAGTAGGGAAAAGGTATCAAAATAATCACCCCATAAGTCTAGGCATACCCTTTAGCAACAAGACGGGCCTTCAGCCTAGCAATGGATCCATCGGGATTAACCTTCACTATAAACACCGCCGACGATAATGGTTTTCTTTTTAAGTGGAAGTAAGCGCCTGCGTCGAAATCTGGTATCGGTCGAGACATGATCTCATCTATCATAGCACTAAGCCAACGGAATGAGCTAGGACTTGAAACTTTGTTAGGCAATGAAATAGAGTCGGATCTGATAAGCGAACAAGAATTGGATGACAGCGGTTCAGAACAAAGGGATGAGATTGGATAGAGTACAGCGTTTACCTTCATGGAAGCTGCAATAGGAAGGTTATCACTAAGCGGATCACGATGTCGAAGCTTGGAGATAGAGGAGCTCGAGCTGGGAGGTGTAAGCGTCGAGCATAGATCTAAGTGATGGGGAGCTTTGTAAAGAAGGTGGAATAGACGAGGGCTAGCAAGGCGAGTATAAACAAACAAATCATCATCTCGGCTTGACTGGTAATCGATGGGGTCTAGAGAAGAGAATATTCTTGATTTAAATCAACATAAACCATATACACAGAACTACGAGGACAAATAACACCTAACGCCCATTAAGGAGTAACGAGGAAGATACACTTGATGACTGGATGAGTTTAGAGAACATGCGACAGACATCAGGAACAAGAGGCAATTTTTGAATACTCGAGACTCGATGAAGAGCAAGATTTATGGGAAGAGTGTTCAAAAGCAGAATAGCCCAATCAGAGACTAACGAAGGCATTTGATTAATCAAAACCTGGCGGTGAAACCATCATTTGAAATGGCAGGCACATGCATTTTGAAACAATGAAACTCGAACAATTTTAAGAATGTGTCCTATTTTTCTTCGACAAACTCATTTGAGGAGTATCAGCATGGGATGTCGTGAAGATGTCATTTTTGAAGCATGAATGGCCCGAAATTGTTGGACATATGTGCTTTAGCGTGTCGGTACCGGTTACGATTAAACGCGTACATTAATTGTGAATTTATTGCGAAGGCCGCGAAGTGAAAATAACTGTGGTTTTATTAAATATAGCAAGTTTTTCGCGAATAATGCGTCGACAAACATGGCAAATAATGAAACCCGATTGGGAGCCTGGCTAGACATGGACCCCACATCGAATGGACCAACTTCAGAAATAAGCGAGCTGATTCTTGGCTCACAGGGTTCCAATCTGCTGATGAAGGCATGAATTGACCTGACTCAGTTCAATGAGGATAGAACATTTAGAAAGTAGGATATAGCTTCTTGATAGAGAGAGAATGATGACAATGGCTTGATGTAATAATTTGAATGAGGTGCGACTCGAGCCGACAACGAGCTATGGCACCTGCATTTCGAGGATGTAGGGACCCATAGACTCGAGTCATCCACCGATAATCTTGCTGTCAGATTTTAAATCAAACGAAGAATCGAGAAAAGAATGAGATCGCATTTAAGTGTGCAGTGAAGAGTTAGAGAATGAGATTCCCTTGTATTTTCCATTGAGTCATCATATATCTGAAGGTTAGGGTATACATTAGGTGAAGGATGATCTACTCTTCCTAAATTGTTACAACCTATAAGTCTTTATCTAATAAAAATATAAACCAATATGTTAACATATGATACATCTTATGAGAAGCGAGGATTAGATGAAATATGAAGGGCGGCTGGTTGTCCCAGCAGCTAGAGGCTTTCTTTGGGGTAGGTTTTCTTGGAGCTTCCCTTACGAGTTGATGAAGCGTAGTCGCACCTGATTATCATCGGCTCTAAATTCGGACTCTGCGCTAGATCGAGAAACTGACACTCTACATTTCTTACTCTTCAGTGAAGTAGATTCCCTCCCGAGCAAACACGGTAACGAAATTGACCTGTATCACTCCTTAGATCCGGCCAATCGGCATCGAGTGAAACACTTAAGTCTATTATGTCCATGATTGTTGTATAAAATACCATGTCCGAGGCTCCTTTCAAGTAACATAGAATACGTTACATGGCTAACGCAATGATGTGTGGAAAGGCATGTATTGAGCTTCTGGCATTTAACGAGTATGCAATATCAGGGCGAGTTACTATAATGTAATTCAGCTTCCCAACCAACCTTCTATATCTCTAAGGGTCTTCAAACAATTCGTCTTCTCTAGTAAGATGTAGGCTTTATATATAAGGGAACTAACACAGCTTCTTAATTTCCTATTCGAACCGATAGATCAAACACGTATTTCCTATGAGATAAGAAGATTCATGTTTAACATCATAGCTTGGCCTTGAAGTATTTTAGCATCCACAGAAGTCCTTTGTGTGGAGTTAATTAAATGAAGGCAACTTTAGTGAAGATATACATGTCATATAATTCCTAGTAATGATAATATCATCAACATACACAACTAACAAGATGATACCTCCTTGAAAATTTCTGTAAAAGACAGAGTGATCTAATTTGCTCTTCTGCATGCCAAATTTCTCAATCACTTCATTGAATTTGTCAAACCATGCACGTGGACTCTGTTTTAAGCCATATAATGATTTTGGTTACATGAGCTCTACGATCTCCCCCTGGCAGCCAAACCCCGGTTGCTCCATATAAACAATAACTACTTGAATCGGCGTGAAAGAAGCATTTTTAATATCAAGTTAGTGGAGGTCTGGCGGAAGTGGTGGGCTGGGGAGATAAAAGCAATGGAATAGAAGTCGAGCAGCAGCAGGAGAGGTATCGGAATAATCCGCTGGCCGTGCAGGCATATCATACTTGACAAGCGGGCTTGCAACTAGTAATTGATCCGTCGAGATTAACGCTTCGCATCACGCCATCACCATCGGTAACCCATTAGCTTTCTTCCTAGCGATAAAGCGTCATAAAGTACCATTATCAATCGAAACATTCATCTCTACATCCTTCATGACAGGTAATCTAAGCCAGAAACCTTGTTAGCGACGAAATAGAGAAAGGATGCAATAAAACCGAATGTAATAATGACGGTTATGTTGAGAGAAAATGAATACTCACAATTCTCATTGAACACAAAGGAGAAACACATATTTATACTTTAGTCTTAGAGAGCGAAAAAAGGAGCAAAGTTAAAATTAAATTAGGGTAAGCATGCGCGTTCCCCCTCGAGTGACATATAAGTGCTTGGTAGTCAAATATATACTTTATCCTAGGACCTATAAGAGACTTAGTAAAGATATCTGCTAGTTGGTCATTAGAGTTGATAAAACTAGTAGTCATGCATCCCGATGCAATTTTCTCTCTAATAAAGTGGCAATCCACTTCGATGTACTTGTTCCTCTCATGGAAAACTGGGTTAAATGAAATATCTGTGACGTGATTACTCCAGCGTAAAACTAGCTGTTCATCCTTCACGATGCATTTCTTGGAGATCTTCCGATATATGAGTTCACATGTTGTTGAAATTAAGTAGATCAATCTTTGAACTTATTTAAATGCATTTACCTACGTCTTAGCCTTCTTACTCTTCAGGATATTAAGTTACCTCCATGAACACGATACCATGATCACAACGTCTGTCATTGATGAGCACTGATGTCTGTTTGTAATGAAACGATTTGGGTATGACCTTTGTTCTCATACAACACCCTTGACCTAGTGTTCCATTGACATAACAAGAATCACGAGAGCTACTTGACATCGATGGCTATCAGGTGATTGTAGGAACTAACTAACTACGCTCACAAGAAAAGAAATATCAAAGTCAAGTGATAGTGAGATATGGATTAGGTTCTAGTCGTCGGTATCTCCTGGATCGTAGAAGCGCCCATGGCTGTCTGAGAGTTTGACATTTAGATCCACGGGAGTGTTCTGAAGCTTGCGGGTCCAACATACCCGTGTCTGCCGATATATCAAGAATATCTTTCCCTGCGAGAAATAATCACTCGAAATTTGGTAGGCTATCGATGCAGAAAATGTGAGTTTCCCACGAGTCTTTTGTACGAAAATGGTGAAGAGGTGTTGAGTTTTGAATACCATCTGGACCGCGCATGCCAATGACAATGTCATCCACATAAACAATCAGAAGCTAAATACAACATCCGGTGGAAGTGAATGACGATAAAAAGCGAATTCAATACTTGTTGTCCTTCGGTCGTACGAACTCTTGAACCCTTTAGCTAAATCGTACTTAGAGATCGAGAAAATCATTTCAAACCATATAAAGAACGGCGGTTTGCAGTACAAAACCGGACTACCCTGACGACAAAATCGGCGGTTGCTCCATATATGCACAAACCTCCTCATTGAGATCACCGTGAAGGAAAGCATTCTTGATATCGGCCCGAAAAAGGGTCGTGAAGCATCGCGACCGTAAAGAACAAGCTACTTGAGACGATCTTGGCCGGGAGAAAGAGTATCATAATGGTCGAATTATTCTTTGAGTGTACCCTTTGTGACTAAGCAATTATTAAATTCGATCCAACCTTACCATCATGTCATTTTCGTTGTATAAACTCAATGTGACTGACGTGAGCTTGCTAAGAGGAAGGAAGAAGCGAGCTCCCATGTGCCATTAGATAGAGCATCCATTCCTCGGTAATTCTTGTTTCGGCAGGATGAGAAAGAGTCTCACTAGTGCTTTTAGGGGTAGAGACATAAAACAAGGTGAAAACAAATGCAAAATAGGGTAAAGATAAACGATAAAGATGAAAATTATAAAAACGGGATGTGGGTTAGAAGTAGACGGGTACCTTTACGAATGCTTGATAAGGTAGATCATCGGAAAGGTTGTGACAGGAATGGAGATGGCTTGTGGCATAGAAGATGATTCCAACAGAGGCCTATAAGGGACGACGGCGACAAGTATAAACTGAAGTGTTCGAGGAGTCCACGACATACGTAGGTGGAGAAGAATCGGAGATGGTAAGGCGAAACGGATAAGACATTCGAACAAGAGGGCCTTATTTCTGAGGAGGGGAAATAAGGAATTCTCAAAGAATGTGACATTAGCAAAGATAAAGTAGCGATTAATGTCGGGAGAATAACAACGATAACCCCTCTGAAGGCGAGAATAACCCAAGAAGACACACTTCCTAGCTTTGGTTGAGAGTTTATGCTGCTTAGTGAGAATATGAGCAACGGAGTGTGACAGACATGGGAAGAGAGGGAGCGAGAAATGAGAGGTTGATTAGGTAGTAAGACAGAATGAGGGATCTGATCATGAAAAACAGAGGATGGCATACGATTAATCAAATAACATGCAACTAAGATAGCATCCCCCAAAAACATTGAGGAACCTTATGATGAAGGAGGAGAGTGCAAGCTATTTCAACTAATTGACGGTTCTTACGCTCAACCACTCCATTCTATTGAGGAGTGTAAGCACAAGATGATTGGTGAAGAATTTCATGGGAAGACATAAAAGAAGATAATGCATGTATGAGAAATATTCATTTGCATTATCACTTCTTAAAATAAGAATAAAAGTATTGCATTGAGTGCGAATTTCAGTATGAAATTTTTTAAAGATAGAAAATAACTCAGCTCGAGTTTTAATTAAAAATAACCAAGTATATCGAGAATAATCGTCTATAAAAGTAACAGCACCGAAATCCCAAAGTAGGATGTGTAATTTGTGAAGGACCCCCAAAATATGAGTGTGGACAAGCTCAAAATGGAGACTTGTCCGAGGAATTAAACGCTGGGAACAAGACACGAGTATGTTTCCTGCCGATACGACCACACTCAAGCGAAGATGTTCAGAAAATGCGAGGAACTAGCTCAACAAAGGAGTCCGGATGATCGGTGACAAATGCAGGAGATGAGCTCTCCCGTAGAAGTGCAAGCAAAGGGAACAAAGAGTAAGCCGAGGTGAAGAGTCTCATGGACTCATGTCCGAGCACTGCCTTCCTCAGATCCGGCCCTACAAGGTTACGAGGGTGTGGAAAAGTAAGTACACAATGAAGGTCATGAGTCAACTTACTAATGGAAATAAGATTAAAAAAAAAATCATGAACATAAAGTACAGAGGTAAGTGGCAAGGAAGGAAGGGAACAAGCTAAGCCAATGCCTTTAGCTATGGTTTGAGAACCATTAGTTAAAGTAATAGTAGGTAAAGGAGACGGAAAGGTAAGAGAAGAAAAAAATCTTTATTACCATAGATATGATCAGAGGCTCTAGTATCAAGGATCCAAGGTGCATATGAATGTGTAATAACACACAACTCCTCCAAAGCTAAACCCTAAGAGCACACTGACCACTATTTCACTGCGGGCTTTCGACTCACCAATGTTCCGACTAATTCAGAGCACCGCCATCTAAGCAGATGGAAGAGCAAAGCAGGGATATTTATGTGCATAGTATCATGTCGAACGCTGAAAGATGAGATTTCGTGGCCGATGTACCACGCCTTTAACATAATCATACTCGTGCGTGAGGCGCCTAGAAGCCCATCACTACCATCTTTTCCCGCTGATCTTGCTAGACTAACATCTGGACTAAAGGGTACAGTACATCCAAATTCCTCATATGTCTTTTTATAGTCCATGAAAAATTCCGTAAGGGATAGATCTTGTTTCTCAGAGCGATAAAAAGCTCGACACACATCAAATATGCGAGAAATATTCCCCAAGCCAAAATACACAAATTCTGGAGGAGGCCAAAGTCGGAACAATCCCCCACGCGCCCACACGCACGTCGCATGTGGATCTAGCCTGAAACACTACGGCGGCACGTGAGCTCCATGCTCGTGTTTTCCGCCTACCGAATTTTTATAGGAGGCTCGTCGACGACCGGCGAAGCTTCTCAAGCTGACGACAAGACCCCACTCTCCCTCGAAATAGGTGTTTAAAAAAAACACCTCTCACAGCTCTCTTTAGGCACTCCAAAAAACTACCTAACAGCAATCGAAAACACTCCCAACCCGAGCCCTAAGCTCTGATACCATGTAGAAACCAAGAAGAAAAGAGTTGGAGGAATGAATTCCTTGTTTATTCCATTGATTCATCATGCATATATATACATTAAGGTTAGACTACATTAGGGGTAAGTCAATCTACTTTCCTAAATGGTTAAAACCTTACAATTATCCCACGAGAAACAATCCTATATGTAAAGTATGATACATACTATAACACTTCCTTTTAATCTAGATCAGCTAGAACTCTCACTGCCCATGCCTTCTTGTGTTTTCTTCAAATTGGATCAGACAGGATAACAGGCACTTATAATACCAAAATGAACTCAAACCATGAAGTTAGAAGGTAATAATATTGCAAAAATCAGGAAAAAGGTAGTGACATTGGCACTCTCTCTTTTCTCTCTCTCTCTCTCTATTACTCCCTTTCCCTCTCTCTATCTCTCCTGTTTTCTTCTTCCTCCCCCCTTCATCCCTTCCCCTCTCTCTACCCCCTATTGTTCTTCCTCACTGCCTCCTATTTTCTTTGATTTAAACTCTTTGATCAGATAGGAAAATTCACATATTTAATAATAATATAAATTTAAAGTTTACAAACATAGAAATCTGGAAAATGGCCCACAGTTGATAGTAAAAGACAATAATACGAACATGCAAATCAGTTCTCTCAGAAAAGCAACCAGTCTCTGTGCGAGGATAGCTGATGAAACCAGCTTGGTATAGATCCTCCGCCACCTGGGGAACATGTCAGACAAGAAATATATCACAATTCTCACTGGATAAAATCTAAGTCAATAGAAAAGACAATAATCAATATAAGACAGTGGTTGCTTTTTTTAATGAGAACCTAGATATTAGCATTTCACAGTAGTAAAGCAGCCAGAACAAAAAAGGGGAACAAGTAAAGCATTCACTGCTTTTTCTTCTGTTGAGAATGACTTAAATAGTCACTTAACAAATCCATGAAAGCAATAAAGAGAAAAGAATTTGTTACCACAAAAAATCAACTGAGTCATGATGGCATATGGTAATTTTAAATAATTCCAAACATCCCATGGAACCATCAATTTATACATCATAAAGTGCATAAATTCAGCTGTAATAGTTTACTCAGTTGCAAAGCAAAAAATGACAGCAGCACTGACAGTAACTCATGCTGCTAAAACTGTTGAAGGCACTGACAGGAAAAGGAGAAAGAGGTGACCTAATAGACATGTGTTAGACGACCAACTCTCCTAAAAGCTCAAGCTTGTAGGATTTGGATTTAATATGAATATCATTACTTCACACCCTCCCTCACATGCATGTGGCCCCATATCCGTCCACGTGGAGAGTCGGAGTCCATTAAGGACTTTCAAATCAACAAATGGGAATCAAATATTCAAATTTGCAAGGAGAAGGTTTTAACCCAAGACCTCTTGTTGTCAAACCAAGCTCGATACCATGTTAAACAATCAACTCTCCTAAAAGCTCAAACTTGTAAGATTTGAATTTAATATGAATATGATGGCTTCACGACAAGCAAAATGAAGTTTGACAATAAATAAATAGTCGAGATAGGAAATTATCTTAGTCCTCATTAATATCATATATCCTAAGGCATAAAAAAAGAAGCCATGGTTGGTAATTACGTAAATCCAATTGAGATAGCTCACTAGGGTGAAACACCAGTGACCTAAAATAAGGCTCTAAAAGGACAAGGAGAAATATAAAGTAACAACTAGAGATAAAGAGAAAAGATGTGTGATGAAGGAAACACAATGTGAGACACCGAAAAACTTTACTCAATGTCTTGGGCATAATCTCTTCTTAAAGGAAGTGTCCTCTCTTGTATTTTCAGTTGCAACAGTTAGATATTGTACAGTCTTTTCCTTTATTGTCTTACTGTATTGTGGGTCCCATGAGTGTGTATATATATAAGTCCAATATGTGGATATGGCAACTAGAAATCCTATTTACTGCTATCTCCGATCTCCTACTATTGGCATCGTAAAAAATCGATTAGTAGTGAGAATTATCTTTCCCGGTCGCCTTTGTGGAACTCGCTCATGGACAAGGTTATGAGGATCATCTTATTACTAATCGAGGATGCTATACCAAATGTCGACAAGGTGCACCGAAGAAAATAGATGCAATAACTATGTAGCGATATGGCAATTTCTGCTGATCCAAAAATTTGCTTCATCTTCGCTTACAAAAACATGTTCTAAGTTTCCCTTGAATCGTGCAAAAGTTCTATACACTAATGATATCCAACGCCTTTATAAGGTGGCTTCGGCTATTGTCAATATCCGCCAACAGGAGATGGATTTATCTAATTATATTGGTCAGATTGTCTCTCTTAAGGAGGAGTTCTTGACACTGATGCCTCTTACTAGTGATGTTGGGGCTCAACAAACGCAGATTGAAAAATTCTTCATGGTCCTTACTCTCATTGGCCTCCGTCCGGATCTTGAGACCGTCCGAGATCAGATTCTTGGCAGTCCATCAATCCCATCCTTGGATGATGTGTTTGCTCGCCTCCTCCGTATCTCCTCCACGTACTATGCCATATGATAGCCCTTCTCGTATTCTCGTGTTAGTTTCTCACACTAACCTTCTCGGGAGGACGTAATGGTACCGCGTAGAGCACAACGTCCTCACATCGCACCTATTGCAATGCTTGGCCACACTCATGATCAAGCAGCTATCAATTGCATGGATTCGCCTCCCGCGACCGCCCACGCGTGGCTCCGCCGCCTTCCGATTCGATCCTCGCCGCCCCAGACCCGAGCCCTCCGCTAATATCTCGTAGTGGTATTCCGCCCCACGATGCTGAGTATGGTGACTATCTTCGCTATCAAGCAGCCAAGTCAACTTCTATTGCATCTATTGCCCAGACCAGTAATGCCTCTAGCCTGCCTTACTCATACATCTTCGACTGGATTCTAGACTCGGAAGCCCGATCACATATCATCCGTAATAAAGATCTTTTCTTCTTACTACTACCCCTACTTTACCTACTTCGCTACCTTAGCTAATGGTTCTCAAACTCGGTGGCTAAAGGTATTGGCTCGCACATCCTCTCCCTTCCCTACCTCTCACTTATGTCCTTATACTCTCGAAAGTGTCCCTTTAATCTTATTTCCATCAAGAAAATCACTCATACTCTTAATCTGTCTCATCCATTTTTTCGATAATTTAGACTTTACAGATCGTGAGTACTGGAAGACGATTGCACCTAATGCAGCCTCACAATTTAACACCACCTCAATAATCATCTCCCAGCCAAGGCTTTTCCACTGATGCTCCATTCCTCATCCACAGTCGTCTGGGCCACCCTAGTCTTTCTAAGTTCCAGAAAATGGTCCCTCGTTTTTCCACTTTGTTGTCACTTGCGTATGAGTCCTGTCAGCTTGGGAAACATACTCGTGTCTTGTTCCCACAGCATTTGAATAATCGGGCAAAATCTCCTTTTGAACTTGTCCACACTGATGTTTGGGGTCCTTGTCGAATCAAGGCCTATTTTAGGATTTCAAGATTTTGTCACTTCTTATCGATGACTATTCTCGATACTTGGTTATTTTTAATGAAAATCGATCGAAGTTATATTCTATTTTCCAAAATTTTTATGTTGAAATTTAACCTACCAATATTTCTATTCGTACATGAGGATAATGCCAGTGAATATTTTTCTACACCCTTTATTTCATTTATGTCCCAACATGGGATCCTCCAAGTCTTCAGGCTCATACTCCTCAACAAATGGGTAGCCGGGAATGTAAGAATCGCCATCTTATTGGAGATGTGCCTCGCATTTCCTCCTCCATTATCATGTTCCTTTTCGCTTTTGGGACGCCGTTTACGCTTGTTATTTGATTAATCGTGCCCTCATCTATGTTACTACATGCCTGCATTCTCATTCCCTTCTTTCCCCGACCAACCACTTTATTTCCTTCCTTCGTGTCTTTGCTGTACCGCTTTGTTCATATTCTCACTCTGGGTGATAAAGATACAAAGTTTTCACCCAAGGCCACGAAATGCATCTTCTTAGGCTACTCCCGACTCTTCGTATGGCTATTGTCGTTGTTATTCCCGTACTCATCAATACTTCCGGGCCGATGTCACCTTCTTCGATGACTCACCCTTCTTCTCCTCCTCTAAGCTTCCTTCACATTAAAGTCTTACTTCTTCCCATCATCTCCTTCGTCTATATTTGATGATGTATCTTCGTCTACTTCAGTTTATCATCGCAAGCCACTGCACAAGAAATTCCTCTCCCTTTTGTCGAGGTCCCTACTAACCTACTTCCTATCCCTTCCGCCTTCCTACTCCCTGTGCTTCCGCTCTCACGATAACTTGCTCCATCAAGCCTTCTGAAAAGGTAATCGCTCTACTAGCAATCGTCATCCTATTTACAATTTTTGAGTTACCATCGATTATCTTCACCCTACTCTACATTTGTTTCTACTATTTCCTCTGTTTCTCTTCCTAAGAACACCAATGAGGCATTTTCCCATCCGGCCGTTTGCATGTGCAATGGTTGATGAAATGGGTTACTCGCACTCAACCGGGCACTCGGGATCTCATGTTTTGCCATTTGGTAAGTTTCCAGTTGGTTGTCGTTGGGTTTACACAGTTAAAGTTGGTCCTGATGGTCAAGTTGATAGCCTTAAGGCTCGCTTGGTTGCTAAAGGATATACTCAGGTTTATGGTTCTGATTATGGTTCTACTATTTCCTCTGTTTCTCTTCCTAAGAACACCAATGAGGCACTTTCCCATCCGTCAAGCATGTGCAATGGTTGATGAAATGGTCGCTTGCACTCAACTCCGCACTCGATCTTGTTTTGCCATTCGCAAGTTTTCGCCGGGTCGTCGCTGGTTTACACAAGTAAGGTCGGTCCCGATGGTCGCTGATCGCCTTTTAAGGCTCGCTGCTAAAGGATATACTTCGTGCGGCGCCTAATTATGGTGACACTCTTTCTCCCCTCTCGCCGCTAAGATTGCTTCGTCCACCGCTTCCACATGGTCGCGCATGTGTTCCCCGGCCACTTTTCGCCTGGATATTAAAAATGTCTTCCTCATGGTGATCTTGCCGAGAAGTTTATACTGAGCAACCACTGGTTTTGTCAAGCCAAGGAGTCTGCTTTAGTGTGCATGTGTTACGCAACTTTATTTGGCTTTGAAACAATCTCCTTGGAGCATGATGCTGAGCAGCGAGTCACGTTCAGAATGGCGGATGCAGACAATGAAATTATCTCGCTACACGCACGTACATTATCGAAGATTTGACGGGATTGATATATCGCATTGCATGATCGTGATGATATTCGAAACTAAAGCAACATCTTTTCACCCACTTTCAAATCCAAAGCACTCGTAAACTCAAGTACTTTCTCTCGAATTAAGATAAATAATCCAAGCTCGTGTACTCTCTCCCAACGAAAAGTATGCTTTAAAATCTTGGAAGAAACTGGGATGCGGAAATGTGAACCGCCACACTCTATGGTTCCTAATGTCAAATCCTTCAGACCAAGTCGTGGGGAGTCTCTTAGAGATCCCTGGAGATATCGACGACTTGTAGGTAAACCGAACTACTCCCACCATTACCCTCCGCCGTACATTTCCTTTCTATGTTAGTTAATTCCATACCACTATGTGATAGCTATCGATGTCAGAATCCGTGATTTCCTTCGATATATCAAGTGATACTGTGTTATGTAAGGTCAGACGAATGGGAGGTCATACCAAAGCTATTTGCTATTATCAGATACGATCAATACCACCCATCGTGATAGATCGCCCACTTCAGTGGTACCGTGTTTCTTACCGATGGAAAACTAATATCCTGGAAGAGTAAGAAACAACATGTAGTGGCTGGGATCTACGCCGAAGACGAGTATCAAGCCATAGCCCGCAACATGTGAACTCATATGGTCAGACACCTTCTCTCCGTGAGTCAAGACTGAAAAGATGAACATGAAGCTCATCTCGTGATAACCAGTCAAGCGGTATATTGCATCCAATCCGCAAATTTCCATGAAAGCGACCAAACACATTGAAGTCGATCGCCACTTCATTGGGGAGAGACGAACGATCGTGATGTGCGTTACTAGTTTTCTACGTGGGCCAAATGATCAACTAGCAGATATCTTACTAAATCTCTCAAATGCCCTAATTAAATACACATATTCACAAGCTTGGTGCGTGCTTATATGCTCCAAACGAGAGGGAAAGTTAGAGCATTGTACACTTTTCCCTTTATTGTCTTACTGTATTGTGGGTCCCATGAGTGTGTATATATATAAGTCCAATATGTAATGTAGAGGTAAGTCTTTTTTCCGTGAAATATTAAAATTAGGGACTCTCTTTTATTTTTCTCTCTTCACAGCAACGTTAAACTTTTAGGATCAAAATTTCTGAAGATGCCATCACTTGTACCCTCTTCCATTTGTGGCTCACCGCTCAACAACTAGACCTTCTCTGAAGATATGATTGAGCTAACTTGCTTTCACCTCAAAAGCACAACAATAATGGGATTGCAACATCAGGGTTGATCCTAAAATATAAGTCCAAACCATGACGCCAAATCTATCAGCTAAGCCAAAAGTCCAAGCTGCTATGTCCTGTTTCTCGTCCTTCTAAAAAGCAACATCTTATTCTGTTATGTCCTGTTATGTCAGTGATTTAAGACTTCATCCCATGATCTGAATATTTATTGTCGATCAATGATCTAATGGAGTAACCCTTGTTTTGTGACATATCAGAAATCTTGTTTTGCATCCCATCTTCTTTTATCTTTCGTCCATCCGACATCACTCTGATAGTTTTGAACTTTCTGCCATTTCTCAAATCCAATCTACTCCTTTTTCAGGCCCACTAAACTATCCTTAGTTCTTTCTGCACATGAATAATTGAAGCTGGACAAGAAGTTTGTGGCTGTCTCTGTTGCAGGCCCTTGGTTCCAAAGTAGGCAACTTCATTGCCTATGCATTCTTGGCAAGGCATTCTTACAACAGATGGTCCCACTAGGCATATAAAAACATTGCAGTGTCTGCAATTTATGAAGGCCTAGATTACCATTAAGAAAATATTATAATTGGGAAGTGACCAATTCCATCTCAGGGCTTGATAGTTGACTGATCACTACCAACTTGTGACAAAGCAACATACTATTGAATGATAGAAAAATGCTGTGGGGATTTACCAAGATTGAAACTGCCTGGATGAATGAGGAATTTAAAAGTCACCAAGAAGTGTAAAAAGACTAAAAGCCAAGAAAATGAGTAACATGAATATTTAGCAGAGTTAGATTACATTTATATGGCTTATAAGAGGGCGATGAAAACAATTACAAAGATAGGTATACAGCTGTAAACTACAGCCATTGACTTTGATATGGTACTTCTACTTCTAAGATAAATATTAACAGAAGAACTGGAGTTAAATAATGGGTAGAAGACTTGAACGCTTGAATTATTTGTAGCATAACATGGTAACTGATTCTGACCATGTGGCCCAACTTCCCAACTTCTGGTATCAAAAACCAAGCACTCTAGCTCTAGTCTCTATATCTTCGTAACAAATCTCATGGAGATTAACCGCCACCTTTGCATATTCCTTCCATGAACCATATATGAGATGGGGGGGAATTTAATGTGTAATAAAAGCAGAACTCTATTCCTATAAGGCTGTAACAGAGTTTTAAATTTAAAACTTATTCAGATTTGTCAATGTGTTGTGTGTGTGTGTGTGAGTGTAAATACATTTCCTAGGTATGGATGAAGTTAATATTACATGTCCAAATGACCAACTAACGCCAAAGATCAAACTACTTCTAGAGGATAAAACTATAAAATTAAAACTGCTGGATTTAAAGTACAAACTCACATTTTTGCAAGAATGATTTTTTTAATAGAAAATAAGAACTTAAAAAACGAACAGCAGAGAGAGGGAACACCTATGTACACTTGGTACACACAAATTTGGAAGGATCATGGCATGCAATTGGGAAGACAACATAAATATGCATGCATGCATGTGTGTGTGTGTTAACAGAGCATGAAACATGTAAAAATCTAACCAAGAAGCTTTTTAGTCCCGACTAAATACCTTCATGGTGTGTTCAGAACTCATGTGGAAGTATCTTGATGCACGCTTTTCAAGCTCAATAGTATTTAAAGGATGAGGAGGATACTTCCGCTTCTCCTGCTGTCTAACTTTTGTCACCTAAGTGGCAAAGAAAAAGTCAAATGCTCAAAGGTATTATTAAGAACTTCTCTTTAAGATTGTATTAAGCTCAAACCACATGAGTTCTGAACAACTCACTGTTGCAGTAGGTTCCTGAACACACATCTCATAAATTATAACAGCACAAGTATAATCAAATAGATGTCCACGCCTGCAAATTAATAAAATCAGTGAGTTTAAAAGCTTTTAAAAATCTTTAAAAGAAAGGGAAAAAAAAATATGCTACAACAGGATTCACAACTTACATCCAATTGAAAGTAGCAGTGCCTTCATCCAATTTATGAGAACAGTTGATGGTCCAGAACTCTTCAGGCTCATGTGATTGTACCTCTCAATATCTTTCTAACAACAAACCAAGCGTAGGGAACGACAACAGAAAAGAAGATATTATACCCAATATCTCTGATTGCACATTCTATTGGAAACCTCAATTTGTAATTTGTGTAAAATTAAGGTAGGGCCATAACTGTTCTAACCTGACAAGGACCATAACTTAGAACAAGATGTCTATCATCAGCAGCAATATCAATAACAAATGCGATCTCAACAGCATTGTCTGGAACCTAGTGAAAGAAGCACCAATGCGAAGATCTATTTCCTGCAGAAGAGTTGGAATCAGTTTTATTTCTCAGCACAGAGGAAAGACCATAAAAAGATGAAAAAAAAATATTATACAGTGGATTGATGGCTCTCAACCCATGAATAAAAATTGATATAGTAGAAGCAATCTAAATGCATCCAGAAGAACAACTAATAGAAATCAAAACAAAAGGAGTAAAGATTTATTTAAATTATGAAATATTGTATATTAATAGAAATGTAGACATAAAAACACTAAGAAGTCGTATTTGAGTGTGAAAAAGTACTCACTTGCCTAGCATCAACTGCATCAGCAAATAATTGGTTAGGTCTAACAAGATTCTGCACAGATTCATGGATTTCCCTGAAACTCCCAACATCACCCATCAAAAAATCTGAACTCAAGAAGAAAATTGAAGTTAAGGAAAACCTAACTGTCAATTAAAGCAGAGAAGCGAGCCCTCCACACATCAAGATGACGATTAGCCTGAGTGCAAACCTCAAGCACTTCAAATGCAATGTTCTCTCCCTCTCTATCACAATCGAGCCACAACACAAGCCACTGGCACTTCCTAGCTTCCTCCTCCATGGTCCTCTTGATGTCCAATTTGTCCTAAATGAAAGACAAAAGATCCATGTCAATACATTCTCCATTAGCCTAAGTCAGTTTGATATCAAACAGTGGCCTATTACATAGCAGCTCAAACTTTAGTCAAGTACTAGCTTAACATTGCATTAAAACTTAGTTTTTGGGGACATCACGAATCCAAACCCTCGTGCTTATTCATTTCCTGCTCGCTGCAAATGAGGCAGGATATCAGGTGTATAGCCTAAAGCCCATTTGATAGTTGATTTCCCAAATCACCTCATTACTTAACTGCCTAAACTTTTGTGACAAGTGCCTCAAATACTAAGAGCCTAGCTTTTCCAGGGGTCATGAACTCAAAAAATAACTGTTTGCTTATTTCTCCCCACAGGGAGTGAGGAAGGGTGTTAAAGCTCTATCCTGATAGTAAGTTTAATATCCATTATTGGTTGATTGCCTTGACCAGTGTGGCTTAGAAGGGTAACAAGGTATCAAAGCCTTAAGTTTCAGAAGTTCATGAATTAGAAATCCCACTGCTTATTCACACTAAGGGCTTTTCCGATCAATCCAACCTCACATTTCCATAACCAAAAAGGAAAGCCCTAATTCACTGGGGGGGGCGGGGGGAACAGATGCAGGTAGCCTAAATCGGTGAAAAGAAACAGACCTCGGGGACGAACTTGCGGACAGGAGCCTGGTAGAGGTGGGCAGGGTCACAGGAGTGCCATTTGCAGAAGCGGTCTTCGAACTCGAGCTCCATGAGGTGGCCAATGACGGAGGTGACCACCATTTGGCAGTGTTGGCCGCGGATGGAGTAATTGAACTCGAATAGCTTGTTGTAGCGGGACCTTCCTTCCCTCATCCTTAGCCCCTGGTTCCTTGACAGTATGTTCGCCACTGCCTTAGCCACTGACGGCTTCTCCGCCACGTTCAGCACCCTCATGCTGCCTATCCGCCTTCCAATTTTCCTGCCGTTTTTATTTGAGAGGCGACGTTTCTCAAGGAAAAATTTAAAATTACACCCCTAATATGAAAAGGGTTTTTAAGCTAAATCACAAATAGATTAATTATCATACCAGCAATAAAGGACTATAAGGACGATAAAGTCATGTCACACCTATTGAGGTTTTTATGCCCTTTAAATCATATATATCTCTTTTTTTGAAATATATATATATATTGATTTAGATTAGTAATACTATCAATAGAAATACATAATCAAGAATGATAAAACCTGCACGATACAACATTCGTGTTAATAACAAAATAAATCGGCTCAAGGGCCTATACATTTGATAATCAAAAATCTTGAATACCCAAATTCCAAATCTACACGACAAAACAGAGTAGTATTAATCTAATGAGACTGGCAAACTAAATTTGTCATTTGAATTGCCAATGCGAAAACCCACGAAGAAGCCATAACCATCGATGATAAATTATCTCTGGCTGCCAATGTGCTCTCTCACGATGTTACACAAAAAAAAAAAAAAAACAAAAAGAAAAATAAAGGTAAACCTGTGATATAGACGGTAATAAACCACTTTATTATGTTAAAATTCATATATGGGGAATAAACGATGCAGGCAAGTATATGAGGAGCAATAGCTTCCACTAATGACAAAGTCTTGAATTATATATATATATATATATATATATATATATCTTTAGGTTCATCTTAAATATCATCTTTTTAATCACCTTTTTAATCATCTCAAAGGTAAAATCTTCAACATTTGAGAATCGACAAAGCAACCACAAACAGGGTGTTTATACTGTGGAACATTAGAAACAAGCATCACGGCGACCGATTCTCACCAGTGAGCACAGTCATCGCAGATCCGCACTTGATAAGTGGAAGTGATTGCTTATTTCCACTCGCAAACTCGCTGAAATTTTACATTGGTATCAAAGCCTCGCAGAATGATGTTCTCTTGTGCTTCAATTTTGTTAAAGGAAAAATAAATAGTGTTTTTTTTTCTAGACCATTCTTTCTTGGTTTTTAGGTGCAAATTTGCATGGATTGAAAGATCTCGTCGAGAGCTTTCTAACATATTTTTTTGGTAATTTTGGAGTTACGATCACTATAGTGATTTTCAAAGTTCCTTCGAATTTTCACATTTTCCAACGATTTACACCGACAACGATAATGACGCTGCGGCTGACTGTATGGATGACAATAAGTACTCGACCGACAAGCGATGTGGTCAATGGTTATGTCGCCATCGACGATGACATAAGGCAAATTGAGGACGATACGGCAAAGATTTGATCAAGGCCACTTGGCAAGCCCGG
The DNA here is from genome assembly GCA_016808115.1 of Tetrastigma voinierianum. Classification (NCBI taxonomy): domain Eukaryota; kingdom Viridiplantae; phylum Streptophyta; class Magnoliopsida; order Vitales; family Vitaceae; genus Tetrastigma; species Tetrastigma voinierianum. The sequence continues at coordinate 344,897 of JAEQBH010000246.1, read as the reverse complement.
AGGGAGCCGGTTCAAACATGATGGGTCCATGTGGCTACCGGGCGCTGGACCTGATGACGGGCAATCGTACCGCGGACCGCCGACCGACAACTTTAATTGGTATGTTTAACCACATCCGGACTCCATTTTTGATAAAATAAAATAAAATTTTGTTTTTAAATTCTATTTAATGGGCAATCTTTTCAAAACCTTTTAAGGTCATTTGATATTTTATAAAATTAGGAATATAATTAGTGTGACTTAAGATATGTCTATCGAACTTTTGGCTTATATGAAATGTTGATTTGTTTATATGGAGCAATAATTGTAAAGAGAAGCAAAATAAAGGTAGTGGATAATCGATTTTTTTCCTCCACTTTATATGTAGCGAGAACAAATGATGATCACTGAGCGACATTTATGGGATATTAAGATGAGAGTCAATGTGTCTCTCCTAAAAGGATTACAATAAGCTTAAATTAAATCACATATCAACTAGGTTCCGTTAGGAGAAATTGATTGGTCCATTAGTAACCTTTGTTTCTTCCACATAATATAACAAGTTTTTATTGTTTGATTTAGAACTTTGTGATGATGTTACGGGTCACTAGGTCAAGAGTTGTGCTAAATAGTTTTTCTCTCATTTAGTTGAAATAGTCGTTTGCTAGAAGCTTAGTTGTCGATTCAACTACGGACGAATTGAATGACAAAAACTATGATGTTTGGCATCGTAAAATTCAGTGCCTCTTAGAAGAGCAAGACATGCTAGAGATAATCTCACAACTGATGGTTGAGCTTCGAAAGTGCAGGGAATGACTCGCTTCAATGCCGTAGATATAAAGTAAATCGCCTATAAGCGCTAAGGATAGAGTTGCTCGTGATTCGATGCTGCTAAGTAGCATGAGAAATTATCTAATGCTGTGCTTTGAAAATAATTGCTCAGCCATGGCTGTTTAGGACGTTGTCAAGATACAATTTGGTGGTACTTTAACTACTAGGTTGCGTCAGCTAACTCTAAAATTTGACGCTTACAAGAAGCAATCGAATCATACCACGAGGCAACACCTTACTTCATGTCTACGATAAGTGAGTCGAAGCAGGCCGCCACGAAAGTTAATCACGAACAATGTGTCTAAGCCGTACCGCTTCTCTTCCAAATACTGGGAGCATCTTAGATAACCTATCTATAGCTTACAATATCAAAACTTTTGATGATATGTCGCATAACATAGAGTTAGAGGAGGATCATCTTCTCTCGATGATAATGTAACACTTAACCTCGCCAAAGTGATGAAGGGGGAAGTGAAGCCATATTGGAACTTTTACTTGTTTTTTCGCATATCAGCCCAAGTCTTATAATCGAATCAAACATCGTGATAAAGATACAAAATGAAAAAACCATCATCGTAAAGGGTGCTTACAATGTCAATAGATACAAATTCCCAGTCCCATTTATACATATACATATACAAAAACTCCGTATATTTACTTACATATACAAAAACTGCATTTACATTTACATACAAAATCAGACATTTACATTTACATAATCTATAGCACAAACCTACAGTGGATGAACCCTACAAGTGTGTTTGCCTAAAGAATGCGAAAGATCGCAACGCCCTCAGACTACGGATTAAAACTCAGTGGTTGCTTAACGCTTTAGTGGGAAACATGGCCACTCATACGTATACACATGCACTAATACTCATTTACAAAGAAGTATATACGCACGTATATACAATAGCAGATATCATAACTTTTCATGAATTCGTATAACAAACTTATACACCTACTTGTACTTATAGCAGACTTATACTTGTTTATATCTCCCATGGGAGTTACAGAACTTATACTTATACGAAGGTACCCGTAGGTACTATAGAGCTTATATTTGTTCGAAGGTACTCGTAGGTACTACAGAGCTTATACTTGTACAGAGGTTCCCGTAGATACATTCAGAGTAGAACGATGTACACATTTTTACTCTATTCTGCTTTTCGCCCCATCATATAACTATTCGACTACCTGTATCAAGAATAGCGAATGAGTAGAACACATCACAAACGTGCACTCCAAAGGTACAAAGATAAAGATTTTCTGCGATGTCGAGCACGCTGGTGAGGCCGCAAACACTATCAGAGAGTGTCGTCGCGACTAATCGTAGAGCACCGGTTACTAAATGTGCCAAGCACTACGAGTGTCGTCAGACCAATCGCAGAATACCGGGGCAATTAAATGTGCCAAGCACTGCTAGAGAGTGTCGCCGCACTAAACAAGAGAGAACCAAGTACTAAACATGCCCGCCCACGTAATGCGTTCGCCAAAGCACATTCCTTATCCCGCTTAGCAATTCTACAATATGTGTTCAGGAACTTACTATCTTATCATAAAGGCATTAAGTTTGCCAACTTTGCTTCGCCTCGGTGGGGAGGTACGGTCTAATTTTTCCTTTACCTTACAAACATGAATGAATGCTTTCATACACTTATAGGGTCCTCATTAGTCCAACAAACAAGTCCTTGGAGCAACGGAAAAACAAAACAAAACAAAACAAAATTCCATGATGTGAACAGTAGCTACGCCTACGAAGCAGTAAAGACTACTACTACCAGGTGGGAATCTACACATGCACTAAAGACTACCACGCCATTTACAGATCGAGGCTCGTCTAAGCTCCCCTCTCAGCCACACAAAGGTATGGACACAGACACGCCTTTGGCGTGACCTTACATTACGCCGGGATCCCTAATGTGAGCGTGGGACCCCGAAATTTGCCCAGATTTGCTGATTTCGTCCATTTTTCCAGAAATTCAACTAAAAACCCAAAATAATCCAAAAACTCCCAAGTGTGTTATAACCCAACCAAAACCAAACATAGAGTTTAATTAGGGTTTTTCCAAACTCAAACTCAAATACTTGTAAATTAGGTTAACTTCCTAACACCCAAACATGTATCCATACATCCTAAACCAAGAATCCATACTCCAATGGAGGATTCCATACTCATATTATACCAACTAGGGTTTTACCAACCCAACCTTCAACAAATCTAAGGTTATGATGAATTCCTAACTTAACCCTATAAAATGGAACCAACTAATATCCATACAAACCCATAGCCATCCATACAAATCCATACAAAATCATAGAAATCCATACATCTAGGTTCAATACAAGTATTCCATACCTTTCTTGGCTTTCTTCCTCCTTCTTCTTTTCTTCTTCTTCTTCTTCTTCCTCTCTACGCTTGGCTCTTCCCAAAATACCAAAAATGTGAGACTAACTTGGTCTTATCCTATTTGAGCTCCAAATTTCCTTTTTACGCACTGTCCTCAAATTCCTTCTATTTGCAATTCACAACTTCCCATTATTCAACTTTGGCATATAATCTTATTATCTTATGACTTTTTACATCTTGTTTTGATTTAATTCCACTTATTACTCCTTTATTTTGTACAAATTCGGTTTCTTAGATTTTACTGCTTACATTTAAATTAAGAAAATTAAATTATACCTACAAAATACCCTAAACACGTTGAAAACGACTTCAGGTGTATTTCGGGTTTTACAATAACTAGCGACATGCTTTATATGACTAATCCAACAAGGTTGGATCTTGTGGCACAAGACGTAAGAAAATTCTGGAAAGGGAAAAAGCGTTTCAAGCCAAGGAAGGGAGAAAACAAGCACCAATCTGCGGAAATAATCGCGAGCGAAAGCAGTTAAGAACATGAATCCGCTTTCAACTATGGGAAGCCTAAATACTTTGCTCGAGCTAAAGGTAATATATGATAAATTCATTTCCATAATTTATTTGTTAGTAGTTGCTTAATGTCACGAGACTGCTCTCAATGAATCAGAGACTAATGAAGAATCGACCACATAGCGTGGGATCGCGATGCATATGTGGATTTCCATCGAATTTCGAAGGGAAGTAGGAGCATTTACATAGGAAATAACACATCAACGGACGTGGTTGGAATTGGCACCTGCAAATTGTTGATGCGGAAGGGTCGTGCTCTCTATCTCCATAATGTGCTTTATGCACCAAAAAGTTCATCTAATCTTGTTTCAGTTCGTGAGTAACCTTGGTTTTTAAAATTGTATTTGAATAAGATTGTGTTAAGGTATTACTGGACAACATAGTTTATGGGTATGGATTTTGTGTCATATGGGTTTATTGTATTAGATACTATTCCTATCAATAAAACCATACCTATTTTTGTCAAGTAGTAGTGCTTTTATTAATGATGATAACTAATGAACATCACGAGATCTAGTAATAAGCATCAAGTGAGCACTAAAAGATTACCAAGTACTGACGATTTAACATGAATCGAAGGGATCTACACCAAGAAAAGGAGAACACGTACTACAAAGGACTACTTGTTTGAAAACAGGGACCTCCAGTAGCCTCCAGATCCTGCACCCAGCAACCTTCTGCTTCAAGGAGGAAGGGTTTTAGCCGCTCATCCTCCGAGTTGTCATCCTCGGAGGGTGTTTGGCTGCCCATAAAATGCCAAGAACATGAGAGAAAAGGGAGCGGAGAAGAGCAGAAACGGGAGAGCTGAAAGCTTCCCGTCACTTTTTTATTGATTGATTGCAAGTTTGTATCGACTGAGGTTTATATATGCTCAGAACAAGGGAAAATTACAAAAAAAACTAAAACTAAAAGCTATTACAAGGACTGAATATCTTCAAATTATACCCTACGCTTTTATAACATGCTTTCAAAGATAATAACTAAAGGCATATTTATTCGAAATAAAATAAAGATAAAAACAAGTAGTGAATATTTATAAGCTTAAATTACAAATAATGTTAAGATTTTGAGCTTATTTAAAATATTATAAATGATTTGCAAATATTATAAGAGTCGATGACCAAAGTAAAATAAAAATTGGGATATGATCAATACGATAAGCACTCAAAAGCAAATATCTTATTTTGGTCTTCGGGAGAGTGGAGAGTAAATACGACAAGAGAGAAGAGAGAAGAAAAGGAAGAAGAAGAAGGAAGTTAAGAAGATCACAGTACGGATACATGCCTTTGGTTGTATGAATTACTAAATTTGAGTATCGTATGGATTTCTGTGGGTATGGATATGGTTTAACCTTCTATCTTGTGCACAGATGGGTTTGGGAGCTCCTAAACTCATTTTCTTGTAGGGTTGGGTTGAGAAGAGCTTTAAGGCTCCTAAATATGTGTTTGAGAAGGGTCTAGTTGCAAGTTGAACCTTAAAAATTTCTATTGTCTAATTATATATTAAGAAATTTCTGACCTTAGAACGAGTTTCCTTTAGGTCAGAAATAAAGGGAATTTGAAGTAGTCCATTCCAGGAATTGTAGCCACATCAATGAACTTGATGTTGTGCTTTGAATTTCTCAATTTATTTCTATAGACCAAGTTATGGTCTTTACTCTAAATAGCCAGTTCCTGGAGAGGTCACAAATGCTGGTCGCTCAATCGTGGTCGCCCAACAAAGGGTCGCCAAACAAAGGGTCGGCCCAACCGTGGTCGCCCAACAAAGGGTCGCTAACAGCGGTCGCCCAACTCGTGGCTGCCCAATGCTGGTCGTTAATAGTGGTCGGGCTCCAACGCTGGTCGCCCAATGCTGGTCGCCCAACAAAGGGTCGCCCAACGTGGTCACCTCCCATGGGTGTCGCCAATGTAGGCCGGTACCTCGCCCGAAGAGCTCAATCGGCCATGCAGAGCTCAACTCGGCCATGCGCAGCTCAACTCGCTATGTGTAGCTTAGCTCGCCCTCAAGAGCTCACCGCCCCAGAAATGAGCTCGTCACTTCAAAGCAGCACCGCCGGGCCCAGTCGCCGTCAAGGACCCACCGCAGCATGACCTCCAATCAAGGCCTGGCACTCTTCGCCTCAACTCCGATTGGTGTTCTTGTGACTCTATGGAAAGCCCCACGAGTCAAGAATCCATCCATATGCCTGAGGAAGATATTATTAGGATGTTAGACCGAGGTATCACCAAGCTCACTTCGGGGCAGTGTACCGCCGGGCTCAGTCAGCTCGTCAAGATCGATCGCGCGATGACACCCCAACTGGGCGTCATAACTCGAACTAACTCCGATTCGATGTTCTCGACTCTATGGAAAGCCCATCGAGTCAAGAATTCATCAATAGATAGTATGATAAGATTGAACTCATATTAGTCCCGGAAAACATGAAAACAAAGAGGCTCAGGTAAACTATAGTTATTCATATTATGAATTCATAAATAACTCATAAGCATATAGGGTAAGCATAGTTATTTATGCATACAATGAGACATGAAAAATGCAAAGTTATGAATAAATGATTGTATATATATATATCACATATGATTACCGAATGACAATAATTATTCGGGAATATGAGATATATACTGAGCATAAATACACATTGATCGGTCCCGCTAGAACCCGGTGTAGGGTGGATAGACGGGCATGCCTATTAGGGAAAATAAGTCTCGCAGATAAGTTCTCGATATCGAGGCCCCAAGCCAGTCGATGACATAGATCCCGTTTGGATCACTGCGGGCCCCGAAAGGGAAGTCACCACAACATCCGCCCTCATGGGAATAGGTCAATGCCTCGTGGTATTGATGATACCTTCTGCATATTATATTACAACTTGCTCTGTGACCAACAAGCTTATAGGGCTAAAGGAATATACTCCCGGCCTCATGGACCATTGTTTCATACAAAGGAATATAAATTTCGGCCCTCATGGATTGGTGTATTCGTACTCCACTCTGCTGGGTTTATGAGACATGAAACATAAAAGAAAATGACAGTGTATATGCAAAGGAAGTGTAGAGAATACACGACATGATGCATGAGAAGCATAAGATCGCTATGCGATGATAAGATACAGCTACAAGAACAAGAAGTAAAGTACAAGATTACATGAAAAGTATATGGAAGATGATAAGAAATGAAACTCGGTTATGAAAGTATATATATATATGAGAAATGATAAGAATCAGGAATGTTATATGCGTTATACGTGATTAGATAAGTTGGGTGGTGACTCTTAATAGAAGTCATATTCCCACTAAGCGTAGTTTAGCACGGGTTTTCAATCCGTATAGAAGAGGAAATCGTAGAACTAAGTAATCCAATATCAAGAAATAAAGGCCACACATCAATAGGTGCCTAACGGGTGAAGACCTTTAGGTCTATTTTGTATACGAAATTTTAGAAACCAATGTAAATATTGTAAATGTTGAACATTTCCATATTCTCGAGTTTGTATATATATATTTTGTAATCCAATAAGCATGTAATGTAATACAAGTTAATTGTTTAACATTATATAAATATGTAAGTGTAAAGGTTATAAGTTTTTTTTTTTAAAAAAAAGAGTGACCCTCACTTGACATCCTATGCCGAGTTGGGGCATCACAAGGACAAAATGGGAAGAAAAGAAAAATTGCAACAAAAACAACAAAAGCGTGAAATAGCATTAGAATGCTGGTCGTAGGGATGAACAGCGTTTCGTCTGAGGCATGAACAAGGCTCGCAGGAAAGCATTCCTCAGAGTAGTCCATTGTTCTTCGCGCTTCTTTTTCCTTCTAGATCTCGACTTGAACGATGAAATTAACTTTGTGGGTTCTTCGTGTTTGAATCGACCGATAATTTTGGCCACTAAAATAGCTTGCAAAAACTACAAAATTAGCCACAAAATGCGATCGTAGAGTAGTAGGACCTTTATGTGCAAATTCCAAAGACAGAATGATTAGTACACAAAAAGCACTCAAAACCTATAATAAATAGGGTTCAAAATAGCACTTTTTGGGCACTAATCAAAGTGTAATCGAAATTAAGTCATGAGATGTCGTATTCTTGGAAGAGGACTTTTCGAGACGAGGTGAGATTGATAGGGGATACTCATTTATATGAAATGGAAGTTCCTGAGGTTGGTGAGGATGTAAGAATCATTGATTCAACATTTATTAGACCTGCACAACATAGAGCTTCAACCCCACTTGAAGCGAAAGTGGGAGCTGGAGAGAGACTTGCTAGATCATGTTCCTATGGAGCAAGATCATAAACAATCTCAACCTCGACGTAGTAATCATAACAGAATTCCTCGTTGTCGCTTTGAGATATAGGGGGGAAGCTTTCATGATTGCCCATCATGAAGAAGAGCCCAAAACAATACAATAGCCTCCTTTTCCCCGGTCTTAAAAAAAAAAAGCAAGATTGGTTTGAAGCTATGAAAGAAGAAATGAATTCAATGGAATCAAACTGAACTGGATTCGCCATTTGATTAACCGCTGTGTCATAAGAATTACTGTGGGAACAAGTGGGTTCTCAATATTAAACATGGTGGATGAGACAATTGACTGATATAAGGCTCGATTAGTAGCTTAGGGCTACAATAATAACAAGAGGGAACGGATTATGAAGAGACCTTTTCTACTCTATGGTCGCTCGCATCACCCGCCTTTATTCTAGCTATTGTGGCAAGAATGATCTTAGAATTATACCAAATGGACGCAGATCGCTTTCCTAATGGAGAGCTCAATGAAGAAATCTATATGGATCAACTCCAGCTTCTGAGTTTCAAAGGACAGGAGCGCAAAGCTTCCAGTAAGCTCAAAAGATCCATATGTGGTCTTGGAACAGTTTCAAGACAATGGAACCCTCAAATTTCATCAAGCCATGTTGAAAGATGGTTTACAATGATGGAAGAGGATCATCGTGTGTATATTAAACGCTCAAATAACCACTATAATTTTGTCCTATATGTTAATGACATATTAATAGTCGAAACGATAAGAAATTTGATAGATGTGACTAAGGAAGTGGTTACCATCAAATTTCAAAATGAACACATGGGGAGGCTAGCTATGTACTTGGTGTTAAGATCCTAAGGGATTGCTCAAAACGCCTCCTAGGTTCATCTTAAGAGACGTATATAAAGAAAATGTTGAAATGTTACCATATGCACGATTGTAAGCATATGGACAACCCTGTTGAGAGAATTTTGAACCTTAGTCTTGATTTGTGTCCCAAGTCGCCTAAAGAGAAAGATTAAATGTCCAAAGTACCTTACTCTAGTGTTATCGGAAGTATGATGGTGGCGCTATGGAAAAGTACACGCCTACATTTGCATGTTGTCAAGAAGCGATTTTCAATCTAACTGTATAAAACACTGGATGACAGTAAAGAGAATTTTAAGACATCTAAATGGAACAACAGATTATGTTTTGTTCTACCAAGGGAGGGATTTGTGATTGATTGGTTACATGGATGCTAATTGAGGAGGCAATCCTAATCAACGAAAATCAACGTCTGGATATGCGTTCTTGTTGAATGATTGTGCAATATCATGGCGTAGCAAGAAACAGTCTTGTATAGCCTTATCAACGATGGAAGCAGACATGTAGCTTCACGCATGGCGATACAGAAGCGCTTTGGCTAAGAAGATTTTTGGTAAGACATAGGGATTGTTAAAAACAACTTTCAATTTGACTCTTTATCGCGATTATCGGGTGCATCGACTTATGCCAAGGATCCGAAATATCATGAGAAGACCAAGATATCAAAAATTATATATCATCATCAAAGATATGATCACAAAGAAATGAAGTGGTTATGAAACACATTCCTACCAATGAGATTATAGCATACCCATTTACTAAACCAATAGCCAGGGATGCATTTGTGAGGCATGTGAGATCCCTTGGCTTATGTAGGATGTGATTGAATAGAACAAAACACTTGTGATCTTCTTACAATACGATAAAGAGCATTTTACATGGTTCACTTGTTTTTTATTTTTTATTTTTTATGAATATGTTGAAAATGCCACTTAGCATAATTCAAATAATGTATGTCTATTTACTTGATCGACTCCCCTCATATGGAATAATCACTTCTAATGCTTAAGTGGGAGAGTAGAGATGAGATCTTTAATTTAGAGTGAGAGACCGAGGTGTAGTGGGAGCGACTTTGGTCATATTATCACTTACTAGGTCACCTTGTTGAGAATCAAGATGAGATTCTTTGTTTGAATCGACATGAATGCCTTACCCTACCATTCATGTGTCTATTTAGAGGAAGTTGAGTGTGGAACTTGTTGTCCAAGATCGTGGAATGTAAAGACAAAAGTTTCAGGTTTGGCGCTTTCAAAGTGACAAGACTAAGGTATGCTTGTTTTTTCAATAATAACGAATATAACTTTTTCAGCCTTCATGTCAATAAGACTTAATAAAGATAAGTATTAAGTCGCTTTGTTTTTTAATATTTTATCTCTCTATTACGATTGTTGTTAGTTTCCAGCTCTTGATCATAATAATTATTTTTATAATTTATTTATTCAGTTAATAATAATAATATTATTATTATTATTATCATTTTTATTATGCAAATACTCGATGAAAAAGTAAAGAATAAATTTAAATAATACAAATGAACAAAGATAAATACTGATTTTGAATTTTTATATAAAATCCATCCTTAATCCATTTATCTTTTAATAATGATTTGAGAAGAGGTGGGATGAGCAAAAAAAACCTACTCTACACTAAAGTTATTTTTGGTTTCCTAAAAATTGGAGGGATTATATATATATATATATATTATTTTTTATTGTAAACTTGTTTTATTTATCTTAAACTATCAAGAAAACATGTAACTTTCAAAATAATTTTTACTTTTAACTCAGAATAATATTATAAAATGCAAAATTTTAAAGAATTATATTTCTGCATACTTGGCAAGAAATAGAAAAGATGGAAATAAGTGAGTGAGCTATTTCTACATAAGCATTTAAAATCTCACAAGGAGCGAAATTTTTTCGAATCATAGTTCACCCTTTCGGGCTTTTTTGTTTTAATTATTTTTCAAAAATTTAAAGGATAAGTGAGTGAAAAATAATAAATGGTCGAATGTTGAAAGCAAATCGTCAAAGATTCAAAGAAATAAACAAACAAAGGCCTAAGACTCATATGGTGTTATTTGTTTTACAATTTAGAGCAAGACATACACTCTTTTAATTTTTACAATAAAAGATATGCTCCACCATAACATGCATTTCATATTGCTTGTGCTAGACGACTCACTGGGAAGCAGGAGAATGAATCCCCGCTTCTTTGCTATGTGAGTCCCATAAATTCTATATATTAATTTCATCTTACCTTACCCTTTGTGACTTTTGACTATATCGTGAGATGTGATGAGTTGATGTGGGCTATCTTAGGATGTATCCCATAGTCATGGAATGGTTTGGCTTAACGGAGCATTTATAGAAAAGCGAGTTTAACTCAAATCTGATTGGTATGAGAGCGAAAGAAAAAATATTATTTGCTTATACACTCGTTACTTATATTCATCGATCAAAGTTATTTCGCTTGATAAAGCTTAAATAACTTAAAGTACTGAGTAATTGTAAGAGAGATCTGAGTGTGGATTCTTAAGGGATTGAATCATACTTGATCATGAGTATTATGAAAGATACTTGGGGTAAATAAGCATTGTCTTACCCTTATGAGGTTGATGTCTTCTATATGGTTTAGGAATAGGTTTGTATTGGAGCTCCCACCATCGATGTGTTTCCAAGTCGCACCTGGCCTGTCTCAATTGCATGAATAATACTCTTTGCTTAAGCTATTGAGATGATATGTGAAATAAAACAAGCCCATCATGGGTGAGTGGGGATGTTGGGTTATGGGCATGGGTCACCCATGTGGGCTTGACTCGACCCAAGACCCATTGGATGCTTCCCCTGACAAAAGACATGTCTCTTTTAAAGAGATGTGAATCGGAGCCTATAAGAATATGACTATGATTCTGTAAAACCCGAGAAAATTTTAATTTTCCTCAAAAGCAGAAATTTACTTTGGCCAAAAATCCAGAATTTTCTAGGTCTGATGATCTAAATGACCACTGCTGAATCGTCTCCTCCTCGAACAACTTACTACGCGATTTCACAATTCGAGATACCGACTACACGTATTTGATGCGCGAATTTGACAAATGAGTAAATGATGTGTGGGTATGAGGTCCCACACCACATGGATGCATGCAACAGTTACGTGGTTCAAGGAAGTAGTCTTGCAATGAGGGTAAATGCTGGGGTGGACGTTAGGTGTCTCGATAGGCTTTGCATGAGGAATTTAGCGTGGAAGGAATGTGGGTTAGAGACAAGTGGAAAGGAAGGTGTCAAGAGGCTTAGGAGGAACATGCTCTAAATAGAGGAAAGACTGATCCATGGGGAGAGAAAAAGAGAGAGTTATGTAGAGAGAGACTCACCTTCTCTAAATTTCGACGACGGACCGACTGCCAAGCTGAGCAAGAGGAAGAGTTCAACTCCACGATGGGGCTTCAGATAACCTGAGCGCCGCCGGAGTTTTGACAAACTCCAAGAGGTGGTGGTAATCTCTCCCGCCTTGGTTCCTTTCTACCCTGCGCGGCTGTGTGGTGGTTGTGTATGCCCTATGTGGGTGGAATGTTTGGTTGTATTTTGTACTCATGAGAAGTTTCACATTGAGGGTAGCATACACAAACCTAATTTAGAACCGATTTTGGGTAGAAAAGTGGAATGTGGTGGTGAGTCCTTCTGATAAATTGTAGCCTCATCAATGAAATTGATGCTGGGCTTTGAATTCCTGGATTTGGACCAGAGACTGCTATAGTCCTTTATTTCATTGTCGCCCAAATTTAAATCTGGCCCGCCGCCCGCCTAATTCGGTCAACTAAATGACCTTAAAAATGGATTTTGGGTCAGAAATAAAACGAATCTGGAAGTGCATCCTTCGATAAGTTGTAGCCCCATCAATGAACTTCGATGTTAGGCTTTTTAATTTTTCGATTCGACTCTTGTACCAAGTTATATCTTTACTCGAGCGGTCAAATGGGCGAGGGTCAGCCCAAGAGGGGTCGCCAAACAAGGTGGTCGCTAGGAATGTTGTCGTGCGGAACAAAGGGTCGCCCAAATGCTGGTCGCCCGTGCGTCACAAACAAGGGGTCACAAACGCTGTCAATGAACAAGTGTATTGCCAAACGTTGAGGGGTCAGCCCATGAACGCGGTATCAAAATGCTGAGGGGTCGCCCATGAACAGCTGGGTCGCCAAATAGCCGAGGGGTCGCCACGAACAGCGGGTCGCCCAAGAGGGGTCGCCAAACAAAGGTCGTGGCGGAATGGAAGAAGTCATGCGGAATGCGGGTCGCCCAATGCCGGGCCGCCCAAAAGGGTCAGCCAAACAAGGGGTCACAAACAAAGGTCAATGAACAAAGGGTCGCCAACAAGGGAGGGCCGCCCATGAACAAAGGTCGCCAACGTTGAGGGGTCGCCCACGCACAGCCGTCGCCAAACAAAGGAGGGGTCGTCAATGAACGCTGGTCGCCCAAGAGGGTCACAATGAACAGCGGGTCGCCCGAAGAGGTCAGCTCCGCGAATCAGCGGGTCGCCAAATGCTGAGGGTCGCCCATGAACAAAGTGGTCGCAAACAAAGGAGGGTCAGCCCACGAACAAGGGTCGTCAAACAAAGGAGGGGCCGCCAATGAACAAAGGGTCGCCCAAGAGGGGTCACACGAACAAAGTGGTCGGCCCAAGAGGGGTCGCCCATGAACATCAGTTATCGCCAAACAAAGGAGGGTCGCCCATGAACAAAGGGTCACTAAACAAATGGGAGGTGGTCAGCTAAATGAACAGCTTGGCCGCTCCAAGAGTCGTCCATGAACAAAGGTTCGCCGTGCTGACTAAGTTGATGACCTCCAACTCGGAAGGTCATATCTCCTTCGCTTGAACCCGATTCGGGTGTTCTCGACTCATGGAAAGCTCCATCGAGTAAGCTTTCCAACGGACCACCGGAAGGGCAATGGGTGTCGGAGCTGGCCGGAAAATGGCCGTCCGCTGAGTGAGGTAGCCGCCCAGCGGAGACAGCTTAGTCATGCGTGACTTCCAACTCTAAGGTCATAACTTCCTCGTCCGAACTCCGATTCGGGTGTTCTTTGACTCCATGGAAAGCCCACTGAGTCAAGATTGCAGCCATGTTCCTGTGGAGGACATTTTCCAATCAGGCAGCGTTAGTGCTGGTCAGTTAAGGGTGTGTTATGGCTTTGTGGTTTATACATGCACTTGTAATTAATATGTCGATATGTGTTATACATGGCTTGAGTTGATAACATGCAAGGTGGAATATGACATGTTGATATATGTCGTATGACATTTCAACAAAGTATGCTAAATCTTAAATACAAGCATGATATGCATGAATATGTGTGCATGGTGATTATGTATATGCAACCTGCATGATAGCATTTCGAAGATGTGCACGAAGACATCGCATTATTACGGGTGGGAGAAAATGGTGCGATCGTGGCACCGGGGTTAGGAGTCACGTACCTGCTATGGGTCAAAATCGTGTACGGTACTGATTGATGGATCTCGTAATGGACAAAGTCCAATGAGTCAAACGGTTTCAAACTAAGGGAAATAACATAAGTGTGTTCGCATAGCAAGATGGGGTGATCCCGCCTGTGCAGAAAGACCCAAATTTTTATTCACTTTGCTAGATATGATTCCCACATGCAAGTTCAGAAATGTTGGAAGTACTACGCGGTCCGGCGTGAAAAACCCGAAAACTGCGGGCCCACAAATACACATAAACACACGAATATGACAAAATCAAATGTACCGGAGGCCTTTCCAATGGGCTGCGCAAAGTCAAAGAAAACAAAAGTTCTTGCTTGGATAAAGGTCATCGTGGAACAAAATGACGGTTGGTATTTCACACTCTCGCCTGTAGGTGCGAGGGAGCTCTGAGTGACTCCTGGGTAAGGGCAATGAGGACATTCATACATCGACATTCATGAGGCATCTTACTTGAATGTGTTTTATGCAATCATTGTACGCAAGACTCAGCGAAAGAACCTCAGAGAGACACACATCGAGCTCACACCCCGTCGTGACCCCTTCGTGCACACAAGAAGATCTGGGTGCTCCTCGAGGCCGGTGAGGCAGGGCTGAAGGAGGCCTGCTGTGGCCTTGATCGTAAGATTTTGTAAAATATATTAGAACAATATAGTTTCATATATTTCTTGGTATGTAAAAGAGAAGTACATTGAACTCAGATGAAAAAAAAATGACCCCCGAAAATTTGGGGCGTCACAGATTCATTTATCTGGTTTGTTTTTTTCTTATAAGAGAACTATAGAAAGAGAAATAACATATGTTTTTTGGGTAAAATCTTCAACATTTGCGAATCATCCATGCAACCATAAACAGGGTGTTTGTATTATGGTACATTAGAAATAGACTCCAATTGTGATCTGATTCTCAATTAAGTATCGGGGTCATCGAGATCTGTACTTCGACAATTAAGTAATGTTTATTTATGCTATAAACCAATGAAATCTTACACTACGAAATAACCAAAATTTCTTAGAAGAGAAATGCATTTTTTTTACATCTATTTATTTTGTATATCACGTTGTAATATTTTATTCTTACAAGAATTGAAACCTTACATATCTCATCCTACTCCCTTATCACTTGAGCCAAGCTTCAAGGCAGATAAATGCATATTTAAAAATGTTTTTTATAGCATTTATTTTACATTCTTTTCAAAAAAAAAAAGTTATCACATAAGGTATTCAGAGTTAAAAGGTGGGACAAAATAGAAATTTTCAGCCATGTACTTCCAAACATCCTTACAATATCTGAAACTATGATTTTTGACACCTTTAAGAGTGTCCAAAGTTATACTTCTAAATAATCTTAAGCATGTCTAAAACTAAGCTTTCAAAGACTTTAAAAAATATTTGACACTTGACACTTTGTTTATTAATAAGATCTTAGTTTCCCAATTTTATCTACTATATTCATGTTTTACACTTCTTAAGCATTCTAGTCTTGCATCTCATAAATTGTACATAACTTATGCATTAAAATTTATACATAATATCCTACACTACAAGTAAATGTTTTATTCACAATTGATTTGTAGACTTAGAAATCCATTTGAGGGTTACATTATATTTTCTTTCTAATTGAAGAGAGATTATTGTTCTTGGAGCTCCATGATGAGAGTTCCCATGATGAGTTACTTATGTAACCACTTACATATTGGTCAAGATCTCATGATAAGTCATGATATTGGCTATAGATAGTTATAATCTCACTAAGGTGCTATTCTATATGAGCGCTCAACCCTAAGATATTCAATAGCTTTGATATATAGATAAGACCCTAAGGTGATCATTAATCTCTCATAAATTAAGCCACTATTATAGAAATTGGTGAAAATAAGCATACTCAAGATAGATATCATAATATTTTAACTTGAGACAATATGTCCCATTTGGTAATCCTATGACATATTCAGGCGAAAATCTATAATCATAGTAGTTTAATTGAATGACATATGCTTTATATGAGTGTAGAGTATATTATTTAACGACTTAATAGGGAGGATTTGGAACTCAAGATAGTAGAGGTAATTTCAAGAGGTTGATAACTTCCCATCTCAATAGATTATAAATACTAAGTTATCGAGTATGCATATAATAGATAGGAAGTTACGAGACTTACTTGCATCTCATTTTAATATCATGAATATCTGAGTTTAGTTAACTATGTACAATAAAAATTAAGTAAACTTTATAGTTGATTTTTTGAAGAACTAAGCCATTTCCCATGAGCCCTAAGAGTGTTCCTATTTGAAACTCATGTTCCATGGTGATATAGTTTATGGTTTGTTGTGTTATTTATTCCTATGTGTATATAGGTCATTTTGGTAATAATCAAGGCCGCTACCAGAGGCTGTGAAATCTTAGTCTCTCTTGATCGGGGTTATTGATAATTTCAAACTCTAATAAGATTGATTAACTAGTAAGATCCAAATGAGTTGGATTAAGTGACTTAGACTCCAAAATGAACTCAAGTCATTTAAGCTCATAAGAAGGGTGTATAATCCACTTTAAGAGTTTATTATTATTATTGACTTTACACATTCAATCTTTCATTCTTCATAAAAAAATAAAAATAAAACAAAATAAAATAAAGTACCAACTACTAACCCTTTAAGAGATATCATTCCTCACATAGTTATTTGATGCCATAAGGCGGACTAAGGCACTAAAGCCTCTAGCACTTCGTAAGACTATATGACTGAGGCACATGCTTTATGAGACATGTTTTTTAAGTGAGACACATCCTACCTAATATAAATAAAAATTATGTATTGAGTATATAATTTTTAAGCAAAGTGAGTCACACCCTACCTATATATCTCACAATATATATTCTATTCATCACTCCTACCTAAGTGAGGTGTAGGCTTTTAAGTGACAAGCACCCTAAGCATACAATATAAATAAAATTATAATCTCATTATATATAATTTTAAATAAAAATTTTTAAGTGAGGCGTATAGGTCGCACTCTGAGGCGCAGCCTTCTGGGCATTTCTCAAGCAGGCCTTAGTAAAATCCATGCGCTTCCCTTGAGGCGAGGCGCCAATAGTGAGAATGGTGGCGCTCCTTTCATAACTATGATCCCTTACTTGTCAGGATCTAGAAAGGTCTTGGGGCTTAGGTTCATTATGGTAATAATCACCTCATGTAATTCGAGGAATTCAGCAGTTTTTATGTTTTGCGAATGGAGTATTTGATCGTCGCTTAGGATTTAGGTTTCAGAGATCACACAAATTTATATTATCTAAATCCTACCTATGTGTTGTGGCTACTGGTAAGTATAGCAAGTGGTTTTAGGGTCATCCCCAAGATGTGTTTTTCACTTTTGGTTCCTAAGTTCTGGCTGTTTATGGAAAAAGTTTTGATTTTTAATCAAAAGTTGCAAAATTTTGTGAGAGAGTCGATGGATTTCGTTGTGAATCAAATTGAAAAGTGTCTGGCTTGGTTTTTACCAAGCACACACACACATGATGATTATGGAGGGAGAATTTATATATCCTCTAAAAAGATTTATCCCAAAGTTCAAATTCTAGAAGGAAAATATGATACCTAGTTTGATAGTCGAATAGGCTTTCACCTTGGCTCTTTCACAATCTGACAAGAGACAATCTCGACAGCATACCGGGAGGAAAGATCTTCTCAACAACAATTCAATATAGCCGTCGGAATTTGCCAAGCATCAAGAAGGCACAGGCACAATGAAAACTCATTCAATTAATATATCCTAAGGGTCTTTAACGAGTTGAGTGTCACCCTCAACCCTTAGAGAGCAACCGAGATATAACCTTCTTTCCTAAATGGAAAGAAGGACTCTCGCACTAATACCGGGCTTTCCTTTGGAGTTCAAATTTCTTCCTCTTAGATCATCATGGGAGGTCAGATCCCCAAACCCGCAAGACTAGAACAACTACTTCAATGTATGGCTTACAGATTGTAAACCATAAATGATGAAAAAAAAAGTAAAATGTGCAGGAAAGTAAATGAAAGAATTGGAAGAAAACTAAATTTTATTCCAATTCAAAGAAAGAAATTTGCATAATTCGTGAGTATTCATCTTCAACGCAATCATCCAATATATAAGGGATGCTGGTACATGTTTCGGGGGATAATAAGGTGTTACATTGATTCCCAATCCACTATACCAAATAGAGACGTGTGAGATCAAAAATGAAAGAAACTGTGATAAAAAAAGGCTCAATGCATGTTCTGTTGCCTCCCTAAGGATATAGAATTTGTCGCCTCTAAGGGAGGTACCAAATTTTTCTCAATAGTCGATCCTCACAGAGAAAACATGTTCACCCCCTTATGTGGAGAGAGGAAGTGAAATTCTACTCTCCATCCTTATACCTTGGGTACCAATAGTGCTTCGATTTCGCCTGTTCTTCTCTTCGTTCAATTGCTTTCAGGCTTCAATCCCCGATCAAATTCAATCCAAGCTTCAAAATTTGGACTCTAGACTGAACATGCTCATTGTCATTCTTCATGTGATCCAAGAGCTGATAGAAGTCCCTGCATGTCTTGAAAGCATACTAGTACTCAAGAAAACATTAGTACAAGGTCGGCACATCACAACTTGTAAAGTCGGTAATCAGCATCAGTTAGCACTAAACTGCTTCAAGAAGACTTAGCTATGAAAAATGTATCCTTTTGAGCCATTATCATAATCAACATACAGCTTGATCACCTAACCAAGGCTAGATGTGTTTATATGGATTTGTGGATTGGGGCCTAATCACTTATGCATGGCAATAACTAACCACATGTTGATAACAACTCAAAAGAGACATTTTTACTAATTAAAAACCTTTTCTTTGAAACCATTTTTGTGTTAAATTATCATAACTAACCAATTATGCACAAAGTCAACTCTTGATCCTCGCACTAATGTTTTTCTTGACTTTTAGCATGCTTTGTACTTTTAAGTACTTCTCCGCACTTGATTGCAATGACCAACAATGAGTACATTTTTGGGGTCTCGAGTTCAATTTTTTGAAGCTCGAGGTGAGATTCAATGAGTTGAAGCCTCAAAGCATGATTGGAATAAGAGATAGGGCTCCAAGTACTTATGGTCAATTTCCCACTCTATAGGTAGAGCAAATTTTCGCTGTCGCGGGGTGTGAATATGTTTTTGAGGAGCGAGCCACTGTCACACTCATACGCTACAGAGGCAGAAATCTGTATACGAGGCTTAAAAGGCAACTTTTATTCTTTTCGATCCTACACAATTTTCTAATTGGTATATTTATGATTCGGGGATCATCAGAATCTATCTAATTGGCCCCTAATATGTAAAATCATGCCTTATGTTTAGAGGTATTAATAAATAAAACAAATTATGCAATCTCATAGTTGGAGAATTTACTTTCGTTTTTCAATCTTTCAATAAAACTTCTTTCTTTCATTGTTTTGCACGCTTTAGTGTCTTCATATCCCATGGATACTTCATTAAGAGCTATGGATGAGTAGACCTCTTAATCTCTGTTTAGTGGATCTAAGCCTCCTACCATGATGATTAACAAGGGGTAAACAATGCCGAATACGAAAGTAAGTCAGATTTGATTTGTTTGTCATTTAGGATGTGGTAAATCGTTTCGAGACACTAAAGCAAGTGGCTACGAGTGTGTGGGATTCCCGTACTACCTATTTGGAGTTTCACCTTGATACTTGGCAAGTCTCAATCGGTATATTGGAATTGTTGCTGATAAAGATCCTTCCTCCTTTATGCACAAATCGAGATCGCTTTGCTCAAACCAAATAGTCAAGATGATAGCCTACTTGACATTCATTTAGTTATCATAAACTTATCCTACTCCTAGAACTCAGGCTTGCAATAAATCCATAAAGAGTATCGCTAAGTGGGAGTGTGTGATAAAAGGGCTATATGATGTTCTCATCACCCACTCACTCATGAACCCCATAAACACTCATTAGATCATCATCATTGGTGCGGCTCTCGCTTGGTGAAACCAATCCCGGATCTCCACTCAATTACAACCAAAGCAACCAACAAACTCTCTCAAAATCTTATTTTTCCTTTCAAAATAAAACTTTTCTACAAGAAAGTAAACAAATATGATTGTTAGAGAGTGTGGACACGCTCTAAAATCTCACTGCAAGTATACGGGTCGCACAAGTAGTAAAATGGAGTCTAAGAGTCCAAGTATCGTCCTCTGAGATGCTTCCTTTACTTGACTAACCATGTTATTTAAGCTTCAAATCTAAAGGATAGGTTGGAAAATTAACTACAACTAACTAATGGGCAAGATATGAAAATGGGAAAATAAGAACTAGACTAAAACATGATTTCAAACAAGAGGGATAAAATACCAGGGTTGATTGGTATTCCTCTATGCACTCAATTCTCCTTTTAAGCCCAAATCAATATATATATATATATTAACTCAAATTATTAGCCGAGGATATGTAAATATGTAACCTCAACTCACACATGTTGGTTACAAATTGTCACTCCCTGCTTCGCAATCACCTCCCTGGCCCTTGTAAGGTACTTAGAAAACATTATATGACAAAAGACCCTCTTAGGCATTTTATCGATCACCTTCTGATTCTTATGATAAAAGCCTAAGAATATATGAAATATATTTACCTCCTGCCAGCTTTCCTTCTAGATTTCATACAATGTTATTGGTAACCAGCAAATCAATTTATCCTCACACATACAATTGAAATAACCAAAATCACCCCAAATCAAACCACCTTTGAATAGAACATGAAGAACACACACATCAACAATTTTAAGCAAATATATATCTCCAAATATATCAAAGATAAGGAATTGGATACATAGAGTTCCACTAATCAACTAGATTAGAGTTTGAAGCCTCTAACATAAAATCAAAGCAACTATGTTGATTAAAGCCGCCGTGGAATGAGTCTTCATCAATCACCATGACTTCCTTTTCCCATGGAACTTAAATCTTCCTCGTTAATTCTATATTGATAACATTCTTGAAACTCCATCAAATATTAGTACTATGATTCTAAGAGTTGTGATACTTACAATAAACTCTTCCTTTAAGCTCCCATTTTAGAATTAATACTAAAATGTGCCTGCACTCCAATTAACTGACCATAGAGACGTGGGCCCCAACAAAACCCCATATAAATCCTAAAAGTTAATTCATGACGCTTTCATTTCTTAAATGCGCTATTTTCTGCTCATATAAATGAGTATCATTTGTGCTTCATATGAGATGTTAACACTTCGAAATATACCCTACCGCGACTTGTTTAGGGTATATTAAAAGCTAAATGGAAATTTTCGGGAAATAAAAGAAAAGACCCGGAATTTATAATAAAGCCAAGGGTAAATATGTAATTTACCACTTGAGGACCTAGTGGTCATAAAAGTGAAAGATTAGGGGTTCATAGATGAAATATTTAAAAATGAAATGTAAATAGAATAAGTTATGGGAATAAAGGCAAATAGAGAAAGTTGGAATAGAAATAGAAGAGAATAAAGGGCTTAAGTGCAAAAATGAAAAGTTAAAACAAAAATGGGTTTTTATTGTTTTGGCCAAACATGGCCTTAACAAACATGGGTTTTAAGACAAATTTGGTCTCCAAATAGAGAGAAAACCGTAGAGAGAGAGAGGAGAGCAAAAGGCAGTAATAAGAGGGAAGAGTGAAGGAAGAGAAGAGGGTACAAGGTAGTCCAAGATCAAAGGTAAGGAACCATATGGTTTGAAGGACTTTGTCTAGATATATGTTTGTGGTTGTGGAAATCAACTCTAGAATGAACTTATGTATGGAAATCCCCTTTGTTTCTCTAGGATTTGCTATGAGAGGACCTAGAGTTCCCATTACTTGTGTTTTTGGGTTTCTATGGGTTATGTAAAGTATGAACACAATTGTTCTTGTTCTCAGGGTTTGCAAGGATCCTAGATTTTGAAGTCGTTGAGTAAAAACCCTAGCACTGTAATAAGAGATGAATAGAAACATGTTTGAGTTCAATAGAGTGACATAAGATAAGAACTTGAAAGATGATTTGAGATATGAGACCCAAGGTGAACGTTTGCCTGATGTGTGTTGAAGTGTAGAGTTGATTTGATACTGCACAGGAAAATGGGACAAAACAATACACTGGTATTTCTTTGAATAGTGTGTACTTCTAAGACACTTTGAATATGTACCAGACACATTGTGTTCAATGTTTTTGGCCAAAGTGTACCCAGACTTAGGTGTACCGCGAGCACTGCTCGTTTTCCTTTTAACCAGCTTTGTATTTTGGCCATAACTTACTCATTTCTTATCCGATTTATGATTCAAGTGGTCAATTAAAATAGAGATTTCTGCCAAGGAAAACCATCTATATATAGAGGGAAATAGACATCGTCAAATTATGACTCATGGTCTAAAATCCACTGAAGTAAATTCATGCAACCAAATTTGGTTTTGTTGAATATAGAAGTCCGGGTTGTTTCACGAGTTTGAGTCTGTTCGAATCGGGTGATTCCAGCTGGAATAGAACCCTAGCACCTAGATTTAAATGAGATAAGACATAGTGTCAAAAATAGAAGTTAAGACCCTTGAAAAAAATGAGTAATACAACTGTCACTAGAAAATTGTAAATGACTAGTTGGCATGAAAATGCCATAACTTTAGTTCAATGATCCGATTGATCGATTCCAATTCCTAAGTAAACGATTCAAAGGAAATTGAGAATATATGAATGTGAGGTGCATCCATAGACATCATACTTCACATGAAGGTTATATGTAAGAAATATGAAACAAGAAAATATAGAAAAAATAGGTAGAGATACGCCATAAATACTACGAATACGAGAGAGATAAGTCAACGATATTAATATGATATGAATATAGATATGTCATAAGATATGATAGTCTAAAGTACATAAATGAGGTGGAATACGTAAATGATATGAATATTAGATTATATGATATGACTATATGATAGACATACCGGAAAAGAATGATGAAACATGCTAGAATACATTACGGAGATAGAAATGTATAAATGATAAGAACAATATAGATACAAAAGATGCATGTTGATAGAAATAAGTGATCAGTGTCAAGAATGATAGACAGAGTGTCAAGACATGACAGAAAAAGATTATGGAAAAGTACATGAAATACAATAGTAGGGCATCCGATAGTAGAAGCACGATAGAAAGTATATGAATATAAGATAATGATATATGAATATATGAATGAATAAAAGCATAAGAAGATAGAATATAGAAAGTACAAGCATAGCTAAATCAAGTGATAGAAACGTATAAGGATATGATAGAAATGGTATAAATGGATATAAAGGATATGAATATAGAAAGATATATATGAATATATGAATACAAGAGTGCATAGGATGTATCTATGATATATGGATAGACGGCATGTATGATACAAGCAAAGACAAAAAGTTCCTAAATGATAGTGAAAAGATATAAATATATGTATTATGTAGATATATGAGAACCGTAATATGAAACTACGATATATGAACTAATACAGTAAAGTGATGATAGTATATATGGGCAAGCAATTTATGATAACAATAGTTATTCATGCTTATGAGATACGTGTACGTAAAACGTAGACAAAGTCAATGTCTCCGCCAGAACCCGGTAGAGGGATAGATAGGTACGCCTATGGGGAAGATAGCCGTCATGAACATATCAGATGTGATATCAGGCCCGTCAACACACGCATGATAGATCCGCGACTGCGCTACCCGCGTCAAATACACAATAGATGTGAGATCATCACTCATATGAGGTTAGTAATTTCGCACCATAAGATATATGAAATGCCTGATGACGATATCTTCTGCACACATCGTACAGAGATCACCGCCTTGTACAGTTGATAAGACCTTCTGTACACATAGTTTCTCGCATCCACTTCAAGGTATTTGCACACATGAAACCAAAAAGGAAATAATATGATAAGAGGAAGTAGATAGCACCGCTTTTATGCGATGAGTGGAGGCCATAAGAACAAGAGGTAATGTACAAGATGACAAAGATACGAAAAAGTATATGAACAAAGATACAAGATATGAAAGGAAAGAGATATGACAAGTATAAGGCACAAGAAACAAAGTAGAATAACACAAACAGAAGATGTGATAAAGTATATATGAAAAGCATATGAAAAGTACAATATATGGGAAAAGCGAGTATAAGGAATATCATATGAAAGGATAGTATGTATGATGTATAAGATGAAAAGCACAAAGATATGATTATCATATGAAGGGTGCATAACAGAAAGAATTATATGAATGTATCAGTACATGAATATAGATACAAAATAGTATATGAACAATACATGAATACAATATATATAGAAAGTACAAAGTATAGTACACAAAAGGATAGAAAGTAGATAAAAGAGAAAGGTATATGAAAAGTATAGTATATGGAAAGACAGGAAAAATATAGTACATGAAAGCATCATAGAAAGCATACCAAAGCAATTTAACTGAAAAGTATACAAGAATGTGTATGCGCACAGGATAAAGATAAGATAGGTTATATGAAAGTATACGAGATAAGAAATGTATATGATACAAAGCACAAGATACAAACATGAAGCAGAATGTAGACATGAAAGGAAATGAACATGATAAGATAGGATACAAAGTATAGAACATGAATACAAGAAAAGTATAGATAAAAGATATGCCAAAGACATAGAATATGTACCGAAGATTTACACAATAGGAAAAAGATATGTGAGAGATAAGTAATTAAAGTTATAGAAACTGTGATAGATAGATGATATGTATATGTATAAGCTTCATGATAATACTATCATACTATTCATAATTTTTATGCTCCCACTAAGCAGAAGTTATACTGGTGTTCAATCCGTAGCATGTAAGGGTAAAGACAAGGATAGAGGACAGGACATTCCACACGAACAAAGAAGGCCGACTGCAGATAGGTGCTCACCAAATATTTATCGTAAGAATCTCTCGATGTTTTGTAATAGAAAATGTACATGTATAGGTAAAGGACCTGTGTATAGTATAGATTTGCATGGACACCACTGGGTGGTGTCTTTTGTATATGTAAAATGATTTTGTTATTACAAAAAATTATTTCGTATACCATGTACAGTACAAATTCTGAGAAAGAATGTGTCAATGAGAGTCCCACTATATAGATAGTATAGATGGTATCGCGCCCCGGACTTCGGTTTGGATCCTCCAATCGGGTCGGGCCGGGATCCGGGCGTGACAGATGTAGCATTTTTTAACAATGACTCTTTGAAAAACCCTGTTATATAGTGAATTATTGAGCGATGCTCCTACAAATGTCATTGATAAAGGTGTCAAACTTGGCACTTTTAAACATCATGTTTTGCATATATATATATAAACACCTAAGCTCATATGGTATACATAGAGTATTTAGGATTCCTAGTATATTTAGAATATTAGAGTATATTTAGTATATTTAGGTTTTTAGTATATTTATGATTCCTTTAGTATACTCTATGCTACTAATGCCTTGCTCTGTATTGGTGTATATATACACCTCAACTCTGGCCAATATTAACAAGTTTCTTCCATAATATGGTATCAGAGCTATAAGCTTAACAACAAACCTGAAACCCTAGCCTCCCCTCATCTCAACTTTTTCTCTGTTATCCTCTTTTCTTTAAGGAAGGAGGGGTGGTTTTGTGGTCATTCTTAACCCGAAATCATCCCTCCACATCTCCACATATCTACACCTCTACACCTCTTTTCTTGTTTTTCTCTCATCCTCATGCATCCGGGTGAGATATCCTTCCACATGCTCGATCTTAACAACAAATATTAAATCCTAACCCTAGTCACTATTGTCAGCTTAGTAGATTGATACCTAACTTAATTATGCTTGATCTCACACAATATGGACCTCGAGCACCCGCGAATTCCTGCACTCCCAACAATCCCGACCGCTTCCTCTCCGCCTCACTATAGGAACCATGCCTGATCTCACACAGTCATGGACCTTGAGCACTCTAGTGACCTCAGGCACCCCCAACAATCCCGACTTGCTCCTCCTCTCCAGTCTTCCCTATAGGAACCATGCTAGATCTCACATGGTCATGGACTCCTGGTTACACCCCCATTAATCTCACTCGCCTTATTCTCTCCAGCCTTCAGAACATGCTCGACATCTTACACAATCATGGACTCCGGCACCCCCTAAAGAATCCCGACATGCTCCTTCTTCCCTCCGGGGCCTTTCATCGTTAGGAACGAGTTCGATTCACATGGCCTGGACCTGGACAATTACCACTAATAATGCACTTACCAAATATATCTCTCATTTCCTCTCTCTTTCTATGTAACAAGATTAAAGGTTTATGACACAATTAATTGTAATGGATAGAGTATATTTAGGATTCTAGTATATTTAGGATATTAGAGTATATTTAAGATTCTTAGCATATTTAGGATTCCTTGTAGTATACTCTATGCTATTACTATCTTACCCTTGTATTGGTGTATAAATACACCTTAACTCTCTTAATAATATTAACAAGTCTCTTTCATAATAATGGCTATACTCCAAACTCATTATTCCCACACTCGGTATTCCATACTTGCAATTAGCTCCCGAAGACAAGTCCTTCAATAGCTAAACCACAATCGTCAATACACTCACCTTCGATCAAAGTTTGTCACCATATTTGGGATTTTCAAGGTTCTATTATGGAGATAGCTGGGGAATAAATCAAATATACTGACAAAAATCAAGCCTACTCCTCTATTCAACATAATTATGATTCAGTTATGAACATTTGATATAAATTATTGTTAGCAAAGAACATACGCTAGGTGTTTGATCGAAGATAAAATGCTCCATATAGACAGATAAAATAGATATAAAAAACAATCCAATATACGTAACGCTGATAGTCAAGTTAGTAGCTACTTGTTGTTTTTGCAAACGACTTTAAGGAGTGATAGAGATAATTGAAAAAATCTAAGAAGCGACCAAAATTTGACTCCAAAAATGATCTCGGATCGGTTATGCTCATAAATATCAAACTGATGTAGCCAACCACTAATAATAATAAAAATTAAAAAATAAAGTGAATAAAATAAATAACAAGTTCTAAATTTTCAATATTAATCAAGTCCGCTTAAAATAATAACAAAGTTGTTATTTATAGACAATCTTAATATAAAATCTATAGATAAATTCCACATATCCTATCAGAGTAAATCCAGTACTAATGGATAAATCCAAAAAATATAATTAAATAAATAACTAATTGTGGTAATAATAAAATCTATCATCAGACAGAAGCTTCTTATCCTCGTTTAAGCCTGGGGCATGAGTCACCTAATGCCCCATCAATTTTTAAGAGAGAACATCTTTGGGGTCTTCTATATTTTGTTCCCCTAAAATTATAATAGCACACCCATGAAAAAAATCCCATAGTCTTCTCAACTCTTGTCTGATGAAGCTTTCGACAGATAATATATCTTACCCTTTAGCCTTACTCTTTTCAGCCTTCGTCTGTCAAAAATGATATTAAAGTTGTTCTCTTAAAGATTTTTGTACCTTCACGAGGAGAAACTGAAATGAAATATTGCATCTTATAGCTTTATGGGTTAGACTAATTTGTTGTAATTAAGATTTAAAATTTTCTTTTTTTGCTGAAAAATCAAATGAAAGAGCTATTAGAAATGTTCTATTTGAATAATATTGTATTTGATTGTTTCAAAAAATTAAAAATCTAAACTTTGTATTATGTAATTTTTAAGTTTCGCTTAAGGGTGTGGAGATATTGTTCTTGTTAGAGTGGTATAGACATTACAAGGTATAACATGAAAAAATTTGACATGACCCGTGAATACGAACCCGACATGTTTTCTGTAGATTTAGATATATTAATCTTATTTGGATCAAATTTTTATTGACC
Source organism: Tetrastigma voinierianum (assembly GCA_016808115.1). Taxonomy (NCBI): domain Eukaryota; kingdom Viridiplantae; phylum Streptophyta; class Magnoliopsida; order Vitales; family Vitaceae; genus Tetrastigma; species Tetrastigma voinierianum. Next base: position 316,568 of record JAEQBH010000246.1, on the reverse strand, counting down.
CTCATAACCTAATTACTAAACGACATATTTTGTCAATCCACATAAATCGAATTTGATCCATATTAACACATTTACTTATTATGATTTTGTTTGGGTAAACAGCTTTTAATTGCTAATTTATTTTATAAGAGCTATTGATAAGAACTTACGCCATAAGATTTATTCAATAAGCTATTTACGTTTGGATGCGTATTTTAAAAAGCGTTTATGCATCATTTTAAGGTGTTTGGATGCATTACTACGAAACCACTTATAATAATTGAAATTACTAAAAAGACCATTATTATAAGCACTTATAAAATTGAAGTGTTTGGATAAATTACTTGTCATAATGTTTAAAAAAAATTAAAAACTAAAGAACTATATATATATATATATATCATGAAACCATAATAAAGAATTCAAATAAAGTAAAGATTCATTATATACCGAGAACATTTATCATTCATCTGTAATCTCTAGTATAAAATATAACTAATGAACCATACTCTTTCCTTCAATTTTGTTTTATATGCATCCAAGAGATTATAAAAACGAAAATATTATACGTTTTCATTAAAATTTAATTGATACTTATATAAATGGAATGCATTGAGACTACGACTATGTTATTATGATTATAAGATGTAATGGAGGGTAAAGCTTCTTGAGGCCTCGTCAAGACACACCATGAGCACATACTTTTTAAGCCGATGTGCACTATACCTAATATAAATAAAACTATATATTTACTAAATGCTGTCCGCTTTTATCTAATAATAAAATACATAATAGCGAGAAAATACATTAAACATAAAAATCAAACATATCTAGTGTTAACCATCATCACAAACATTTTCAAAACAAAATAATGCTAAAAATAATAAACATCATTATTAGTGCTTTCAAGTAATCACAAAATTCTAGCTTTTTAAAACAAAATAAACATCAGGCTGACTGTGATCAAATTCTAAATAAAGAAAATCATCATCACTATTATCATTATTCTTATCATCAATATATTTTTTTTCTTCTATTTTTTAATTATATATCAAAATTTATTGATTTTTTTCAAAAATTTTACCTATTTTTACTTAAATTTTTGAAAGTTGTTTTATATTTTTAAGATATTTTTACATAATTTTTAAATTTTTTTTACCCATTTTTATATAATTTTTCAAAAATTTTACCTATTTTTTCCATAAATTTTCAGAAAGTTTATTTTTATTTTTATTTTTTCATTATTTTTCAGAAGGACATTTTTGTTATTCAGATGACTAATTTTAGTCTTTCATATAAGCTATTTATAATTTTTTTTTTTTTAATTTTCTCCATAAAATTTATTGAAATAAGTTAAAAATGACTTATAAAAGGGTCATAAGTTATTTTCTGTTGAAGGAAGAAAACTTGAAGAGACAACCAAAGTTTGTAAGATTTAATACATAGAAGTTGCCTTCAAATAACCCCAATCAATATGTAGGCTTAAAGGCTGCACATTTTCGTTATTCATCCCCTTTGCATCCATTTAATTAATAAATAATTTTCTTGTTAGCCATTAATGCGGTCATTGAAAGTTGATGAATTGATTAAAATACTAAAGAAATCAAAGGACCCACTTCCTTGTCTGACAATGCCTGGGGCAAACAAATGATTATTCTGTTTAGCAAGTGAAGCTACCCGCCCTATTTTGTACATTTATTTTCTATAACTGAAGTATATATATACACTCACCATCATTTTGGTAAATATGGGATAAGTTGTACAAATACTCCCAAGTTTTACATGTATGTCTTACTTCTAATTTTAACTTTTTTTCATCCTAAGACTCTCGACGCTAATTTGAATACAATCATGTTCTTGTCATTAGAAAAATAGTAAATGGATAAATGCTTGTTAAATATCTTATAATGCGTTCTAATTTTGGCCCGGACATGATTTTTTGATTACAAATTGACATAAAATGACTACTGTAAAGTAAACGATGAAAATATCTTGGAATTGAAAATAAATCGAAAAATGATATACATGCAAAACTCAGTAAGATTATTTAATTAATTATCCACGGTTAATATTATGGCATTATTTCATGAAGTAGAAAAATTGTATAATATTTCTATAAATGTTGCACTTTTTTAAATTTTGATTATGAAATAATATTATTAATTTTAGTAGTTGAATTATATGTTAAGTCATAGAATTTCAAACTATATGTTACAAGATATTTTCATTTTGTTCTTCCATTCAAATAAAATATTTTATTTTTCTTCTTCACTTAAAATTGTACAGAATATCGTTCACTACTCTATAGCTTTTAACTCTCATTGAAGAAACATCGCTTTTTTTCTCATTAGATATTTAATCTCTATATGAATACCATGTATTTATTAATTATATATTTTAGATATTTAGTTAAATAATGATATTTCAATATTGGTCAAAGGAGGACAAGGCGAATCTAAGCAGTATCACATTCACTATTTTGGTAAGTGTTCCACTAGACGGTGACTAAAAGTTATAGCAATTAAAAAAAAATGGTTTTTTAAATGTCCCTTTTCTTCTTTTAGCTGCCCCAACAGGAATTCTCCCCAAACAAATATGAAAACCTTGCTGCCAAGCCAAATCCAATCCATTTAAATAAATATTAAATATGCCATTTTAACTAGCCTTTAAATTTTCATTCAATTCTAATTTTGAGAGACTTTTTAAAATCAGATTTTCTTATGATACGTTAAACAATGTTTCATCGACATTAAAGTATTTATTTCAAAATTTTTGGGGACAATTGAAAAGAAATTTAGGAGCTACTTCAAAAGCAATCCAACCTTCTTTTCTGCTGAACATTTTAGTTACAATATAATAAATTATTTTCTATTGGGACACACCGAACAACGTCAGCAGCCTTTCCTTTCAAGATTAGCTTGACTGCCCAAGAGCGGGTTACATGCCCTCCTGAAGGTCGAGACCTGATCGCTCTAAGAGATATCATCCGGCAGTCAAGGTATCCCCAAGGAGACTATATCCGAATGATAGCTGGCCCTTGCCTTGCCGGCGTGTTCTGGGTACATCTCGCATCTGCCACCGGGAGGAGATTGTACTCTGATGTTAGTTCCCGCCTCGACTGTGTATTCGGGCTTGCTTTATAAAGGTAGATGATAGGGCCCGAGGGCCGACCCATTGTATTGTGGACTTCTTTAAGTGGGCCTTGTAAGCTAGAGAGTCTGGGTCGAAGCCTGGGATACCCACATCTCCTATAGGGTGTTTATTTGAAATAGTTGATAAATGAGCAATAATAAAGCAACTTTATTATTAGGTAAGAAAGTAGAAAGCTTAAGTTTCATTAGTGTTTTGTTTGAGGATTTAAGGCAAGGCATTAACAACAACTTATTAATCTTATCTAAACACCAAAAGAATCTTATTTGGGATTATTGTAATCTATAACAATGATTAAAATACCGGGAATGGCATCGATATATCGAGATACATCATGATATCTGGTCGACATCAAACGAAATACAAACATATCTACACTCGACTTTCAGATTAGCCAGAATATCGCCTTATATATCGGCTATATATCGGTTGAGGTTGATATATCGACGGCTAAATCTGCTTTTCTACCGATATTTCACACACAAATTGCAAAAAAAAAAAAAAAAAAACGAGATTCATCAAAGAGAGGATGAAAAAAGGAAGAGAGAAAAGAAAAAAATAAAAGAGAGAAGATGGGAATACGAGAGACAGCTTGTTGCTAGGACAGGAGAAAGAAGAAAGAAGATGGAAGAAGGCTTCAAAGCCAAGCCACAGCCCCGTACCAAGATGGGGAAGATGGGCATGCCGCATCGAGAGAAGTTCAAAACAATATATTGTGACTTTTAGTGGTTTAAGATAAATGAACAGAGATTTGAAAGAAGTGAAACAATACCACTAAGATCAAATATTTTAAACAAGACATGTATCAAGGCAGAAAATATTCAAATAATTTTTAGTATTATAGGCTCAAAATGATTAAAAAAATTTTGAATTAGTTATTTTTTATAATTTCAATTTATTTATCCATTATTGTTTTAAGTATAATATTTGTTTAAAACAAATTGAGAAACTATAATTTTCCATATATTATAAAAATCTGATTTCTTACTTGATAATTTAAAATATGAAAATATTATAACAGAAAAAGATATTATTAAAAGCCTATTAACACTAAAAAAACTATTTATTTTATGTGGTAGGTGTTTAAGATAATTTTTGTTTAACTTAATAATATTACTTTAAGATTATTTTTGTTAACTTTAATTATATTACTTAATATCAATAAATTATTTTTAGTTATAATAAAAAATTAAATATCTCATTTATTTATCAAAAAACAAATTTAAGTAAAACTAAAAGTATAAATCCAAACAAAAATTTTGATTTAAATACCATTGCAAAGTAATCTATGTCGTCTTTAAGAAGTGAATTTTTATTTATTTATGTTATTTTTACATTTTTTAATTATTTTTGTTAATTTTTACTTTCTCAATATTCATGTAAAAATATCCATCGATATATCCGTAAAATTCAACTACCGATATATACTTGTCGATATCGATATTTTGATCTTTGACTATACTCATAAAATTAGTTAAAAAAACATTTATTATTAATATATAATATTTACTAGAATCTATAGTCGGTTCATAAAGTAAAAAAACTATCTGGAATATATAATTCAATCAATTAAGTTAAAATAATAAAATTAAAAGTTTTATTATAAAATGAAAATATTATTGTCAATAATTTTTAGAACAAAAGTATTAAAAGTTAAATAAATATTTCCTCTAACTTTTAGAAATTAATATTTATTATTTTACTATATAAAAGAATGATTTTAAATATCTTTGTATTCAAATATTTGCTGTGTTTTTGAAATTTGAAATTTATCCAATACTTGTCTCCCCTTTTTAGGACAACTTTTTGAAACAAGAACAAGGCGTGTCGTAGGGTGTTGTCTCCTGTACTTTTGTTAGCGGGAGCTCCGCTTTGAGAGCACCATGTGCTTCTGTCGTTCTCCCAGCGCTTGCTTCTTCGCAATGTGTACCTTCCTCTTCTTCCTAATTTTGTGGCCGCAGCTTCACCTCCCTTCATTCCCAATTATCTAAGCTAAAGCCGAACTTAAGAGAAGACAGGACTCGGCCGCCACGCTCGAATTAGAAAAGAAGGTATTATTTTCTTGATTTTTCCTCTCCTGCCCAACCCTAGCTCCTTGTTTCACTATATTCTCCGTGTTTTATACATAGTGGATGACAAATTACTTTGCATTTGTTGTTAAATCTTCCTTAACCCCTCTTCCTTCCTCTGTCAGAACATAGGTCTTTCCAATTTCTGCATTCTACATGTTTATGCCGATTAATTTTATGATCAGACTAAACTTCACATGACCCATTGGCATGTTCTTCTTCAGAGCGCTTGCTTCTTCTCGCACAATTTTCCTCTCTTCCTAATCTTGTGGTCAGCTTCACTCCTCCTTTCATTCCCACTATCGGGGCTAAAGCCGTAAACTGTAAGAGAAGACAGGATCGCCGCCACGCTCGAATTCAGGGAAAGAAGTATTATTTTCTTGATTTTTCTCCCCGCGTGTCTAACCCTAGCTCCCCTCGCTTCAATTATATTCTTCAATGTGTTTCCGATAAGATAGTGGATACGGTCGCTTTGCATTTGTAGGTTAAATCTTCCAACCTCTTCCTTCCTCACGTAACAGAGGTCTTTCCAATTTCTGCATTCTACATGTTTATGCCGATTAATTTTATGATCAGACTAAACTTCACATGACCCATTGGCATGTTCTTCTTGGTTCCCCCCTCTCTCTCTAAATGTCCTATGCTTATAAAAATCTTTAATGGAATATCATGTTGTGGTATTCTTGACTTTTTAATTTACTTGGAAAATAAGGATATTATTGAGTTCAACATTCATTGAGTCTATATTTACATCTTAGATTCCTTTTTTTAAAAAAATAAGGATGGGCTTTGAAAACTTGATTTCTCTTACAAAAATTCTCAGCGTCGCATCTTTGTTTAACTTGGCATATGTTTTTTCTTATTCCAAAATTGGATTTAGTGCCTTGTCTGGTTCTAATTGTGTTCAAAATTTTAAAAAATTTTGCTCTTAGACATCATAAGGATTGAAAATAGAGTTTGCTTCCACTCTTGTTAGAGTTCCTAGAACTTTCGTGACTTTCTTCTGAGTTTGAACCATCGATCTTCAGGTTCAACTGACTCTATATAGGCCTTAGAGCCCATAAAAAGATCACTGAGGGAATGTTATATTTGATGATCCAGTCCAGTCAGGCCATCTTGTTCACCAAGCTTGGTTGATTAGAGTCAGGCTTCCTGGCATAATTAAGATATTTTCACACTATAAGGAGAATTCACCACTGACTAGGAGTAGTCAATTTTCTTTCCTGGATCTGCAATCTGCTTATTATTTTAACATTGGTGCTGACTTCTTATCAAAGAAGGGATAGTTCAGAAAATTACTTTATAAAATGACTTTTCGGCCACTTGTATGATGCTTAATTCAAAAAATCGCCTAATGGTTTACACAATTAACTCACCTCACAAAACCAACTCCCAAACCTGAGTTATAGCTGTCTGTTTAAACTAATTTCCTATATGCTATATGCACGTTTACTTTGAGACAAATGCAGCAAATTATATATAAAGTTATTCATTGAAAAGCCTTGACCTATTTTATAGTGAGAAGTAAACTCGAAATTAGCTCATACTAAGCGGCCAATAATCTAACAACGAGAACTGCCTTCCAACTTCCTCGTCAAAATCATTTATTTATGTGCTTTAAGCCAAGCACGTTGTCAAGGCTCTTTTCTCTCCAAGTTTTTCCTGCAGTTGCTCAAAGAAAATGAATTTCATGTAATTTTCCGATACAATGCTCAACTCGATTTTTTTATTAAGTTAATTTGTGTCTATTTAATCCTTTCCCTAATAGATCAGCTTCCTACTATTTGTTCTGTTTAAGAATTGTGTCTATGCCTACTAGCTTGCCGATGTAAGATGAACTTAGTATTTTCCAAAGTTCCAAACGATCCTCTATATATATATATATATATATATAAATACACACTCGTGAAGTTTTTATCAATCAATCGTGATGGTAGAATGTGTTTGTTGTAATGTTGTTTGAGAGTTCCAAAACTTCAAAATTATTACTATGATAATTACGAATTTCCAGTTGTTACCATATAGAAATTCATTTTCAAACGCCGTGGCGAGGATGATATGTCGACCTACAAGAGCCAAATAAATTTGTACTCAAATAAATAATGCGCGATATTAATTATTTAATTAAATAAATTCCATTCTTGCCACTCCCACCTAACCCGCCCTAGAATGAATTCCTGTCTCCACCATTGTCGGCCCAAAGCTAAAGCACTTCCAAAGCTCCTGCAAGCATCAAGGTGGGGCCGAGGGAGGCATAAGTATCACGGCCCTCATCTTCCCATACAATGCCTCTTTTTTTCCTCCAAACTGACACTTTCCTAATCGTTGTACAAAGATCATGAAACATCAATGTTATTAAGGTGGAGACTAAGGGAGATTATGACCTGGGTTTTTGCTTAATTTGTAGGGCTCCAAAAGATCCTAAGTCTAACCAAATAGATTGGTATTTATGTTTAGTAATATATCATCTTTATAAACTTGTATGATATTGACATGTATTGAAAGACGTGGTGGAGGAGGCTTTAGAAGATTTTATCTATAATTTTTCTTTCTTTTCCTTTTTTTCAAAATGAAAATGAAAACATATTTAATAGTTGGTTTTTCTTTCTCTATCGCAGATTTTACAGAATGTTGTTTTTGTTTTTATTTGTATTTACCATAAATGTTTTAAGTTTTGATAGATATCCACTTTTTAATATTAGAAAACCTGTCTTTAAAAATTGTTTTTGTTAAAATAATTATCAAATATGATCTTTTCTCCTATTTTTTTTTATTTTTTCTATTTTTTATGAGCTTAATCAAATGAATAAAAATAATTAAAATCTTGAAAGTGTCAGAATTTTTCGGTGCACAAGTTTTGTTTCGTTTTTTGTTTTACGATTTATTTATTACCATTGTCATTCATTTTTACTCTGTAGGGAAATTGGATGATGTGGTACTTGGATTTGACTCCATTGAAGATTATAAGGTTAGTTTTTTCTTTTACATTTATTCATTTTGGTTATTCACAAATTTATTTCAATTGAGATCCCAAACTATAAACTGCTCAACTAGAGCTTTAATCACTTTAACCGGGTTTTATTGGCTTTTTTTCATATATATATATATATATATATATATATATATATATATATATATATATATATATATATATCTATCATCTTTTTCTATATTAATTTTTAGAGAGAGACACTTTAGAGATTTAATTTAAATATAGTTTAAAAATCAAACCGCATTTAATTATTTTAAAATGCTTGTTTTTAATATTTTATTTCAATTGTCCTTGAGAGCAAAGGTCTCCGGCTTTAAAAAATAATTTTCTTTTCATTGATTAATAAAAAAAAAAGATATATCGTAACAAAAATAGAATAAGTCATGAAAAATAAAAAGATAAATCTATAATAAAATATGTGGAGGTTAAAAAACAATAGGATTGGTAATAATTATTACCGTTTGTCCAGAAGGAATGAACAAGTATGCTCAAAATCTTAAAGCTTGTTGGAAGATCTCTCGTTGAATTGGTTTATTATCTAATGTCCTATGCTTATAAAAATCTTTAATGAAATATCATGTTGTGGTATTCTTGACTTTTTAATTTACTTGGAAAATAAGGATATTATTGGAGTTCAAGATCATTGAGTCTATATTTACATCTTAGATTCCCTTTTTTTTAAAATAAGATGTGGCTTCGAAAACTTGATTTTTACAAAATTCTCGTCAGATCTTGGCTAACTCGCATATGTTTTTTCATTCCAAAAATCGATTTAAGGCCTTGTCTCAAGTTCTAATTGTGTTCAAAATTTTAAAAAACTTTGCTCTAGACATCATAAGGATTGAAAAAATAGAGTTTGCTTCCACTCTGTACTAGAGTTCCTTAGAACTTCTTCGACTTTCTTTGAAGTTTGAACCATTCGATTCTCGTGTTCAATCTCGACTTATATGTGCCTTTAGAGTTTCATAAAAAGATCAATTGAGGGGATGTTATATTTGATGATCCAAATTAGCTTCAGCCATCTTGTTCACCAAGCTTATTACTAGAGTCAGCTTCCCCGCATAATTAAGATATTTTCACACTATAAGGAGAATTCAACACCGACTAGAGAAATAATTTTCTTTCCTCGATCTCGCACCGTTTATTATCAACATTGAAGCTGACTTTTATCAAAAAGGAAGGGATAGTCTTAAAATTACTTTATAAAGTCGATTTCTTTTGGAAGCTAATTGCATGATGTTTAATTCAAAAAATCTGCCTAATGGTTTACACACCAACTCACCCCCACAAACCAACTCCCAAACCTAGATAGCAGTTGGCCTGGTTTAAAATCCAATTTCCCATGCCATGTCTTACTTTGAGACAACTAGCAAATTATATATAAAGCTATTCATTGGAAAAAGCCTTTGACCCATTTTATAGGCATATTGTAAACCCGAAATTAGCCTACATTGCCACATATCAATCTAACAACAGAACTGCTTCCAACTCCTTCTCAAGTCAAATCATTTTATTTATTGCGTGCTTTTTTAAGCCGCTTAATGTTGTCAAGGCTCTTCTCTCATAAGTTTTTCCCAGCTGTTTCAAAGAAAATGAATTTCATATGGTTAATTTTCCCGATATAATGCTCAACCGATTTTATTAAGTTAATTTTTAACTATTTGTCCTTCCTCAATAGACGTTTCATTGATTTGAGAGTTCTTTGTTTAAAGAATTGTTCATACTATTTTCGCTTGTCATGATGTAAGATGAACTTAGTATTTTCCAAAGTTCCAAACGGATCCTCTATATATATATATAAAATACACACTCGCAAGCTATCAATCAATCGATGGTAGAATGTGTTTGTTGTAATGTTGTTCGAGAGTTCCAAAACTTCAAAATTATTACTATGATAATGATGAATTTTCCTAGTTGTTAAGATATAGAAATTCATTAAACTCGTATAGATGTATGATCACCCATAAGAGCCAAATAAATTTGTACTCGCCAAAGAACAATGCAGCTTATATTAATTATTTCCCACAAATAAATTCCATTCTTTGCCACCTCCCACCTTAACCCGCCCTGGGACGAATTCTGGTCTCACCATTGTCGCCTTAAAGCCAAAGCACTCCAAAGTCTTAGCAACAAGGTGGGGTCGAGGGGAGGGCATATATCATGGCTCCTCATCTTTCCCATACAATGCCTTTTTTTTTTTTTTCTCCAAACTCCAGTTTCCTAATCAAGTGTACAAAGATCATGAAATGCTGTTATCAAGGTGAGACCATGAGAAGGATGACTGCTTTTGCTTAATTAGAGGGGGTCTAAGACTTGTAAGTCTAAACCAAATAGATTTGCATTGATGTTAGTAATATAATCTACCTTGGCAAAACTTCGTAGTTACGGCGCATTGAAAGACGCGGTGGTGGAGGAGGCTTTAGAAGATTTTATCTATAATTTTTTCTTTTCTTTTCCTTTTTCAAAAAAGAAAGAAAGAGATGATAGCTGGTTTTTTCTTTTCTATTGCATTTTACACAATGTTGTTTTTGTTTTTATTGTATTTACCAGAATGTTTAAAAGTTTTGATAGAGTCACTCTTTCCAATATTAAAACTGTTTTTAAAAATTGTTTTTGCTTAAAAAACAATACCAAATATGATCTCTTTCCTCCTATTCTTTATTTTATTTTATATGAGCTTAATCAAAATGAATAAAAATACCAAAATCTTGAAAGTGATGTAATTCTTCAGAAAACAAGTTTTTGTTTTTTGTTTTTCGTTTTTATCTATTTATTTATTTATTTATTTACATTACTGAATGAAGTTTGAGCTCATTTGATTACTGGAGTCTTCTTGACAGAGATTTGGCTCGGTATCATTTTGCTCGATACCAAATGATACGAACCCCGTCAACTCAGGAGGAGACCCGTGATCGACTCACAAGAAACTAGCCGTAGTATTCGGCTTGATGGAGCGGATCATACCTATCATTTATAAGGCAAAGAACCCTTTGTATATGATGACGCCACAATCGTATGAGATCCGATTGATAAGTCTATGGAATGAAGACGCCACAATCAACTATGGAAAGGTTGATTGATAAGTCGATAGATGAACACATTAAAAATCCGAGCAGTTCAAAAGTTCTTTTGGTGAGAACCAAAGAGAAAGATAAACTTCGATTTTTTATTAATCTTAATGTCTAGAATGTAGGGATAACAAGCCTTTAAATAGCCCAAAATACGAAGAAAAGAAACTAAAATATTTTACCAAAAACTAGAAAGGAAAACTAACATACTTTTTCCTAAACCACTACCTACTAAAAACATCCAGAGGAAAAGGAAACTAGATAACTTTTTAGGACAAGACTTGGTAATAAAATCACAAAGAAATCAAAGAACACCGCCTCCAAAATAGCAAAGAATCATCAGAACAATCACCCAAAAATAGTAGCAAATCAGAACGTTAGTCTTAAAATAACAACAAATCAGAACAAACTATCACCAAATCAGAAAGAAATTAACATCAAACTAAGCGACCTTTTCTAAAAGAAATAGAAACTCCTATTTTCCTAGCAAAACACTTTCTAAATTAAATAAAGAATCCTACTTCACACTGAGAATAATCTTCTAAAATAAAACAACTCCAAATCAAAATAGTAACAAACTAAACACTTGGAAACAAATATATTCTACTGCCTCCAAAGGTTTCACACTTCTCGAATCCGAATTTTCCATACCAAGATTGAATTCTAATGAATCTTCTAGGAAGCTCCCCCGGGTGATCACGGATCTTTGTGCTTGATTCTCACCAAACTGCAAGATAGTGTGAGTCCTTATTTATGACACTAGAAGATCGAGACACGAAATTAACCCGTTTTAATATATTTCTCGCAGCACCACCATCCAAACATAACCCAACATCATATGATTTTGAACTCCGGCTGAGAGACGTGAAGAGGCTTCGGTTTTTTGTTCAGTCTAGGCTTTCTGATCAAGAGGCGTTGGATGCCTCTTTAAAGGAGGCTCAACTTTCTTCCCGACGCTGGGAGTTGGAAGCCAAAGAGGCTATGGAAAGGGCGTCGCAAATAAACGTAAAGGACGCCGTCAAGATGAAGCGGCGAGACCCGTGCCGGAGATTGATGCATTGGAGTGGTGCTCAAGCAAGAGGTGCCGAAATGGGTTTCATGTCAGATGTCTTAATAAATTTTTACCGAGGATGCCTGTCAGCGCGGATTCCGAGTGCGGTCGCCCAACAAGCCCTAGTCATGAGGAGGCTCGTCGAAAGACTAGATGATGGAGAATACTATTTGATGGATGAGATTGTCTTTAAGATGGAGCTAAGGTTGTCGGACGACATTTTGCAACTTTCTCAAAAGGGGCTTCATGCAGAGAAGACGGAAATGGAGGCGGTGAATTCCTCGATGCTGGCCAGCCGACGTTGATCTTCAACTACGTATGGTCATGCAGCACGGCGCCACGCCTATATGTAGGATGAACCCTTTGATCCCCATCGATGCCGCATCGTCGACTCTCCGACTCGACTTTAACTGATGCCCCAAGTTCCTTCTATCTGCCTTTCCGTGGTTGAGAGCCCTGGCTGGCACTTTCGAGGAAGATCGTCGCCTGCTGATCTCCCCAAATTTACTAAGGGCGCAGTAAATATTCCACGTGTGGTCCCCGGGTTAGATTTCGATAAAGAATCCACGTTGTAGCCAAGGTATTAGGGGCTCAAATTATAAATCGCTTGTCGAGTGCTTTTCAGTGACATTTTATTTTCTCGTTAGATTTCGGTATTCTAAAAGCTTTTATTTTTGCTTTTTTTTGGGTAAATACTTCCTCCCGGGCAGGCTGAAAGTGGCGAGAGATTATAATTCGCTCCACATCGGATGATATATATATTTTGTAATGTCGCCAGATTTTATGCCGAGAATTGAGGATATTATCCGGTAGCTGCACTCATTAATGGGCCGACAGTTCTCCTCAGACAAGGCTATCCGATTATCAAGTGTAATCAAGAAGATATTGACTACGTCGTCAAATAGGCCATTTTCGCGCCGGGCTTGAGGTTTTAGTTTGACCAAGAGTGTTATTCAAACTGGCACGACAAAATGGCTTCCTACGCCATCTAGGATTTAGGTTAACCAGTTAGATGTTATCTAAACTGAGCCGGGTAAGTCATTTCGCGCTTAACCCGCTTTAGGTTGACTACTTAGTGTTATCTAACTGAGTCATGTGTCATTTTCGCGCCACCCGCTTTAGGGCTTGACTGGCTAGGTGTTATCTAACCGAGCCTGACATGTCATTTTCTCGCGCCACCGCTTTGGGCCACCAATTAGATGTTATCTAAACTAGTGGCAAATGGTGTCATTCTTTTCATGCCGATCCGGCTTTAGGTTGACTAGTTAGATGTTATCTAAACTCGGGCCGGGATAGGTCGCTTTCCTAATTGGTCCTGTAAGTTTAGCCAACTGGGCTAGATGTTATCTAAACTCGGGCTCTGACAAGCCATTTCCTCCAATATCCCAAGCCAGGTTGATTAGTTAGGTGTTATTTAATTGAGTCGGGCAGGTCATTTTCTGCGCCACCCGAGCTTTAGTTTGATCAATTAGGTGTCATCTAACTGAGCTTGGGACAAAGCCATTTTCACCACCCGGTTTTTAGCTTTGGACCACGATGTTATCTAAACCGGGGCCGACAGGCTCGCTTTCCGCGTCCGGGCTGGGTAGGCTGACTCGGGGCCTAGGGGCTATCTGAACCGAGCTGGGCAGGTCATTTTCGCGCCACCCGGCTTTAGCTCACATCCTACAAGAGGAGTAAATGATGACACTTGCGCTTGATATTGGACCATTCTTTACTGGAGCACACTTTAAGATGTACTGCTCCCACATCTCTGTATAGGGTCCCATCAAGTTTGTCTAAAGCGTGAAGCCCCTGTGATTCTTCTACTGTTATACAAGATATGGTCCTTCCCACCTGGTTGGAACTTTCCTCATTGGCCACCGATTCTCAAATACTTTCTGCATCAGCCCTCTAACTGAACGCCGAGGTCAATTCGCTTGTTGCAAGAACTTTCCGAATCAAAGATCGTAGGATTAATTGCGCGATCTAGCCACGACTCTCGCACCATCGACCGTGTCAAGGTCTCGATCATTAACTCGCATTCCCTTTCGGGGACGTTACTACACAGAAGCATACCATTTTCTCAGTAGGATTATAAACTTTCCATCCCATAAGTAATTGCGAATGGAGATATACCAGTCAATTTGCGGGCAGTGGTTTTGTAAGCCCAAAGTACCTCGGGGAGTTCATCCACCCATTTCCCCAGTCGGTCCAACCGCTTTTCAAGGCCGTCAACAGTGGTTTTACCTGAGGCCTCCGCCATATCATCGCTTCCATGCAGCGTGGGGTGGAGGGCAGATTTTATCTCACCCCGATGTGCCTAAGAGGTCTGGGCCAGTAGAATTGGGGCCTGCGGTCTGACACAATTGATCTCGGGGCGAACCGACATACACATTCTTCCCAAATAAATCGAGTGACATCTCTATCTTTGATCGGGAGGGCCAATGCTCGCCTCAATCCATTCGGCCGAATAGCGGTGGCCACCAACAACTTTTGGGTTGGGGCAAAGAGGGCGCGGTCCGACCATATTGATCCCCATTAGTGCGCGCCAAAGGCTCAAAATAGAGATCATATCTTGCATAGGTGATTTCAAGACTGGAGCAAGTCGTTGGCAGCGGTCACACTTTCTAGTATAATTGGCGGCATCAGCTCTCATAGTTAGCCAATAGTACCCTTGTGTGTGGGCTCGGGGGGTTAAAGTCCTGCCGCCGGGGTGATTTCCACATATTCCTTCATGCAGTTCTGCTAACACGTAATGACCCTACTCGAGCGTCGGGCATTTCAAATAGGGGCCGCCAAGGACTGCTTGGCAGAATAGTCGCCATCAACTAAGAAAATCTGTCACTTGACTTGAAATTCTCAGGCCTTTATCTTCACCGTGAAGCCGCTTGTGCACTGTCAAATGGGGTCCATCCATTAGCTACGATTCTCATCCACTGGATGACGGTGTGGATGCACGGAAGAAACCGCGATAGTGATAATGTAAATATAGTTTCGTTGATTGGCAAGGAAGCGCTGCAGGCTGGGCGGCACCGTCTTTTCGCTAAGAAGTCCCCTGTGGCGGATATGCTCCAAATTTTCCAGACTAAAGCTGCTCGCTGCTGTTTCACCCGGGAGACATATTTCACCATTCGGGGGTCTCGAGATTTGAATTTTTCATTAACTTGCCCGACCACCAATTGGGAATCACTTTGGATTATTAGGAGCTGATTCTGTGACAAGAAGGCCAAGAAGCTCGAGTCCTGCTAGGATGGCCTTCGCATCGACTCGCAGCCGAGGCACTAAACCCGGGAGTCGATTGCTCGTTTCGATCTTATCTCGAACGGGATTTTAACTGTAAACCAATGCCCACCCCAGTTTTTCTGGATGCCTCGTCGATATTAAGGGTCCAATTAATCCAAGGCTCTGCATCGCTTCCAACGGGAAGTTCTCGCTATGAAGTTTAATTAAGACTCATCCTTTTCGAAAGCCTTGGCTTGTATTGATGTCGATTTGCTTAGTTCGACAGTTCAAATGGAGCCATTCTTTCAAGGTAATAAATCGCTTATATAAGTGTTCTGGTAGGAGGCGTCGCTAATGCTAACAATGGATGTGCCGAAGCAAGCGGCTGCCGCATCCGGCACATATATTATACCCGGCCCGATCATAAGGACGAGCACAAAGAATACAAAAGTAATCGCTTACCGCCTTCATTCTCTTTAAATAATGCGGTACTTACTCATTGTATCTAAACTGGTGATTTAAGAGAGTCTTCGCCTGCCTGACTTATGAACGGGGTTCTGGGCTAACATCGCTGTTATGATAAAGCCCGATCATTCTTCATTCCATCCGACTTGATTAGCCCTGTGTGGGTGGCGTTAAAATGGCTTGGGTTGTGTCTGTGAACCGGGAAGTAAACCATCCCAAAGCAAACTAATCGCTCCATCAACAGACTCTCTTTGAGTCAACAGAGACTGGGATGGCTTTAGTCGAGGTTATCTCAATCCCCTCTGGTCAATGGCGAATCCTGTGAACCAAACCCGCATCGACCCCCAATGCACATTTCAGATTGAGTTTCACATCATGTGGCTCCTGAATATATGCCAATACTATTGCGAAATGAGCAAAGATGATCCAAATTACCTTGACTTTACTTCAACATATCATCTATACACTTCCATAGTTTTCAGAGCAAGGGTCGATCTTGCTTAATGTTTTTTGGTAGGTAAATCCTAAAGATTTTAACCCGAATGGATCACGCCAGCAAAGAAGCTACTTCGGGGTGATAAAGGATGTTTTCCGTGATCGCGGTATAATGGGATTCGATGGTAACTCTGAGAATACCTTAAACGATAACATGCCATACCCTACCGACGCTGGTCGACAATCCGACTATCCGGGGTAGTGAGCTCATCCTGGGGGACACGTGACGTTAAGATCCGTATAGTCCACGGATACTCCACTTTCCCCCTTTCTTGGAAGAACTGTAACCACGTTAGCAAGCCACCCTGCATTCGACTTCTCCGACAAACTCACCCCTTCAATAGGTTACCTGGCTTCGCCCGGATGACATGATGGCAAATCGGTGGAAGCGCCCAGATTCATCTAAAGTAACAAGGGTTCCGCTTGACGTGGAGAACATTCAACTCATGGAAGTGTTCACGGGCTTATCCTCGCTATGTCTAAGTGGGTCTAGGCAAACACGCGACGCAATTTCTTTAATACCGGCGCCCGCAACTGCCATTTCTTCTTCAATGAGGGAACTAACATAGGTGCCTCCTCGTCCCACTATTATCTACGAAGAAGTGGATTCCAGATCGACGCCAATTGATCCCTTTATCTTCTAAAGTGTCTTATCGCCATCGCGATCACATGATGAGAGTCGAGTTTCTGAGGGCAGCTATCTGCCTTTTTCACACTCGTGAATTGACGCTGATAACACCGATGAGCCTAGTCATCATTTGGAGGTCAACCTACCCGAACGCAAAGGGAGATACAACCGATAGTCGGTGGTAGGTCGAGGATTGCTTTCATGGCATGTAGCCGTTCTACTTTACGACATAAAGATTGTACTTCCGGGGCCCAAATCTTCAACCACCCAAAACACCAAGTGATACCGGGTCCCGCTCAAAGAGAGAGCAATATCACCCACCGTCAGTGTGGTGGACCCATTGAATGCAGATAAAATTGGGCTACCGAATCGAGATGATTGAGCCGGGACTTTCATCTCGCATGTAATGGGAGGTGCAATGGGGCTTCGCCGCGCGCCTCGATCAATCGGGGACCCTATGTGCATATCAAAATTAAAAGTAGTACACAAGGTGAGTATAAGGCATCATATCGGGGAGTGACACCCTGCCCGCCGATAGAGGAAAGGATATGGGGCCATTTATCGGCTGAACCGCTGTGCTGCTCTCTATGGTACTGATGGTGTTTACTCTGGCTTTGACTGAGGCCGCGCGGAGCATTTTTCGTCTCTGCTTCTTAGAATGGTATTGATCATCAATCGGGACCTCCAAAAGTCACAGGCCTGGGCTTTGACTGATGCTGGGGTATCAACGATAGTCCGGGATTCCGCACAGCAGCGCCTGCTCCACTGCCGCTCCCGGAATGAATCCTCTGGCGGTGCCCCCAGCCCGGACAACTTTCACGAAGAACTCAGGCCTCGCATTGATTTGTTTCATGGTCGTGGTCCCTGGGATAGTCACACCCGAAGAACCGGGGTTGTGCTGGTCCCGATTTGCCCACATAGTATGCAGGCCATTTGAACCCTTCTGGGTGATCCCTGACAGGTGTGAGCAAATTCCTGGGCCAGAGAGATGCCGGTGAGGTGAATCGGGGAGTGATCCCTTTCTTTCACCATTCCTCAGCCCTTTTCTGCCCTTTCTCCGCTTCCTTCTCTCTGTCTTGGCCCCAAGCTTTTTACGGCATTTTCCGTCCGCGCTATCAGCCATCAAGCCAGGAGGCCACGCCCCCACATTATCCCCAGAGTCGAGCACCACCGCCCTCGCCGATACGCTTCCATGGCTGCGGATCATGGAAAGACCGGAATAAAGGAGTCACTACCAAAGCTTCTTCTAAGTTCTCAGAGAACCGCATCCATACTATAAGTATCAATTTGTTTACCGCCATTCAAATCTCCCGTGAAGTCCCGATGGATTTTGTCGCTCCGCTCAAGATGGATCGGGGCAAGCCGGGATGTTTCCTTTCTCGCCAAACGGTACGATACTAAGAGACAAATACGGCCCATAATTCGCCGAAAGAGTTTAGAGATCCTCTTGGAAGCTTGTGGAACCAAGCCAGAGCGGGACCTTTTAGGTTAGCTGAGAATACCTTACACAGAAGTCAATCGTTCCCGGCGTTAAGGATCATTGCCTAGTTAAAGTGCAACATATGATCATACGATCGAGAGCCGTCAGACATAAAGCAAACTGGGCTAATGACGAATCACGCCCGTGAGTCCAAAATATGTCGTCTAAGGGGAAGACAAGCATGTCGCATTTGCCTCGAACAGGGGTATGGCGATGTCGACGCGGCGGAGGCACTCACGGTACCGGGCAGCCGTAGAACCGCAAATCTTACCCTCACCAGTGGTGTATGGCTATGTTCGGCCAATTCGGTCGTGGGTTCGTCTTACCGCTTTCTTCATCGGCACGCGACCCCGCTACACCCGGACGGACCGCAAGGGAAAGCCTTCGACTGGCCGTGACGTTTCCTGGGTGGCGAGCGACGGAAGTGGAGACCGTCAAGAGAACTCGTGGCCATCTCGGGCCGAT
This sequence comes from Tetrastigma voinierianum, assembly GCA_016808115.1. Classification (NCBI taxonomy): domain Eukaryota; kingdom Viridiplantae; phylum Streptophyta; class Magnoliopsida; order Vitales; family Vitaceae; genus Tetrastigma; species Tetrastigma voinierianum. The sequence goes on along the minus strand of JAEQBH010000246.1, from coordinate 297,522 downwards.
GATCACTATGGGTCGCAAAGTGCCTCTTGCCCATTCTCGCCTGCAGGTACACAAGTCAGGCATCACCAGGCTTTCACTGTATGGCACCGAGCGAAGCCAGGCTGCTCGCTTCTCCTACTGTGAAGCTTTATTTCGCATGTTAATGCATCTACATTTACCCGCCTGCGCCTGCTAGCCCCATCTCCTCAAATTTTTCAGAGAAACTCCATCTTTAACGGGTCGGTTAGTCGGGTCGCCGTGACATGGCGAAAATTCCAACAACCTGCACAAATGAACTACTCAAACCCGGCAAAGAGAGATCACTGTGGAGCTTGAGAACCTAAATTTCGTAGCGTATCGCCCAGATTTCCTTCTAGGCAGCTTCCCACAAACGACGCCACCGTAGTCTCCAAAATCTCCAGTCACCGATCGTCGCGATGCACCCCGCCACAGCTAATCTCCGGTAAAAAACAAACCGTAACACGCGGGTACTGGGGTATCAAAGCCGACCTCCGACGTCAAGTCGTGCCCACTTGTTCTAAAAAATTAGGAACCTTTGCTCTCGTTTTTTTTCCATAATTATTACACATGTAATAAATTCTTTACTTCTTCCAGAGAGGTAGATCCGTTTTCGAGTGAGTGATTTCCTCCCAAATCTGGAAAGGAAAGGTGGCGCATTATCTCGTAACTGGGCTTCTCTTCCTTTAATAGAGAGCTTAATTGGGGATCCCAAGAGCGCTTTGAGCTACCCCTGACATCAAGCATGGATGATCTGGGGAAGAGTGCAGAGATTCTGGTCTGGGGAAGTCCATCCCACGTATGCCGACAAGTCTTCAACCGAGAGAGATGACATGCGGCATGTCGACTCCCGGCAGTGGAAGACATCGGGCTTCGGCCCACATCAAGCCCCGCGCCGGCCCCACTCAGCACCTCACCATGGGGCTCGTCTGACGGGCCTATTGGCTGCAGGCCCCGGCCACAAACAAGCACCCACATTCTCAACCTAATAAGATGTCGCTTTTAAAGCCTCGTATGAATTCCTCGACCTAAAGGATCTTAAGGGCATCGATCCGTCAAAGTTACAAATTATATCAAAGTCGATCCCCGACTCCTATGTAAAGGTTCATTCAATTTGACCTCGTAATGGGTGTTTGTTAGTTTGATCCCGTAATTCCATGGGATACATCAAAGACGTTGTATCTGTATATGGGTGTTTGTTAGTTTGATCCCCGTAATTCCATGGAACACATCGAAGACATTGTGTTTATATATAGGTGTTTGTCACATTCACATTAAATATAAAAAAAAGTTTCTAACACTATATGAATATAGGCTTCTCTCAACCTATTACACAAGTTTTAATGCCCTAAGAACGCGAACAATATCGATCGGGTCGGATGTTACACCTCCACATAATCTATGTGATTATTTTCAGATATTTAAAAATGTTTTTAAATTTTATGTTTTCAACTACACCTTCACCACTAATTCGCACTTGCCATCAATATCGCCATTTGACCTCCCCAACCAATGAAACCAACTGATAGGCAAAACATGACAACAACCTCCCAATTAAAATTTTGAATAAATGCAGAGATTGGCTCCAATTATTATCTTCAATGGTAAACTCGCACCTCCTGAGGAAGGCACGTGCACACCGAAACACCCATACCCATTCCCTTACTCCCCCCTTCCAATCCCCTTATAACACACCGCCATGTACTCTACATAGCCCACTTGGATAACACTGTGACTGATCCACTTCTCACCTTTCTCCCTTTATATACTCCTCTTCGTCACCCCACCTCAACAATTCATGGCAGAGATCAAAGTGGTAGGAAAACGTTAGGCCTGGTGTTATGCTATTCTGTCCTTTACGGCCAGGTACAAGACTGTCGTCGGATATGAAACCCGCATTGGGTGGATGACAGCGGTACGATGAGGAATTTGCAAAGATTTTGACTAAGGATGCCTTGCAGTTTGTGGCTGATTTGCAGAGGGAGTTTCGGAGTCGAATTAGGTATGCGATGGAGTGTCGGGGTGAGGCGAAAAGGCAGTACAATGCCGGGGGGTTGCCGGGTTTTGATCCGGCGACGAGGTATGTGAGGGAGGGGGACTGGGTGTGTGCGGCTGTGCCGCCGGCTGTGGCTGACCGGAAGGTGGAGATTACCGGTCCGGTCGAGAGGAAGATGATCATCAATGCTCTCAACTCTGGTGCTCAAGTTTTCATGGTATGTAGAACTTGTAATTATTGTCATGCTTTTAGAAAATTTGGTTTTCTTTGGTAGAGCTGGTACTTTGGACGAGTTAGACCGGGTGCATAATGGGTTAGATCTAAATTTGATTGAGTTAAATTTGATTTGATTATTTTTTCGGATCAATAAAATAGTAGTTCAGTTTGGCCCTGATTTTGTACTAATTAGGCTGAAATTGCCTTTTAAAGCTAAAAAAATGGACAGTTCGGGCCAAATTTGATCCTATTTTTCAAATCAATAAAATATCAGTCCAATCCTACCCTAATTTTTGATGGATTGGCCTGTACCAAACCAAAATTGGATTGACTTTTTTAAGCCAATAAAAAAGTAGCTCAACTTGACCTTAATTTCGGATGGGCTGATCTCAAATTGTCAAATCTAATAAGAGGTCACACATTTTGTTAAAAGAATAGACCGATAGACAACAAAAGAAAAGAGGAAAAATAGGCCCACATACTGAGAAATAAAATAAAAAATTCCCCATAGATTTTTGAAAAAATAAATGCATATATAAGAATTTGAACCCTTACCCATTCGTTAAGGGACAAACCCAAATACGAATACGCTACCCAACAAATTCATGGATATTTCCCCTTAACTATGTCTCCCTCAACTCATTTTTTAGCTCCACCTCTGAAAAAATCACTGTTTCAAAACTGTATTATACTGAACCTAAACACGTCCACACCATTTTCGACCGGATCAGGTCAAACAAAATTCAGGTGACTCAATTCTAACATAGTCGGACTATCTCTTACCTATCTTCCAGGCTGATTTTGAAGATGCACTCTCTCCAAGTTGGGAGAATCTAATAAGAGGGCAAGTGAACTTGAAAGACGCAGTGGAAGGTTCTATAAGCTTCCATGACCAAGCCAGAAACCGGGTTTACAGGCTGAATGACCAGATAGCCAAGCTTTTTGTCCGCCCACGAGGTTGGCATCTACCTGAGAATCATATTCTCATTGATGGCGAGCCTGCAACAGGTTGCCTTGTGGACTTTGGTCTCTACTTCTTCCATAACTACGCAACCTTCCGCAGCAGACAGGGTGAAGGGTTTGGACCTTTTTTCTATCTCCCTAAAATGGAGCATTCAAGGTATGGAGAAATTCTAACTTAGAAGAACCTCGATAAAATAAATCATGTTGTGACATACCCTTTTTAATGATTTTTTTTTTTTTTAGAAATATTCACTTGGAATTACAATAATATAATAATCTACTCTTAAGAAGTTTGAAACCGGGTCCCTTGTCTTCCTATATCTGGCCTATCGATTTAAAAAAACTGAGTTAGGGTTTATTGGTAATGCTTTTGGCATTGAGTTTTAAGGGAAAATGATTCACCTCTCAAAATACTCAAAAGCTTTTACATTCTATATGTTAGTTTTTATAAATATTTGGTTAAGATAACACAAATAAGTTAAAATTCGTAAATCTAATTCTCTTTGTGTTTTTCTTTGAAAATTGATTATTACAAACAAAAATACCCTTTATCATTTCATGTATTTTACATATATCTTTGAAAATAAACACCAAAAAAAAAAATTAATAATGGGGTATTTTTGTTAAAATGAAGGGTTTCTGAAATCTTGTTTTCAAAAGGTCTTTTAATCAAATCACAAAAAAAGCTTTTCATATTCAAGTTCCAGGACAAATTTTTGTTTTTAAAAACAACTGAAAATAAAAAGTATCTTTTAGAATTATTTTGGACAATTCAAAAGTTTCCTTCTCAACAGACTGCTTTCCTTATTCAGGAAAGCCATTGGGAAATTCGTACCACTATTCAACTTTACTATGTTTTTCAGGGAAGCTAAAATATGGAACTGTGTGTTTGAGAGGGCAGAGAAAATGGCAGGAATAGAAAGAGGAAGCATAAGGGGAACAGTGCTAATAGAAACACTACCAGCAGTATTTCAAATGGATGAGATCCTCTACGAGCTCAGAGATCACTCTATTGGATTGAACTGTGGGAGATGGGATTACATTTTCAGTTATGTAAAAACCTTCCAAGGTCACCCTGACAGGTTGCTGCCTGACAGAGTTCAGGTTGGGATGACTCAACACTTCATGAAGAGCTACTCTGATCTTCTCATCAGGACTTGCCATAGGCGGGGAGTCCACGCCATGGGCGGCATGGTATTAAATTCTCCTTAATCTGTCATGCTACATTATGCATAAAAAAGTCTTAAGTATATATATATACATTTCCCCTTTTGATATCATATCACACTCAACTTGATTGTTATTTATTAGGAAAGCAGGTGTAATGACTCGATCTAACTATTTAGATATTGTTCGATTTTGGTTCAAGGGGCTTTCACGACTTTGAAACGCATCTACTAAATTGAAAAGAGTCTATGCTTATACGATCACATAAAACTTTCTCCTTTATTTGATATGTGATATAACAATAGGTTTGGGCACAAAGTCTCACATGGGTTGGAATGCCCATAATAGTTCTTAATTTCTCACTATTCTATGTATGTATACATATTGCATACAAAAAGTCCATGTATATATATATATACAGAATGCATTCAATTCTTTCCCCTGTTTGATATCATCTGGAATATCACACTTGACTTGATTGATATATATTAGGTGAGTTTAGGTGTGAGCCCAAAGTCGAACATGGGTTAGAATGTCCATAATACCTTTTAATCCCTTGCAATACCATAGAATTCCATAGAAACATAAAATATTGGAGTATTGCGACTATTAGGAAAAAAAACCATAAAACCCTAGATAGAATGTCTTGCAATTCCTCTTCAATGTCTCGATTATTGGAATTATTCGTGATAAGATATCCGCAATTTAGGAATAGATAGCAATCCATCCTATAATTCTTTTCACTATTTTTTGTGAGAAAAGAATCCAATAAAAGTACATCATATATTTGTAGACATCTTAACTCGATAGGCCCATAAGAGGATAAGATCAATAATGGAGCCCTCCACTAAAATCTCTAAGAAATCCATGATCTCTCACACCAGTGACACCACCAAACTTTTCGGATCATATCAAATTTAATTTCGTGGGTCACATAGGTCCAACAATATCTGTCAAAATTTGCAACAGGCTGCTCAGATTCCAATCAGAGACGACCGGGCAGCAAACGAGGCAGCCCTCGATCTAGTGAGAAAGGACAAGCTAAGAGAAGTGAAAGCAGGCCACGACGGAACATGGGCAGCCCACCCCGGGCTCATCCCAGCCTGCATGGAAATCTTCAACAACAACATGAAAAATATACCACACCAGATCCAAACAGTGAAACGAGAAGACGCAGCAAACATAACCGAAGACGACCTCATCCATAGCCCCGGAGGGGTCCGAACCATGGAGGGCCTTCGACTTAACACCCGAGTCGGGATCCAGTACTTGGCCGCCTGGCTCACCGGAACCGGCTCCGTCCCTCTCTACAACCTCATGGAGGACGCCGCCACCGCCGAGATCAGCCGGGTCCAGAACTGGCAGTGGCTGAAATATGGCGTCGAATTGGACGGAGACGGGCTGGGAGTGAAAGTGAGTAGAGACCTTTTCGGAAGAGTGGTGGAAGAGGAGATGGCGAGGATTGAGAGAGAGGTTGGGCGAGAGAAGTTCAGGAAGGGGATGTATAAGGAGGCATGCAAGATCTTCACCAGGCAATGCACTAGCCCCACTCTCGATGATTTTCTAACTCTAGATGCCTATAACCATATCGTCACCCACCATCCTATGGCGCCATCGTCCAGACTCTGAAACAATGAGTTGACGACTTCATGGTGGTTTTCTACTGTATTATCTGTTTTTTATTTTCAGCTTGGTGTTGGTCTTCTGTTTCTACCAGTAGTATGAAAGAATAACTGATCATTTCAGATCATGTACGTTCTTAAATGATCATGTTCTTAAAAGGGTGTTTTTAAATAAAGGATGCATGTATTCAGTAAAGTTTACAATAAAAATTCAAATGAGAATGCTTCCAAAATCACTCAAATTTGTAAATAAGTTATAAGAACGACTCATACAAAAAGAAACTTATACATGTATAGTTCTGGTGGTGGAGATGCTAGAGGATTTGATGCTCATTTATTGTAAGGGAAAAATTACAGTGGGCCAACATGTGTGACAATTATAGATTTCTTGAATCATAGAGGTATAACAGCTTTAATTAGCTTTAATTATAGGAATGGATAGAGTTGACAATGAGACCTTAGACTGTCCTTTTCTCATTTACGGCTTATCTTCTAGTATAAATATTTTTTTTATAAAATTATATATATTTGTAAGAACTTATAAAAAAAAAATAACTTCAAGATTTCTATAAACTATTTTAGCTTATTTTAATACATTTAATGAAAACTTATCAAAAAACTTATAAAAACCCTAAAAATCGATCATTTTAATGACAAAATATGAAAAACTTCTGAAAAAATATAAAAGAAATTCCGAAAAAATTATGCAAAAAATAGGTAAATTTTTGGAAAACATTATGAAAAATAAGAAAAAAAATCTGAAAAATTATATAAAAAGTAAGAGTTTTGAAAATTTATGTAAAAATAGGGAAAAAAAATAGAAAACAAATTCCAAAAAATTTTCTAAAAAATAGGTAAATTTTTTGAAAAAAGTTATGTTAAATATAGGGAAAATACTCATGACATATAATTAAAATTATAAAAAAATTTATTGATGATGGGAAAAATGATATCGATGATAATTTTCTTAATTTATAATTTGATGCAGATTCATGAGTGTTTATTTTGTTTTGGAACTTAAAATTTTTGTGATGATGGGAAGCATGAATGATATTTGTTATTTTGTTTTGGAAATGTTTGTAATGATGGAAAGCACTAGTGATGTTTGATTTTTTTTGTTTAATGTTCTTTACTTTATTGTATTTTATTATTAAATAAAAACTATAAAGAATATTTAAGTGATGGGTGTGCATGCATCACTTAAAAAAGTCTGTGCCTCAAGGCCTAAAGAGACTTTTGCTTCTCGGTGCACCTTCAATAACTATAAGTACATGGCACATCACGTTATAATTTATAGAAAACGTCCCAAAGATTTTAATGAAAAAAAAAAACCTATAATATTTTAGTTTTTATAATCTCTTTGATACATAGGAAACAAAAGTGAAGAGAAGATAATGGTTAATTATCTAATTTTGATACTAGAGATTACATTTGAATGCTAAATGTTTTCGGTATATAGTAAATCTTTACTTTATTTTTAATTTTTTTATCATGGTTTAATGATATATATATAATATTAATTTTTAGTTCTTTAGTTTTAAAAAAAAATTTCAAATTATGACAAATGTTTATTTATTCAAACACTTCAATTTTATAAGTTCTTATGATAATTTTTTTAGAAATTTCAACTATTATAAGTGTTTGTATAATAATGCATCCAAACACCTTAAAATAATGTATAAACGCTTTTTAAAATAAGCATTCAAATACAAATAGTTTATTAAATAAAATACTTATAACATAAACGTTTATCTAATAAACTCTTATAAAATAAGTGTTTAATCAAGTTATTTACATAAACATACCTACATAAATAATATTTACCAAAATCCCAACAAGAAATTACACCACCATATATCAGGCATTATGCATTGCCGGTTGAATAAATGATTAAAGTATATATATATATATATATATATATATATATATATATATATATATATATATATATATATAGCTTGAACTTTACTGAATTGGTCTTCTGTTTCTACTACTAGTACTATTGCTAATGAAAGAATAAGTTGAATAAATGATCGTTTCAGATCATGTTCCTATTTCTAAATGGTCAGTGCTAAGTGTTTTTAGAATAAAAATGCTTCCAAAAAGAAACATATACATATAGTTCTGGTGGTGGAGAGGCCAGAAGATTTAATGGTCATTTAGGCCCTGTTTGATAAGCTATTAAAAATGTTCAAACCATTGAAAATGGAAATTTTTAATGATTTTAATTTTTCAATATGTTTGATAACAAAATTTTAGGGAGCTCTTAATTGAAATTTTTAAATGAAAAACTGTTGAAAATAATAAGTAGGTAGAGGCCTACTTAACGTAGAACATGCAACACGCTTTAACAAAACTTTTTTAAACGACCGTTTGTTCTTCTTCTTTCCTTTCTATTTCGTTTTCTCATTCACGCTACACTTCCAACCCCCTGCTTATGCAGAAAAACCTTACCCGACCTAATCGCCAAGTTAAACCATTTCAATCTCGAGGTGTTTTCTCGCTTTTTGTCCTCCAAATTCGCAGTAGAAAAAGCCAAGTAGGTAAGTTCTAAACTGTTCGTTTTGAGGTTTGCCTTTTGGTTTGGGTCTCAGATCGCTTTTTCCGCCTTGTTCAAGTTTCTATCGCGTATAGTAGTTGATAATGCTCTTCTTAGCTTTGAATTTGATGTTTTTGTTTGGAATGTAATTGGTTTCGTAATCTATGAGTAATTTAGTGGGAGTTGTTTGGAAAAGCCCTAATGCTTACATACACGGTCCCCTTTTTTAAAATGGGCAAACCCTAATGCTTATGTACAAGGTCCCCTTTTTTCAAATGGGCAAACATGTATCTCCTTTTGAGCTCTTTCATCTCAAAGCTTCTATCCGGTCGTTTCGGCTGATTTTATTAACTTTGCCGTAATTTTGATTTCACTCAGGTTTTCCTTGCACCTTTCGCTCTTTCTCGATCCTTTAACTTTGTCATCTTTTCAAGTTTGATTATCTAGTGTTTTCTCTTATATCTCTACATGAAAATCAAGACTTGTCGATTTAATCTTCGCTCTTTCATCTCAGGTCTTCTATCTTCTTTTTTTTCAAAATTTTAGGAGTTAGCAGGTTTTTTAGTGAAGCAAATCAAGAGAAATTTGAGTTTTTAAATTATACACATCATTGCTTGCGACTCACAAGTTTGCACCCTCAACCATAATTCCGAACTTGAATTGCAATAAATATGAATTTTTTATTTTTACTCTATTTTTAAACTTGTCGCTTTTCACATTGCCGTTTTGTTTTTTATTTATATTTTTGTTGAATGTGTTATGGAGATTTTTTCTCTGTATCCGAGCTTTGTAGTGGTGTGTTTGTTTATCTAGTTTATCACTTCTGTGAGATGTGAAAATAGATCCCAAATCCCATAAACCAAAGTGCATGCAACGATGAACAGAGAGCAAATGGTGAGCTCCCATGGATCAGGTAAAATTCAGGCTCGCTAAAATTCAACACGACACGATTAACCGCCACTAAACGGGTTTGATGAGACGGGAACGGAAATGGTGATAAACGGCCAACCCGCTTAACACGCTTAATAAACTGGTCGCAGTTCGCATGCTAACTCCGCTATAACCCGCTTACCCGTTTAACACCGCTTTCACGCTGCTTTTACCAATGGTCGTGGATTAGTTCGCTAAAATCTTAACGCGACACTATTAACCGACACGATTAACTCTACGACATTAAACTGTTTGGGTGAGACCAACCGTTCGTGACAAAACTGTCAACCCATTTAACACGTTTATCAAATCCGGCCTTGTTCCCAAGCTTATATTGTTTTTCACCACACCCGCTTAACTGGTAAAGAACCGTTTAACCCAACTCCAACACGCTTGACACCCCTAAAAACTCAAGAGAAACCCAAAGTAGGTATGCCTCATATGGAAAACAGTAGATGAGTGACAATTTATGATAAATCTTTTTTAAAGAACAATCCAAGTATAACCCAGATGAGAGAAGGTCAAATAGTTGCAGAATGAAGCAACCCCAATGGAATTTTCAGCCTAACTCTAAACTAGCACCTAGTCCGTTTATTAGTAAGAAACATAGTAGGAGAAAATTGTGAATGTCTTATTAAGCCAAAATAGTAGTTATAATATTATATTTTTATTAATGTTATGGAGATTCTTTTCGTGATCCGAGCCAGAGAGCGCTTGTTTCTCTAGCTCTATCACTTCCGTGGAGATGCAGGGAAGACTGTTTTTCAAAATTTTGGAGATTCATCTGTTGGAAAATGTACTTACCTAGCTCAAAGTATTATAATAGGCTCACTTATGGTAATTTAGAGAAGTGAAGGGAGCTTGTCTCTTTGAAAGCCCCGAATCGGGTGTCGTAGAAAAAAATTAGGAAATGGAAACGTATTTCAAAACTAAGGTTTGTATGTAGTTCCATCACCAAAAAAGAAAACATGATAAACTGTAAAAACAGAAGAGTGATTCTGGCCCCTTAAACCAAAAAAAAAGTTGCATTGTTGGGAAAAACATCATTTATTTAAGTTTTCCTTAGTTTTCCGGAGCCGCTCTTAAAACATAATTATGCATTTGAAGAATGATTAAAAAATAAAGTTAAAGGTTATTTAGTTGTGTTTGAAAAAACAAATATTAAATAGGCCCAAGTTACTTATGATTCTCAGACTTGTGACTTAGAGTGTAATACTCTAACTCAGGTTTACTTCATAGATGTGTTACTTCAGACTCGTGGAACGCAGTAATATAACTCGTAGTACTTGTGGCACAATCTATTTATATACAAAATAAATTATATATTTAATATTAATTTATTGTCTCAAATTATTCTATGTATGGATTGGCCCTCTCGATACTACACTGCAGCTAGTTGAAAGACCCAACACTAGTTAACACTTTAGATTTATGTTCGACCAAAAAAAACATATCGAGAAAAGGGGGTGGGAGCCAGACGCTATTAATCACGATAAAATTTCAAAATCTTTTGAAGAGAACAAAATATTAAGTTCAATCAAAAGCAATTGAAAAACCAATGGAATTTATTTAAACAAAAATACACTGGGTGTGGTCAAATTTAATAGAAACCGTCATGGCATAATCCACTAATACACTGACCGAACTCGAAGAGTAAAGAATATATCAAGGTATAACTCTTTCTTTAGTTCATATTTTGAAAAATAAATTAAAGTACTATTGACTAATTACAATAATTTGAAAAAAAGAAAATTCAGAAAGCAAAACAATTTCATTATACTGGGCTACAATATGCAGATGAGATGAGATCACTCTTTGATGGCATTACAGCAACTGGGCAAGAATCATGGGGTCCATCTAGACAGGGGTTGCCTAAAAATGGTGCTGACAAACATCCATCAAGTGCTCAACCGATTGTAGAGAATTTTTATATACACATAGATATAGAGCCTGAATCTCCAACAAGCCCTTCATCATCAAAAGAAATGTCTTTACCAAAAGGAAGTACCAAAAGAAAATAATGAAGGACCTTAGATGAAAAATTGCTAGATGCTCCACAATTGACAATCGCATGGATCTGGAAGTGACATAGAAGTAACGTAATAAGAAGTTGGATGAGATTGCAACATTACCTATGGACCCATTGTATATTGTCGTTTGTAGCATATTTGTGAAAGCAAAGATGCAGAGAACAGTATTGATGTTTTCACAAAGCCAGAGAAAATCAAAATTAAGTTGATTCGATGAATGCAAAACAGATTGGCTCTTTAGTTTCTTTAGATAGTCAGGGGTTTACTTAAATGCAATTCTTATATGTGGATATTTTATGGGTTATTTTTTATACTTATTCGATATTATTTAAAATTGACATTACTTCTTTTCATGACACGTAATGATTTTTTATGTCATCGCTATAATTGTACTTTACTTTCTTTATTATTTTTAATTGATATATTTGTATTATGTTAAATATTATTAGAAAGATGTTAATCTAAAAGCAAAGAAAATATTGAAAATCGCCAAAGAAGTTGATTCCTTAGTCAAGAAGATTATTAGAAAAAAGCGACTTGGAAGAAGACCAAATACTTACTCAGCACTGAAAGGTTTTGCATATGTGCAAGAAATTTTAATTGGTAATCCAGCACATTGTCTATAAATTTTAAGAATGAATAAGCAAGCATTTTTACAACTGTGAGTATTTTTCAAAATAAATACGTTGAATGACGTTACATCAAAGGAAGAAAAATGGCATGCTTATGACATTAAATCACAAACATGGAGAAATTGTTAATAAAAGAAGATCTTAACCATTCAACTCAAACCATACATCATTACTTTCATGAAGTACTAGAGGCAACAATGCTTCTTCAAAGAGAGGTGATCAAAGCCCACCCCATAATGAAATTACAAAAATCATCCTAACGCTAAGAGAACCGTTTAAGGTAAAACCAAACATAAGTTTATTATTAATGTTGTTGTTGTTGTTGTTATTATTATTGTTATATTGATATATTTTAATTAATGTGGCAAGGTTGCACTTGATGGGACTTTCGTTCATGTTGTGGGATACCATCTGACATGCAAGTCCTATAGATAAAAGAGGAAGAGATAATGTTATTGTAAAAATAAAAACAGCAATATGTGACTTCCTAATACGATTTTTACATTCTGCTTCACACATGAGTAGCACATGACTCAAAAGTATTATCAGAGACTATGCGTAATCCATAAAATAATTTTCCAATACCTCCACCAGGTTGGTATAATTATCTTCTCGGCTATTATTAATAAATTCGTAATTAATTTATTTTATTATTTTTTATATAGATAAATATTCCGTGATGCTTATATCCACATACTCGAGGGTCATGGTGTCTTACCGTAACGATATCAAGTTGCCCCGATTTGCAACGCCAAGCTGCCCACCTGACGTACAAAAAGCAAGAGACATTCAACTATGCACATGCCGATTGAGGTCGTCATCGGCGATCTTTGGTTTGAAAGCTTGTTTTCCAATCTTAAAGCAGATGACACCTTATCCTTTCTAAGTACAGAGGAACATTGTTATGTTTGCGTAGTTTGCTACATAACTATATTCGAAAAATTATCTATTGCGGTATTACTCTGATAAAGGTGGTGAAATGAGTATGGTGATAGTTCGATGCCTCAAAATAATCATGAAGGTCTACTACAAGTAGAGGCAAAGAGCCGCACAAGCCGATCGATTTTCATGATTAATTTAAGAGAAGAAATAGCAAATCAATCTAGTTGTCATTACTGTTTTTATATTAAAAGTTTGATAGTTTTTAAGTTTAGATTCTATTGGTTATTTTTTAAATGATATTTATGCTTTTTTTTTTTTATATTATGAATTTTATTTATGGATATAGGTTTCTAGTGATTTTATTTTTACAATAATTAATAATTGCAATAAAATAAATTAATATAAACTATTTATTTTATAATATGCAATACAATGATAATAAGGGTAAATATTAAAATACATACTTTATTCAACATTTAGCGCCATCAACAATATATTTATTCTCAACATTCGCTATCGCAGAATTTATCAAACAGTTTTTATAGTACAGATTCAATACTATTGAAATTCAACACTTAATTTTTTAGCACTTAATTTTTTCATTTTATCAAACAGTACCTTAGTATAGAGGAAAAATTGCGATGGGCCAACATGTGTAACAATTATGGATCCTTGTTCGGAGGAAAACATATATTTCCTTTCATTGATTTGAGAATAATTATAAAAGAATGTATAAAAAATACAAAATATATAACTTTGAGGGAGCAGCTAGCTGAGGATCCTTTCCCAAAGAAAAACATGTGTTTCAATTAAGTGATTTGGAAATAATTATAAAAAAAGACGTAAAAAATAAAAATATATAATCTCAACGTCGCTCAATTGATGTAAGACATTGGAATGAAGTTACCTAATGATTATTGGTTCGAAACCCCTTAAAATCATTTGAGCTTATACTTAATTTTAACCAATAATATATACGATTTTATGTCTTTTATATAATTATTCTCAAATCAATAAACTCCTAAAACACAAGATTTCATGGAGATATAACAATTTTAATTATAGAAATGTAGTGTTGACAATTAGTTCTCAGTACTGTTTTTTTCTCAGTTATCAACTAAAATATCTTTACCAAGATCCCAACAAGAAATTACGCCAGTAGATATCAGGAATCATGCATTGCCAGTTGGAAATTTGGAATAAATGGTTGGGTAGATATAGCTTCAACTTTCATCTACCTGCCAATTTTTTAATTAATAAATCTTTTGTCCCACGCAATGTTACCTTCTTGCAAAGTAAAATGAACCTAAAATTAAGACTATGTTCCCTTCTAAAAAATTTGAGAAAAAAAAATACCATAAAAGAAAATTAAAAAAAATAGTCTTAATAAATTATTATTAGTACTTAAGTGCAAAATTAAACTCCAAATTTTAAAATATTATAAATTATTTTCAAATTTTTTAAAAGTGTTTCTCAAATGTTGCAAAATGCTTTATTTTCCTCCAAAAACAACTTTTTAGATTGGAAGTGTTTTTCAAAAACACTTTTTAGGTTAAAAGTGGTCAAATGGGATTCTAACTCTTACTATCTTCACTTTCATCCTTTTCCGCCAACAAAACATGATAACATAATTGAACTCAATTCTTTCCCACAAATCTTCTTGGTCATTGGCTAGTGAACACACTTTCAAATGAAATAATAGGAAAACAAGAAGGAGAAAAGATTGGTACTCTCCCACATGGAGAACCTCTACTTTTTCTTTCTTTTTTTTTTTTTTTTTTTTGGTTTGTGAAGTGAGTTAAAGTTCGTACAAATATGACTTAACTTTCAGATAGGGCTGCCTCCAAAGAGACAAGACAACATTGGATTCTTGCAAACGTAAGTGTTACTCAATATGGGCAAGAAAATATTCCAAGTTGGTAGTTCAATCTTCCATTTGTTGCCCCAAAAAATAAGAGGGCTAATAAATAAATAAATAAATAATAATATTAGTCTACTCAAAGTCTCAAAACCTAACCCTAGTAATCCATCTACACCTGCCTCCCATTCATGAGATGCCCATTTGCATGTGATTTTATGGGTACCCCATAACACGTGGCACAAACCCACTTCCTTGTTTCCAAACTTACTCTATGTGGTCAAATTTTTTAATGCATTGAGAGGTGGGTTTTTTGGTTTTTGGGTTTTTTTTAAACTTTTTTTTTGGGGGGTTTTTTTTTAATATTTTCCTAATTTCTTTCTATTTCCTAACTATACGACGTTGCTACTTCTCATTGGTCTGCCTAAAAAGCTCAAATTCTATATGGGAGGCCCATCCTTCCATGGCTAAATTTGGCAAGCAAGAGTCACTGTACTCCCATGTCTTCTTCCCTTAAATTAAGAGGATTTAGCGACACCAAAATCAATGACTTTCAAGCTCATTTTTTTATAGGCACGTATGTCCACAACTTTTAACCTAATTTAGGGTTAAAGAGTTGAATAAGGAAGGTAAAATGGGTATTAAATAGTCAATTATAGTATGATTATCACACGTAAGTCATCCCATCCATCCTTGTTTAGGATAAATATATATATAATTAATATATATATATATATATATATATATATATATTTTATTATCCTAAACTCTATACACATGTTTAAGATCATTCTACATATAGTAATACATTAAAATATAGCATACTATAATAAGTATAATGTACGGGATAAAGGAACATAAGACTATTTAGAACTAAATACATGGTTATTTTATATTGTTAGTGTTTAGCTAAAGGTACTTATAGATCGGCTTAAAAGGTATGAGTGATCATGAGAAATATGACTCCTAAAGCATGCCGTTTCTTGGACACCCATTTAAAAAACAAATTTAAGTAAGAATTTATTTGCCAAATAAGTTTTTAAATTATATTAATCGAACTCAGGTACCCATCATTATCGATATTCTTAGAGATATATTTAATGTTCAAATTATTAAAGTGGTTGGTATTGCCAGTATTAATTAATTAAACACCTCATACTTCTAGAAACTATTCACCAAAATTGGTATGGTTGTCCGAGAATCAACCAATCATAATTTTCTCTAATCTCTATATGCAACATAAAATATATTTTCATATTAAATCACATATATTCTCTATAAAAGGAAATTATTTATATTTACTTTTCATATTATATTATAATACTTTGTTTCCTATAATTTGATATTGGGATCTCTTATAACCCTTTCTCATACCTTTATCACATGAGAGATGTGTCAGGGGTCATCATCCATCCGTTAATTTAATTCCTTAATATAATCATTTATTTTCCCACAAAATTTATCTATAAAGTGAATATAAAGTGAATGAAAAATAAATAAATAAAGTAAACAAGAGAAGTGTTATTTCATTGTATAAGCCTTTGATGCCTCTAATTGTTCTAAAATAAACAAAAGTAAAAGGAACTCTCACATGTTTTTTTTTTTTTTTTGCTTTTCTTTAGTCAGAGTTGTAACCTGAGTTGAAAGGTGACCTACTTGCATTATATCATATTTCCAAAAGAAAAGACATATTGTATAATCTTGTCCCCTTGAAAGCTAAAAAGTGGTCTTAATCACTTTAATTAGTTAATAAACCATTAAGTACTAAGGAATCAACCCCATTACATACTTGGACTTTCCATTTCTCATTTTAATAATTAAGAACAACTCATTATTTCATCCAACTGTTCTAGATGTGAAGAATAAGTTAATGTTAATGATGAATATTTTATAACAACATCATCACCCATGGAGAGTAACGCTTATAATAAAGTACATCAATGTGTTTTAAAGCTCTAAAAACGAATAAATGTAGAGCTCATGGTATTAATACATTTTTTTTTCCGATAATTATGGTATTAATACCTTGATACATTCAAACTGATGTTGAGAGCTTACAATTTAGACCTCGAATAAAAATAATGTATTTTATTAATTTTAAGTAATAGTCATAAGTTTTATCGTTTTATCTTCTTTGTTTTTTTATAAATTTTAAATGTCGAAATAAGTTTCGGGTTAAAGTCTTAGTGAAAACAATTTACTATTTTAAAACTATAATATATTAAAAAAAAAAGTCTAAAAGTCAGGATTCTAAACATCAAAATCTAAATATGAATCAATGAATATGTATGATTAAATATAGATCATTAAATGAACGAGTATATAGATAAACGATAGAGATTAGGTACTTTACAATGCTTTATTTGATAAATTTTCAATATTAAATCGTTTGTATTGGTTCACAATACAAATAAATGAGATCAAAATATATGAAAATTGAGATTTGATCTATTTACACAATATTTTCATACAAAAGATAATAAAATCGGTGTTTCTTTTTTATGGTTATAGCAAAGTAAATGGGTGTTATATTTTCTTTTAATAGATGATTGGCTAATTATTTTTGTTATCAAACATGAAAAGTTAAATTAATAATTTGTTTTAGAAGACAATGAGAATAACTAAAAAATGCGAATCACATTTTGTTAATTTTTCTGTTATAAGCAACACGAATATTACATAAAATATTATATTCAGATAACAATACGGCATTCAAATAAAACCAAAATAGAGATTTATGTGTTTTAAAAATTTTTACAAAATAATTGGAATCAAGTATACCTAAATAGCTTAATTCTTAATCACAATACGAATTTTTATCGATCTATCTCGTAAAATAAAGTAATCAATATTTCAAAAAAAATAGAACATATAGAAAAGAGGAATTCTCGAGTTTCGAGTCTCTATCATTCAATTATTACTAATACCTTATAAACAGCTTGTTCTCTTAAATCTCCACCGTGGACCATGCCCCCATGCAGATAAAATCAACGTCCCAGATCGCTCCACCTGTACGAAGTACACCTACACATGTTCCACACACCCAGAAATCCCCAATCCCTGAATTATTGAAAATTGCCCGTTTTGATTCTCTAAATTTCAACTTTTCAGTTTTCGACACATCAAGAGTGTACACGTACCTGGACACGTGGCGTATGCTCTAAAAACAATTGCAATAATGATGGTTGGTGGACCCCGCTTTGCTTAACCCATAAGAGGAATCAAATCTTTTTTTTTGGAGTCGGGGTGTTGTGGCCCCACGCGCCTGGAGGGAGAGTGGGAAACACGGGCCAATCAGAGTGGGTGGGTATAAAATGCCCTTGACTGGAATGGTCCACGTGGCAGTGCAAGCAAGGAAAAGGTTTGAGCCTTAAATGAAGATGATAGGAGATTGGAAAAGGGCATGACATTTTCCTTATTGGAGGGTTAGACTCACTCAATCATGTCTCCAATCTTGTACTATATTCTTTAACCACAAATTAAGCAAAATATAATCATTTTGCCTCTTTTTTAGCTTAGCTTTCTATTGGTCACATTTTGTTTTTATTTAACAATTA
The DNA here is from genome assembly GCA_016808115.1 of Tetrastigma voinierianum. Classification (NCBI taxonomy): domain Eukaryota; kingdom Viridiplantae; phylum Streptophyta; class Magnoliopsida; order Vitales; family Vitaceae; genus Tetrastigma; species Tetrastigma voinierianum. The sequence goes on along the minus strand of JAEQBH010000246.1, from coordinate 279,133 downwards.
TAATAACAATAATAACATATAAGGAGGTGTCCTAAGTTCAAATCTCATTAAAGATAATTTACTATATTATAATAAAATATTTAGTTATCAAAAAATGTTAAAAATATGATATAAACATATGGGATAACCCATTAACAAATCCTTATAAGAATATAATACTATAATATAATATATAAAGATAAATAATAAAAAATAAAAAAAACTCATTTGGTGTACCACATTGAACTGGGGTTAACCAATCGTTATTGATTTGAGTTCTCTTAAGGTCATTAAAAATTTATCTAATCGTTTACTTTATGGTCTCGTGGAGTTAGTCAAAACTCATATAAAGTGACTCGACAGTTATGGTCATAAAAAAAGTTATTTGTATAATCTCATATTAGAAATTAATAATTTATAAAACAATTAAAAGTCTTTTGAAATAATATTTTTATGTTCGTGTTTGAAAAAAAAAAAAGACAAAATAATTAAACCCTATATTTTTATTTAGATGTTTATATTTTCATTATTATCCATTTAAATTTAAAATATATGCAAGGATAAATGTTTTATTTTGGAATTCAAAAAACAATTAAATATGTATTTCCTATCTTGTATATTTTTTATTTAAAAAAAATCTATATTCAAAATCTAGCAAATCCATGTTCGAACATCCTCCAACGATTTATATTCGAAAGGTTAGTAAGTTTTTTTAAATGTTCAACACAAAATATTTTTATCATTATTTTATTTCATTTTTTTGGAATACCGTGTGGAATATGATAACTAAAGGAATAACGTACATATCTTCTGTCCTATTTGATTAATAATCAAATATAATAAATTATCCACTCAGTTATTATATTCAACATTTAACTAAGGCCCTGTTTGATAAAATGAAAAAATTAAGTGCTGAAAAATAAGTGTTAAAAAATTAAGTGTTGAATTTATGTAGTGTAGGAATCTTATCTTGTAAAAAAATGTTTGATAGATTATAACAACGATTGAATAAAAAAGTCAAATATATTCTGTTTGTTTCTTAAATAACGATCTGAAATTATATATTTTGGGATTTATTATGTTGAAGTATATTATCAAAAATCAAATGGAATTTTAATAATATTTTCATTTTATTACAGTTAATAATAATTATAAATAACATGTTTAAAATATATAAGAATATTTATTAATAATAATATTATAAAAAGACATGATATGTTTAAAAATAGCAATAGAATCTAAACTTTTTAAAACTATCCAAATTAACAAAGAGATATTTGCAAAATATTATATTATTTATAAGGGTTTTTTGGTCCAATTTATTTTTATTTAAAAAAAAATTTATTGACCATATTCTACATTCGGATGTAGAGTGCTTTCTGCTCTTATAATTTTCAACCAGTTTTAATTTAAAAATTTCAATTAAGAACTTCCTAAAATTTTGTTATCAAACATATTAAAAAATTAAAACCATTAAAAATTTTCATTTTAAATGGTTTGAACATTTTCAATAGTTTATCAAACATGGCCTAGATGTATATTATGATAAGTAATCAAATCATTTAACATAAGGATATCATTTTCTCTTATATGTTCTCCTCTAACCCCTTTTCCATTAGTAAGAAATATGATATTTTTGTAATTCTTAACTTGAAATCATATCTCAATATATTTTTATATCATTTTATTTATAAAATTGTTATTCTACATATATCTGAGTTTTTATTTTTATTTTTATTTTTATTTTGTCAGCCAAACACATTATGACGATATGATTATTAATAAATGCTTGGTATGACGATTATTTTCTATTGAGTCGTATGTATTATAGTCGTTATAAGATTATCGAATATGTGAGGAACAGTGATAGATTCGTTTATGTTGTAACCTAGCGATATATCATTATTCGAATTTTTAAAAAAATATGATAATGTATTTCTATCAAATGTATTACTATTTTGAATCAATAAACTTATATATTTAAAAAAAATAGACACATAATATATTTATATGTTGTATAATATAATATAAAAAAATAAAAATAAATTAAAATATTTACTTATTTCAATAATATTTTTTCAATTTACCGTACAATGAAAATATATTTGGAATAAGAACTACTATTGTCTTTCAAAAAAATAAGAACTACAATGAAAATATAAATTTTAAAAAAATACTTATTTAAAAAAATATTGCTTTTAAAATTCTATAAAAAAATTTTACATTTTTTTTAATATTATAATTTTTTTTAAAGTGCTTATGAAACCACTTTAATGTCCAAATGTACTTGTTTTCTTTTTAAAACAATCACTGAATCACATATCATATTTTTTAGAAAAATACTATAAATGATTTTTATAAATTTTATCAACACATTAAATTTTCGAATATTTATATTAGATAATTAGTGTAAAATGAACTCTTTTGAACGGCCATGAGGCATGAGTAACAAAATCAGACTCCATAAATGCACGAAAATATGACATTTTCTCTAACTTTCTTTCAAAATAAACAAAGTACAAACCATTCCACATGATTTACCTCTTTTGGTAGTACATCATGTTGGAAAAATAATATACGAGGTCTCATATATGTTATTAAGTGATATTATATAAATTTACCTAAAATAATAATGAACTAATTAGTGTTAAATAATGGGTTGAAACATATAATAAAGTGTGGTATATTATATGTAGATATTAAATAGTAAATTCATGATTTTATGATGGGCAAAATTGAAATATTACTAATTAGGTTTTTTTAAGTTATGGTCTCATACGTATTATTCTGTTATTTATAGGCATCTCTTCGTGAGAAAGAAAACGAATCTCATATATACGTATTATACAAAAAGATCCATAAGTCATAATCTTTAATAACCTATGGATTCATGTATTTTTTCGAATTTACTATAATATTATTATTCTTAATGTTTTGACAGGGATATTGAGAATATTTTGTTTTGATTATAAACTTAGTAAATATTGTTGTTTATATATAGATGATTTCGTTTTAATCCGATTATTTTATAATTTGTATTAGAGCCGGATCGGTTCTATGTTGAATCGTTAAGAATACTTTTTTGTTTAAATTTTTTTTCGGTTTGATTTATGTGGGTTATATTTCAAATCTGTTTTTTTTTAAGGTCAGACATGACCATCTTGATCGGCTTCAATATTCTTATGAAATTAAAAAAAAATGAAGTTTGGAATTATAAAGCAACCTCTTTTATGCTGACTTCAGTAATATTTTGGAATTAAAAAAAAAAAAAAAGGTGAGCAACCTCCTTCACACTGTTTCGAAGGATTATGGAATAAAAAAAATAAAAAGAAAATTTTTTACTTATATTCTTCCAACTTATAAGATTCAAAATGTATATTTTTAAGGAAATATCTTTTAAGATTATATTTATTTCATTTTATAAAAGATAATTTATGGAAATATTCCATCTTAAGGTGGCACGAAAATTAGATTTTAAAAAAAAAATTTATTTGATCCAGATTCCATGAAGTTGATTTTGAAATATTTCCTTTTAGTTGATCTTGAATTTTATTTTAAGAAATGTTATTTCCCATAACATGCTTTAATTCTGTATATATATTTTCTTTTTTGGAGAATAGTGTGGGTTTGTGATATATGTTGACTACACAGGAAAATTTTGGAATCTGGAAATTAGGATTATATATATATATTTTTTTAAGAAAATATTCATGAGTTTATTTGTGTAATGAATTTTCAAGTATCTTTTCTTCAATCAATTTTTTTTAATTGATTGATAAAAGCCCACAACTAAGAAATAATTAAATTAAGATGTTGGATGTCTAACTTTTTTAATAAGCTAATTGAAACAACATGTCACCAAAATTTACGTAAATGGTTTATGAAAAATATTGGATGTTTGTGTGTATGTATATTCATGAGGATATTCATCGATCCAAAGAAATGTTAGTGTTTTGCCAAATCATATACACACTTGTGGTAGTAAAAGTGTCATGATTATAAGATTTTCCATGGGAACACTATATCCGTCCAAAGATAGACTTAATGTTTGATAGGATTTATTATGAATGTTTGATTGTTGTACCAAGAAACTATTCACAAGTTAATATTGTTTGATTGTGCTCAGTATCTTGTGATATGACTCATCAAATATTTGATTTTATTTATTTATTTATTTTTATATAGACTCTAATGTAAGTTTTGCTCATTTTGTTCAGCTAATGTTATATATGCTGATATAAATTTCATTCTCATTTTTAATGGGGTCAACTTTAAGGATTGGAAAGAGATCGTATTAATCATTATTGGCGGCATGAATTTGGATACTACTCTAGAGACTAATCAACCTCCACCTCTCATTACGGATAGCTAAAAAGGAATTTGAAAGGTGGGGTCGTTCAAGTGCGTAGTCTGTGATCGTAAAGCACGGCGTTCTGAGAAACGCTTGGTAGCGATATGTGCCGTGTGAAATCAAATGTGATGTGTTTGTGTAGCGGTGTGCTCTGATAATCACTGGACTAATTTCGTGATCAGTGGGTGAGGTAGACCATCGTGAGTAATCTTAACGTGTAAAAGCAGTTATAAATGATATCGTGTTTATGTTGACTATTATCCTTCATGCAAATTCGCTGTTAGTTATTATATTTCAAGTGAAATGCTCTCAGTTAACTCATTGTTCATGTGTGCAGGATTCGAATAAAATGATGTACATAAGTTACCAAAAAATATGGGATCAAATCCGGAGATGGGAGTTGAATACGATTAAAAGCGGATATGATATTGGGTGGGTGCCACGATCTCGTCGTCGATAACTGATACAATCAAAAAAAATTTCGATTATCCAATAATGAACAACCAGTTTGACCTTTTCTAACCCAACATCTGGGTTTGTCGTTGGGTGGGTCATTTGCCACTCGATTTGAGAGTTCAAACCGATAATTGGTTGATGTGATCACCTCGTAAATATACAAACTCTAACATAATGTATTTAAATATACCTGTAGACCACAGCCTCTCATTCAAAAATACTTACAGCCTTTCAAAATATCAAAACAATATATTTTATAAGTACTATGTGTTAAAATAAAAATATTATGCATCTTATGTAAAACAAATATATATTAAATATGCTATTGTGAGATAATTACCTATCATATCTATTACCTAAATCATATTCATTCACCTCCATATTCCATTATAATTTTTGAAAATATAACATTATCCAAATTTTTGAATTTTTTTTAAATAAAAAATAATTATAATAATGATTTATTTTTAAAGACTAAATTCCAATAATATATATTTAAAATTTAATATTATAATTATTTTCATTATGATAAACATTATTTGATCAATTTTTAAAGTGTTTTTGAGAAAATAAAAATGTTTTAAACATTTTCAAAATTTTTTTATGAATTTTTTTTTTTACTGATATTTATGTAAAAATATCCACGGGTTCGATATATATCTGATATATTCATTATATCTGTAAAATCCAAATATCGATATATTCGTCAAAACCGATATCTTTATCCTTTGTTGCAAGTAGTCCCAACTCAAAAGAAACAACATAATAGACAAGATTAAGGCTGTTACTTTTGTAAGACTTCCGAACACATGAAAAATGACTATACTAAATATCACACTTGGGGTGCAAAGAAAGGTACACTTCTCGCTTTGGTTTGTTCAGAGGTTAATTTAGCTTCTGTGCCTATAAATACTTTATGGATAGATTCTAGTGTTACTATTCACATAGTGTTTCTATGCAAGGTTGCCTAAGCTATCGAGCGTCAAAAATTGAAAGATTCATATATGTGGGCGATGGAAAATCAGTGGAAGTTGAGGCTATTGGGCATTTTAGATTGTTATTAAAGACTTAAATTTATTTGGATTTGAAAGAGATTTTTATTGTACCATCATTAGACAGAATTTAGTTTCTATTTATGTTTTGGACAAATTGGATTATACTTGTTCGTTCAGAAATAGTCTGTTTAGTCTTTATTTGAATTCAAATATTGTTGGTATTGATTCTTTATCGAGATTTGAAAATCTTTATTTGCTCGATATAATTGCTTCATATTATGAAACCTTGCATGTTTCTTCATGTGGTACAAAAAGAAAATTGACCAATGAGAATTCCGCAACTTTATGGCACAAACGATTAGGTCATATATCTAAAAATGGAATTGAGAGGCTTGTGTCTAATGAGATTCTTGATTTCCTTGATTTTACAAACTTCATAATCTATGTTGAGTGTATTAAGGGAAAGCAAACAAATAACAAGAGTTGTGAGTCAATAGAGCTTCAGAAGTTTTAGAACTTATTCATACATATATTTGTGAACCATTCCTTAAGGTCTCTTTGAATGGTTAACAATATTTTATTTTGTTCATAGACAATTATTCTAGATATGGAAACCTATACCTCATTAAAGAAAAGTCTCAATCATTGGACATGTTCAAGGCTTTTAAAGCTGAGATTGAGAATCAACTTAACAAAATAATTAAACCCGTCAGATCTGATCGTGGTAGTGAATACTATGACAGATATGACAGATCTGGTGTACAATGTCCATATCCATATGCTAAATACCTAGAGGAAAGCGGAATTGTCCCACAGTATACTATGCTAGGATCACCTAACATGAATGGTGTGTCTGAAAAACGAAACAAAACTCTTAAGGACAAGGTAAGGAGTATGATTAGTCAATCTACCTTACCAGAATCTCTATGGGGATAAGCATTAAAGACTGCAGCTTTATTCTTAATAGAGTACCTACTAAAGCGGCAATAAAGATCCCTTTTGAGCTTTGGATAAGCCGAAAACCTAGTTTAAAGCATTTTCACATTTAGGAATGTCCAGCTAATGCAAGGCCTTATAAGCCAAATTCAGATAAATTGGACTCTAAAACCACCAACTAGTACTTTATAGGATACTTTGAAAGGTCTAGGCGTTTCAAATTTTATGATCCTAGAATCAAAACTGTTTTTGAGATGGGAACTGTAACATTATTTGAGAATGTTGAGTTTGGGGGGGAAATTATGTTAGAGACATTGTCTTTGAAGAGGAGGAATTTTTTTCGACTCCTATTACTCTTTACTATGTGCAGGTTCCTATTTCTGTCATTAATCAAGAAACAAATCTAGAACAAGACAGTGTTGATTTGATTCTCATACATAATAAGCAAATCCATTTTCAAAATGAGGATATCGTTCACGAAGAACAAACTCAACACCCTTAAGAACGAATGCCACTAAGGAGATCCACAAGAGAAAGGAGAAATGCTATTTCAGATAATTATGTAGTTTTTCTCCAAGAGCATGGGGATGAAATCAATATGATGGAAGATGATCCCATCAAGCAATATAAAGCTTCGATTCTCAAAAGTAGATTGATGTCATGAATGAGAATCTGATCGCTTTGCAGAGACAATGATGTTTGGGATCTTGTCCCGTTCTGCAGTCTGGCAGATTGGTTTGCGAATGGATATTTAAAACCAAAAGGGATTCAAAAGGTGATGTGGAGAGATATAAGGCAAATCTTGTTGCTAAGGGTTTTACTCAAAATGAAGACATTGATTTTAATGAGACTTTCTCTCCAGTTTCAACGAAAGACTCTTTCATAATTGTAATGACACTTGTTACGTATTTTGATATTGAGTTACATCAAATGGATGTAAAGACAATGTTTCTCAATGGAAACATTGACGAAACAATTTATATGGTGCAATCGGAAAACTTTGTGTTCGGAGACCCAAAGAAAATTGTTTGCAAACTAAATAAATCCATCTATGGACTTAGGCAAGCTTCTTGTCAATGGAACTACAAATTTCATCAAGTGATAGTCTCATTTGGTTTTGAGATAAATATGGTGGATGAATGTGTATACCACAAGTTCAGTGGGAGTAAGCACATCTTCCTGGTTTTGTATGTTAATGACATACTGTTTGCCACTAATGATATAGGCTTATTGCACGAAACCAAAAGATTTATATCAAATAATTTTAAGATGGTAGATCTTATTAGAGATTAAGATACACCGGGATCTCTCTCGAAGTATCATTGGATTATCACAAAAGGGTTATATCGATGAGGCACTTAAAATATTTGGCATGCAAAGTTATAAACCAATTGACACCCATGTCACTAAATGAGACAAATTTAGTCTTAGTTAATGCCTTAAAGGTGATTTGTAAATTCAGGCAATGAAGGGGACTCTTTATACGCCAGCTGTAGGAAGTCTAATGTATGCTCAAGTTTGTACACGTCCAGATATAGCATATAGTGTTGGAATGTTGGGCATATATTTAAGCACTCCAGGGATGGATCATTGGAAAACAGTCAAACGAGTTATGCGATATTTACATAAAACTAAGGATTACATGCTCATATATTGGAGATCGGATCAGACGGAGATCATAGGGTATTTTGATTATGATTATGTTGAATGTCAAGATAATCGTAGATTCACTTTAGGCTATATCTCTATGTTGGTTGGAGGAGTTATTTCTTGGAGAAGTACAAAGTAGACATTTGTAGCTTCTTCCACCATGGAAGCAAAGTTTATAGCATGTTTTGAGTCATCCAATCATGGAATATGGTTACGAAACTTTGTTACTAGACCGCGCATTTTGGGTGGTATTGAAAGACCACTAAAGATATATTGTGTCAATAAGTCAACAGTCATGTATTCCGATAATAACAGAAGCTCCTCGAGGTCAAAGCATATTGACATCAAGTTCTTGGTTGTTAAAAAAGAGTTCGGAGTTGTCAAGTTTTTATAGAGCATATTGGTACAAACTCCATGGTTGCGGATTCGCTTACTAAGGGACTTACACCCAAGGTCTTCAATGAGCACACTATTCCTATGGGTGTCATATTTGTTAGACGATATGTCGGTTTAGTGGAAGTTTGTGTTTATTGTTATTTTTTGTAGACACGTTATATATTTACAAACATTTATACATAAATAAAGTATTCGATTTATTTATGCTTTAACTTGTAATGTTTTATCCCACAAAATAATATGATATAACCAGTTGGAAATAGGCATATATCAATCACATTACAGGCAATTTCTATGCTACACATTCATGTTTTATTTATGTCGTTTGGTTATATTGATATATGAGACCATTGATTAATTTAGTTACAAAATAAATGTAACGAAAATTGCTTTAATCTTTTATTGATATAATTAATGGACAAGGTTGTTCGGTTATGTTTTTGGTTATGATAGCAAATTTTGAGACTCATAAGGTTATGAATAAGGTATAACATATGTCACTCAAGTGAGAGATTGTTGAAAAAATGATATATATGGGCTCACATATGTTATTAACTACTATGATATAGATTTACCCAAAATAACAGTGATATAATTAATGTTAAATAATGGGTTGAAGCATATAATAAAGTATGATATATTATGTGTAGATATCATATATGAAATTCCTTATTTATTTATTTTTTTGAAAACATAAATTGGTTATTTTATGATGGACGAAATTACAATATTACTAATTAGGGTTTTCAGGATTATGGTCCATTTTATATATATATTATTTTGTTATTTTTAAACATCCCATCATCAAAGAGAAAATATAGAGAAATCTTGGATATATGTACTATACAAAAAGATCTAGAACTCGCAATTTTCAATAACTTATGAATCCAGATATGTTTTTATATTTATTGTAATATTATTCATTTTAATATTTTGACATATGTTTTGAGAATATTTTGTTTGGATTCAAAAGTTTATAAATATTGTTATTCATATATATATATATATATATATATATATATATATAAATGATTTCGGTTCTAATCAGATTATTTTACACATCAGTCACCCAGTCTACAGTCAAAATAATATGTTATGGGTATGAAGCTTCTTCTCACTTGTGGCAGATGTGGCATTCATTTGCAGTGACAGCAGTGGAACTGGTAGATCGTAACTGTTTTTGTTTTTTTTTGTTTTAGTTTTTACCCTTTTGCGTTCGTTATCTTCTGAAAAATCCAGGCCCCTATTATCGATTTGACTGCTTACTCAACAGCAAAATTTTGGTCCTTCACGTTTCTGTTTGGGATCTTTTGTACGGTCGAATCCATTTTGAAAACCGACAAAAACTAAAATTAAAATAAAATCTCGATTAATTTTGCCAAAATGTTAGAAGACACACGTTATAAGCATGGATGATGTTATAACAATAATAATAATTATTTATTTTCTTTAATATATATTTACTTTACATATTACAATATAATACTCGCTATGCTCGTGACACCCCTTGGTTCACTTTTATCATTATGTTCTTTTTTTATTTTTGTTTTATTAGATCATGAGTTGTTTTAAACAAATCGTATATACATAAAAGATATTATTAAGCTATATAATATTAAGATTAATTCTTATATGAGTTGAGATAAGCTATAAAAATAATAACATTCTATAATAAAGCATGATTATATTTTCAAATCTTGAACTCAAAATTATAAATTAAGTTAAAAAATAACTCAATCATTTTAATTAATTGGATGGTATCCCTTTACCACTTACGGCCGATTTTAAGTAAAAAAATAAAAAAAAAAACTTTTGGTTTAAACAAATTGGATGTTTTTTTTAGTAACATCTCTCATTAAATGAGATAAACATTGATATCGAAGCCTAACTTTTATCGAGAAGAATAAATGTAGGTGTCTTATTTTCTCTTCAATAGGGGGTTGGGATGGGGAATCGTCTTGGTCCCTCTATTAATGGGAAGGACTACAATCATTATTTCTAAAAATATGCAGATGCATTAAGTTGTCTAAATCAAATCAAGCCAAATTACGTCTTTATCCCCCATTAAACGCTAAGCGATTTGCCCTGATGTCAACTGGTTGGAAATTATGGGCAACCTAGCATTCAAAACCAACAGTGGAGGTCGGGTTTCGTAAATAAGTGGAAAACCCAATGACATTTTTGTCTTTAAGTGAAAAAAATCATTTCGAGAACCGGTCCTTTTCCTTTTCTCCAATCACGGAGACAGGAGGGAAAATCGTTCATAGCAGGGGATGACGTCGCCGATCTGGGTTGGGGGGGTTGAGATAGTGTCGTTATCCGACCGTCCACGTGGCTACATCTTCCCGTACTAATTATAGTAACCCCGAAATGCCAGGCTCGTTTCTATCCAAATTCCATTGGTCCACGTGTCGATTCGTTTAAGCGAGAAATCAAAAAGCTTTTCTTCACGAAAACCGTACACGAAGCACGAGGGACGAGCCTACGTGTCCCCCTCACTTTGGTTCCTCCGTTTGGCACTTTGCCGCTTCTGATTGGCTGCCTTGGTGTGGGCCCCACCCACGATCCTCCCTCCCATACCTGTCCACTTTGGCCCCGCCCTTCGCCCATAACGCCACGTTTCATTTTCCACCAATCGCTTCTATTCGCCGTTTTGAACTACTGTTCCCTCTCACACGTGTCTGATCGCACACGTGTCGGATTCCCTCCTGTTATAAATAACCATCCAGTTGCGTCCGGTTCTCTCTCAGTGTGTGAGAGAGAGTCGACGATGATGATGGATGCCAAGGGAGGGTGCTGCATCGCACGGTGCGCCGGGGGTGCGTACGATACGTCTAAGGTCGACCGGATAATGCTTAGATTCCGCCCGATCGCGCCGAAGCCGACGAGCGCTGGCTCGGTCTCCGGTGGTTCGACTTTGAAAAGGGACGAAGTGTACTTGCGTAGTGGGAGAGGAAAGCGGAGGTACGTCAGGGATAGCAGTAAAAGGTGCAACCGGAAGCGGAAGGCTTCGTCGGATGAGAAAAGAGACGAGATCGTCGGGGAAGCGGTAGTGACGCTGCCGTTGCTGCCGGAGGCGCCGGACCGGAAGGACTGGTCTCCTCCTGGACTGTCTGATCCGTCTTCGGCGACTAAACCTCAGAAAAAACTGCCGATCTGGCTGAGTTTAGGCAACGGCGGCAGCGAGCGGCACTGTGGGAGCGATCGCGCTGTCATCACGGAACGGACGGTGGTGATGCCGCAGCCGGTGAGGCTGGTGGGATCGTGTGTAACGGTGGAGTGTCTGACTGACACATGGGTTGATGGATACGGGCTGGGGCGTACGGACGAGGAGAAGGTGAACAACCTGGACAATGACACGTGTCCGGGATTCGTATCGGACGGCCTGAACCAGGTGACATGGACCAACGCAGCACGGAGATTGGTCGGTCACGTGACCCCAGGGCCGGAGACGATGGTGTGGTTAGTTATGAAAACGAGAGTGCCGGTTTCCTTTCCGGCGATCACGTGCCGAGTGAGGCTACAGTACAGGTGCGGCAAGGAGAGAAGCTCCCTGACTCTCCCTTGCGATGTTTGGAGAATGGACTGCGGAGGCTTTGCATGGAGACTCGACATCGAGGCTGCTCTCAGTTTGGGTCGCTAAAACCACGACTCAAGATCTGAGACCATGACAAACCTGACACCACCACCACCTCTTCCAAAAAAAAAAAATTGTGAATATTTTCCAGTTTTTTGGACTGTTTTTTAATTAAAAACTGTTTGTTTCCACGTCTGTCTGTCTTTATTCAGGTTGATCTTCAGTTCTCCGTGGCCAGACATTTGTTCAGAAGCAATGAACAACTAAGAATTTCATTTCATGTTGTTATCAATCTCTTCCTCCTCATTTCTTCTGCGGCATAGGTGTTTCTGGGCCGGCCAATGAAATTAAGGATGTTGATTCTGTGGTGAGGAACATAGGATCGTAGTAGTGGGCATGAAAAAGAGTAACAGGTAGTGCGAAAATGCAGTAAATGGAGAATGGAAAAAGCTGTGATATTTTTGGGGAAATGGAGGATAGGGATGACTCAGATGCGAAGCAGCATTGAGTTAGGGGGGACAGGTGGAAGAGGAGAGTTGGCGGATGGAGATGGAGAATCGAAAACTTTTTTTTTTTTTTTTTTTTAATTTTTTGAAATTATGAGGCTGCGGTCCTTATATATTCAGCTTCTACAACAATATCTTTATTTGATGGTACGTACGACTGCCACCTCTATGGCTCTATCTGTCTATTAGAATGCCTTCGAAACTGGTTTCTTTTGCTTCATCTGTGTCTCCCAACTTCCATTAGCTGGCATGTGAATCAACATAGAATAATTATATTTGTCACGTGCTTGGCGCGTGAAAGGCACAACAAATATGAACAGAACCCCACCACCTCTCTCTATATTTCATTATCTCAAATATTAATAATTATTAAATTTTGAGATATCGCATGAAAACAAAATCCATCTACGGCCAATGACTATGAGTAAGCACCATTTGATTCTCAAATAATTTTCTGACTGATCTTAAAAATAGCTTTTGAGGGTTAACAATATGTTTATGGGAAAATTAAATTTAAATTTATTCTAGTAATATATCTTAGAATTAGATTTTTATTTTTTAAAAAATAATTTTATTAATTTAAATTAGTTATATAACAATAAAAATATATAATTAAAATTATCTAAAATCACAAATAATTAAACAATATTTATTTTAATAACATAATTAATCATAAAAATGACAAACCTTTGATTTGATTTGATTTGATTTATTTTTTGTGTGTTCGCACACCCATTTTATTAAAAATGAAATGATAAAAAGAGACTAACATAATCTATAATTGTTATTAGAATTAGATTTTTATTTGAAAAAATAATAATTTTATTGGTTTAAACTAATTATATATGAATCAATAAAAATGATAAACCTTTGATTTGATTTTTGATGTGCCAGCGCACACCCAATTTTAATTTATTTTTATTTTTTGTGTGCCCGCACACCCACTTTATTACAAATGAAATGATGGAAAGATTTGTATCGATAAAAAGAGACTAACATAATCTATAATTATAATTAAAATATAAATTTATTTTAAAACCTTTTTCACTATATAGAAGATTATATATTTAATTTCATTTTTGAAAATAAGAACAGCTAATTTAAAGAAAATAGACTAGCAAATAAAAGATTGAGATAAAGTAAGGCCAGGATTTTTAGATTAGATAGCCCAAAATCGATATACATACTATCTACATGCTTTGTTGCAACTAAATTAATTTTTAAAAACCAAAATAAAGTATAATATGAAGAATATAACCGTATTATCATTATTATAATTGTTATTATTATTATTAAATATAAGAATAAAAATATATATGAGATGGTTGGGGGTATCTTACAGCTTAATTAGTAATTCTGAGTTCGAGCACATGAATTGATTATGTTATGTAATAGGCTTTTGTTATCTGCAGTGATCACTCCCAGTCTGAATGAGAATTATGGTATGATTTAAAATGCGTCACTTATATGACCCATTTAGAATCTTATTAAAATGGTGCAGATGTCTAATTAAAAGTAAAAAATGAGATATATTTTGATTATTTCGATTTAAAAAACTATTAAAATGAAAATGAAAACAATTTACTAAAATAAGTATAATAAAACTAGTTTCAAATTTGTATTTTCTTTATCTAGATTTTTAGTAACTTCACGGTATATATGTAGATCCCAAAATTTATTCACACATTATTTTTATTATTATTATTAAAATTTTACTTTTAATTTTGTTTTTATTATTATTTTTTATCTTTTTTATTATTTTCTTTTCTTTTTCAAATCCCCCGTTCCCTTAGTCCATATTTCTCTCTTCCGTCATTCCTATCATACCCTACATAACTAACCACTCTCTCTCTCTTCCCCCTCCCCCGACGAGTTTGCTCCTTTGTTTTTTTCTTCTCCCCTCCTCCTCTCTTCCGGTTCTCCTTCCTCACCTTCTCCTCTTCCTCCGGCTTCCCCCTCTCCTTCTCCTTTTCTTCTCATCCCTTTTTTTTTTCCTCTGTTCTTCTTCTCTTCTAATTCACATTTTCTCATCTTCTAAAATTTAATTTTACAACTCTAAACTTCAATTCCCTTAATTTTTAATTTCATTTTTTTTTATTTACAAAATTCTCAATTTCAAAAATTTAAGTGTTATAATCTAAGAATACGAAGTTTCATAATTTCAAATTTTAAGTTGTAAAGTTTCGATTTAATTTAGGCTACCGTTACAAATTCAAAGTTTCATAATTCAAATATTAAATATTTCAATTTATAATTTCAAATTTCTAATTACAAATCTCAAATTTATAAAATTCAAATTCTTAATTTAAAATTAAATTTCCAAATCCGCAATTCAAAATTTTCAAACTTCAAATTCCTTCAAAATTTTTTGATTTAAAATTTGGCTTTGATTTTAGCTTGGGTTTTTGAATCGGTTTTGAAAATTTGGCAGTGATTAATTACATGGATTCTGTAAAATTGAATGCATAGTGTTAATTTATGTAACATATAAATGGAGTAGAGTGAGCCCCGACATCTTATGTATCATTTTAACAAATAGTCGACACGTCTATGTCGTTTTCATTGAATGTGAATGATACATCTTTGTTGTGTCAGTAATATGATTTTAATTGATGGCGCTCTCAGTCGCCCCAAGGTATGCGTTATAACTGAATTTTCTTTATTTATTGTCATCTATATAATTTATTGGTATTTGTAATTAATTGATTGATTGTCACAATTCCCTAAACTTGTTTAGTAGATACCGTTTTTATACGGCTTAGAATGGTATTACGACTTGCGTGCATTACCGATGGGTAATGACCTGGGATTGGACTTGGTTTTTAGTGGGTGTCTTTTCTTAAAAATAATGGATTCTGTGGGATTTTATTCTTATTTGTTTGATTTTTTAATAATAAAAATAGTAGCCGGCTAGAAAATAGTTATTTTAAGAATGGTTTTTCAAAAAAAAAAAAAAAAAAAAAAAGCAAGTCTCACTATCGAGTGGAGACGTATATAAAAAATGCGGTTCCACGATATGTATTCACGTTTATTAATTATTTTTATTGCTGTTTTCAAAATTTGTCACATATGTGAATTGGATACAAAATTTAAAGGAAAAATAAATGTAAATTGGAGGAAATACAAAGAAAGCTACAAATGTAAATTGTTGCATTTCCGAAAAGTCCTATCAACTATATTTCATTTAATTATCTTAAGATTTGGTCATTTTAAGTTATAGGAAATGTCAAAAATTATATTTGGAGGATATTTAAAGGTAAAATTAAATGCTACAAATTTAAATTGTTATACTTCTAACCCTATCAACTATATTTCTGTAGAAGGCTGAAGGTTTGACAGCTTTACCTTCTTGCGATGCAAATATTAAACTCAGAGTTATGTAAAGGCCTATGCGAATATAATTGGGAAAAGTACGTATCCATACATTGATTTAGCGATTAATAACGGAGAATGGGTGTTTTATTATATGTTTCAAAAAATAATTTGTTTTTTAATTAAATATTATCATAACATATAGTAAATATTATCATAATATACTGTAAATACTATCATAATTGTTATGTTATGATGTGATATTATCTACAATATGTTATGATAGTGTTTAACAAAAGACCAATTAATTTTTTAGAACATATGTTGAAACCAACTAGCTCATTTATTTTTATGTGTGATGTCTAGTATTTTATGTCAGAGTATTGATACATACTTTTATAATATAGTTTTCATAACTTTTTGTATGTGGTGTAGTTGCAATCGATCTTTCATACTCTATTTCTTATCGAATATATATGAAAATTTTTAATGAAGGTTTTTTTTTTTTGTTAGATCATAAGGTGTCTTGGGTTAGCCTATGTACATATGAAAAGCGTCTAAAAATCATATAACATTCAGACTAATTATCGCGTGATCTAGGGAAGAATCATGGCTTTGATAAAGGCTTTCTGCCAAAAGTTTGCGTTTTAAATGATTTCCGGAATTACAAATCATTAGTTAAGTTAAAAGACACCTCAACCCTCTCATTTACATATTCGATGATAACTCATATTGCTGTTTTATTTATCCGTCAATGACAACAAGATTAAGCTAGTTCATATGAATATCATCAAATACTGAACAACCCAACTAAAATGAAACGAGAGCTAGCTGCTTTAGTTGTATATAATCGCTTAGATGACTGAAAATTAAGGGCCTCAAATAGGTCAATGAAGTCAAAATCCCAATTGTTGTTAAGCATTGACCTAATTATTCCCGGTTGTAAATCATTATTACATGATCTACCTTTTATTTATTTATTTATTTATTTTATCTATTCATTTTATATATTATGTTTTTACAACAATTCGAGTCAGGATCTCTGTAACCCCTCTCAACCCATCTACCACTTATATATATATATATATATATATATATATATATATATATATATATATATATAAAGCATTAAAATTAATAAATCACTATTATAGCAAAATTTTGAATTCATTTGAATGTAATATGATTCCTGTATGCTTTTAAGAAACATAAAAGTGTAAGTAACTATATTTATTTATTGATTAAAAAAAACTATATTTATTTATTTTGTGAAAATTTTATTTTCTCCTAACTATTCTTCCCGATTTTCTTAGGATATATTTAGTTTAGTTTTATCATGAAAAATATAAAAGAAAATCAAAGATATATAGTATTAGTCAAAATTGTATATACGTTTTTTTGAAAGTAAAACTGTATATACTTCTAAATTATATAAATTACAAATAATTGAGGACAAGGATAAGTTAATAACTTTATAAAAATAATTTATTCGATTTAATCCTTTTTTTTATTCTTTCGCTATCTCATTTTTTTTATAAATACGTTTACTTATGGCAATTTTTTTCTAAATATATTTATGGAATTAGTATATATATATATATATATATATATAAAATTATGAATATAAAATAAAATAAAATATATTTAATATTAGTCAAAATTATATATACTTTTAAATTATTTAATTTACATATAACGAGGAAATAAAATTAGATGAGTTTTTTTTTTAAAGGAAAAATAATATTATTGATTCAAAATTGTAATAAATCAATAGATATAAGATACAAATAACTAAAAACTATACATGATAAAACAATATCCAAATTAATAACATTATAAATCGGTATAAAACCTATAAATTTGATAAAATAGTGACTATAAAACTTCATATAAAATGACGACAAACCAAATGTCAATAAAACGACGACAAACCAAACATCAACAACAAAAAAAACAAAAAAAAACTAAATTTTCGTGGAATAACCACTTTATTAAGCAAGAAAATGAAAGAAAATAATTAAGATGGTGATTTTAGACAAATAATGACAAAAAAAATCACCCATTCTTGCTCGAGGAAAATAGGTTGCAAGAGAAAAATATGAGAGAAACTGAGAGAATGGCGGCTAGGGTTTTTGTCCATAATTAGATGAGTTAATAACCATATAAAAATAATTTATTGGGTTTAATCCTATATTTTGTATTTTTATTTATTTATCTCTCTTTTTTTTATATAAATATGTTTGCTTATGGCAAATATTTTTTCTAAATATATTTATGGAGTTGAAGTAAATATATATGATGATGCTTTTTCAATGGAGCCAGGGTACATGGAGCGGTATTAGGGTCGTTAAATTTGGGCCGGATTGTTTGTGAAGGAGCTGAGACAGAGGCGTCTGGATCGTCCCGAGGCATTTGAAGTATGACCTAACACGTGCGATTTGCCAACCTTGGAGTCGTAGCACTACTCTGTAGAACAGGAGGTAGGGGTGGCGAGGGAACGATGCGTGGTATTCGTCTAAGTCAGTTCTTTACGAGGAGAAAAGAATCCTTGGGTGTTTGTCTTTGGCGATATAGAGTAGTATAAGAATGTTGGCGTACCGCGCTTTCCTTAGATGGGTGATGCTTTGTATTTATAGTAGATGTTAATGGGTTGGATGGTGGTTAGAGTCCTTCCCATTGGACCGGGATATTTCTTATTTAGTCCATATCGGATTTAGTGCGAGGATATAGAAGGCATTTGTTTGAGATAATCCTCCTTGTATTGAGAACTCAAGCTGGCGATGATCTGTTATTATTTTCCCTTCCTTATTGATAAGGTTTGGTTGGATTGGCAGGATAATATATTGCTATGGGTTATTATATTTTCTGTCTTAGCGATACACAATCTGATTTGTAGGATATGGGGCTTCCAAATCATTCAGGATTGTCTTTGGACACAGTCCGCAGAAATTGGCCGATTTGGCGATCTTGAGGCTGGGTATTGCGTTAGGCATACCACTTCTTTGGGCTTGGTCAGTGGGGCTTATGACTTTATTTTTTAAACCACATCGGTTTGAATAATGGGATGGCTCGTGGAATGAATAGTAAGTCGAGCTGGTAAAGTGCGGAAGTGATGGGATGAGCCGATCGAATGAATGAGTAGTGAAACATTCAGCCAGAATGAATGATAAAGTAGAATTTCGTCCCGTCTTGGGTGATGGGAAGGCTCATCAGAGTGAATAGTAAAGTAGAGCTCGTCCATCTTGCGGTGGTGGGGATGAGTTTGTCGAGGCCCAGTGTAAAGTATGGCTCGTCAGTCTTGAGGTGATGGGAAGAGGAATTTCGTGGGGATGAATTGTGAAGTAGAGCTGGAAATTATGCTTTGAGTGATGGGATGAGCTCGTCGGGATGAATAGTAAAGTGAGCCTCGTCTATCTTTGGTGATGGGATAAGCTCGTAAGAATGAATATGGTAAGTAGACCTCGTCCATCTTTGGTGATGGGATGACTGCGTCGAGTAGCCAAAAAAGTAGAGGCTCGTGCATGCTGAGTGATGGGATAATTTCGTCGAGCGGGTGTAAAAGTAGAGGCTCGTCCGGTCTTTGAGTGATGCGGATGAGCTCGTCGGTGGCGGCGTGGCTCGGGCGCTAAGCCCAGTGGCGATGTGGCGCGGCGGCGACTCTTGAGGGCGGCGCCGGCGTCGCGGTGGGGGCTCGTGAAGTGAGGCGGGCGTGGCTCAGGGGCTGGGCAGTGGCGATGGCTTTGGTGGCGACTCTGAGCGGCGTGGCACGTGCGCGGGTAGGAGCTCGTCAAAGTGAAGCGACATAGCTCGATATGATTCCATCTGCCTCATGTACCTCTCTCGTACGTGCTTGATGTCCTCATGATGCATTTAAGAAAGGGAGTGAAATCACTAACTTGTAGAGACTTTCTTTATGATTAGTGAACTGGTGATCTCGCCCTTATTTTGTTTGCTTCTTTGGTCGTCGGAGTGGGCTTGATCATCCTCCATAGTTCAAATGGGATCCATACAACTCGGCTCGGACTCTGTCGGGACGAGTCATCTTTATGGGATCGACGGGGGTTCCGTGAGAGTGTGGGCGTCGACTGTAGGAGTCAGCTGGCATTTGTGGCTAGCCCATGAGCGTTTGCTGGGAATTCTACGTGCAGGGACATATTTTGACTTGAACCAACCTGAATTTCTTTAATAGATCGCGGACCTTTTGGAGGTATAGAATCATCGTTTCACTTTTGGCGGTAGGTCTCTTGTTGCGTACGGTGGGAGTCGCGTATGCCTCTATTGGTCGACCTCTAGTGAATGGGCGAGGTTGAGGCCTGCTATCACGGCCTCATACTCGACCTCGTTGTTTGAAGCATGGAACTGAGTCGGAGTGCACTGTTAGTATCATCATACGGTGAGGTTAGGGTGAGCCCGCTCCCTTCCCTTGTGCATTTGGCTCATCTATGAGCTTCCCTAAATTGAAATTATTCTTTTCGCGGTGATACAGCGAGATTACGTCGGGCGAATTCCATGGCCAATCGGCTAGGACACGTGCTTTTATGGTACATTTTTGGCTTGTATCGATCATCGAACCGCTTAGCTCTATGGCCCACTTCATCGACCTCGGGAGCCAGTTTGTGCAATACTTGCTTCGCCGGATATTAAACTGGACTTTTTATGGTGTGAGCACGAAATGGGGCGGAGCAGAGATGTGGTTACAGCGTTAGTATTAGTTTTCCATTCTGAATCACCATCTCGCTCCGCTCTCTGAGCCTCATTCTGATAGTAGGCGGGAGTTATTGCTCGTTCTTTGTCTCTGACGAGTACAGCGGTTGAGAGTCGGATACGACCCGAATGCGGGAGTGAGCTCTCCCTCGGCGGGACTTCTTGGGGCGGTGGAAGAGAACTCAAATCGTTTTTAATGCATTAAATGCTTCTTCGCGCCGTATCCCATTGGAGGCGCTTCTTGGGACTTTGAAGAAGGTTGGCACTTATCATTCATGCTGGATACAAATGGAAGCTTAGGCGCCGATCCGCCATGTCGATCATTGGACTTCCTTTATTCCTGATGGCGACGGCATGTCGAGCACAGCCTTTATTTTATTCGGATTTGCCTCAATTCCCCTGTGGTTGACTATAAAGCCCATAAATTATCCGGCTGACACGCCGAAGGCGCATTTAGCTGGGTTCAGCTTCATGTTGTAATTCCTTAGGATTTGGAACGCCTCTGAGAGGTGAGGGATGTGGAGATTAGTTTGTATTAGATTTACCGGCTGTGTAGATCTCGATATACCTCCATAGTTCGCCTATCACGCACGGAACATTAGGTTTCTTGTCTGGTAGGTCGCTCTGCGTTCACTTGAGCCCGAGCGGCATCCTTTCGATAGCGATCAAGTTCCACTGATTTGTGGCAAAGGAGTATTTTCCGTCATCAGGGTCCATGCTAATCTAATTGGCTGAAAACGTGCTAAGCGAGGATTATTGTGGGTGTCGATCGAAGATGAATCGCCAGCAAGGGAAAGGCATCCTTTAGGCATGCTGTTTATGTCAGTGAAGTCGTCTGAGTCGCCACTTGCCATTTAACACGGCGAGGACAACATTAGCGACCACTGGGATATTCTACCTCCCACGGTGCTCCTACTTGGAGAAGCTTGCCCGATTTCTCGTTGATGGCTTTACCGCCTCTCTGTGCGAAGCTCCTGGTTGACTGGACAGGGATGGATTGGTGTTGATAAATGGGTATAGTGAGTTAAGATTCCCTCATGTCTTGTTCGCCGCGAAATGTCTCTAATGCGTCTTAAAGAATTAGGTGAGGAGGTTTTGAGGTCTCCTGGTTGAATCTAGGCCCAGATATAGCGAGATATTCGGAGTCGTCATCGGCGTCACAGGTTCTAGTTCCTCAGAGGGCTCGGGTCGGGTGAGTATCTCGTGGCGCATCTCGAAACTGTCTACATTCCGTTGTCGGCGCCTTTGTTTCATGGGACGGTGTAGCATTCCCGGCCGCTCGTGATCTCCTCGGACCATTCCTACACCATGTATGGTTGGAAATTTGATTATCGTGATACGGAGGATGACTTTCATTGCGTTGAGGAGGAATACACGTGACATGTTATAAGCCGGCCGGGCGTCTGGAATTAGGAACATATTGTCAAATCAGTGCTTTAAACAGAGCTTCAGTTAACCTGGTTGATAGACGATAGTACCTTCTCTCACGAAAACCCCTTATGTGTGTTGACGGGATCTAGCTTTTCTCTCCCAATGCCCATTTTGTCGAAGGCTGAGGCGAAGATGATGTCGTGAGCTAGTTATCGATTAGAACCGATGGTACATTGTGTTGGCCCACGATCGTGCGTTCTGATGGGTCGTCATGGGGATACTAGCATCCCTCTGGGTGCGAGTCGGCGATGATGGTAGTGTTGATCCTTGATTTGTTTCAGTTATTGCTTGTGTTCCTCGTCTCTGTAGATCTAGTACTGCAGCGGAGTGGGCCTTAGGCGAACTAGATTCTCCTCCTCCTTACTTAAGATCTCAGTCGTCGTTCTCCCGAGGAGTTCTTGATCTTTGATTGTCAGATTTGCGCAAGGTGGGCATTTGTTAGTCGGGGCACAGTTGCGATTCTGGACGACTTTGGGCTGATTTGGGCTTGATTCGAGGATATGAAGTCGGAGTATCCGCGTTGTATTCGTATTCTATCTCTCTTGAGTTGTATACAATTGTCGGGTCGTGCAGTAATCCTATGGAACTCGCAATATTTGGGTTGTCCTGTGGCGGGATAAATTTCATACGAGTTAGCCATCTCGAAGCTACTTTCGTTTCGCACCTCATCCCGAGACTTTGGCAATCTTGAGGGTACGGTGGGAAGTGTGAAGCGGCGAAGCGAAATAGCGTCATTAATCTCTCGGATTGTGGTAGGACGGGCGGTCTCACAGTTTCCCTCCTTTTGGGGATGGATTACAGATCTTTCTTGGGGATTT
Organism: Tetrastigma voinierianum; assembly: GCA_016808115.1. NCBI lineage: Eukaryota > Viridiplantae > Streptophyta > Magnoliopsida > Vitales > Vitaceae > Tetrastigma > Tetrastigma voinierianum. The sequence goes on along the minus strand of JAEQBH010000246.1, from coordinate 256,022 downwards.
GTCTGATTAGCTCTGTCTCCTGGAGACTCAGGTCATCGTCGTTTATGCATTTTTTCTCTTTTCGGGTGGAAGAACTCTCTTTCTTTGATAGGCCTCTTCGCCGTTTATATATTTCTCTGCTTTGGCGAGTACCTCGGACATGCTTGCTTGCGGGTTCTTCGAGATGGAAGCAATGGGTCAGCCGATTGTACTCCTAGCCACCTGTGGAGGGAATCTTTGTGATGGCGGAATTTCTCATCGGGTATGTCTATTTTCGGGGAACTCGGCGTTGAACGGCGCGTCACGACTTGGGCTTTCTTGCGAGCCACGTTTGGCGGTCGACGGATGGTAACCGACTACGTATGTTACGACCGATAAAGTGGAAGGCGAGCGCGTGGATAGTTCACGAATAATGCGAGATGGGCCGAAGGAATTCTTTTAACGACGGCGGCGCACGTATTAACGATGCCACCATCGCTTGCGAATCACGATACCCGTAACATCGGTTGCCAAGTATTGAGGTGATCAGCGAGGTCTTTGACTCCGCCAGTCGTTTTATTTGTTGCATTAGAGCCATTTGGAAGGGAAGTGTAGCACCTCGGTTTGTGAAGGGAGACTCGGTTTTGTTGTACCAAGGTATCCATAGTATCCGGTAGTCTCACAACCACCTCCGCCGCCCGGCCCGAGCTTAAATTTGAAGACTCAACTCGCTCCCCATATGCAGCTCTCGCTCCTGGTGAGGTGTGTGATGTGGTGCTTCGTTAAACACGCCCGATGTGCCGTTCCTCTCTGTGGGGGACGGTGGGTCCGTGCCGGATCAGTGGACTCTGGCTGGCTTGACCCAGCCAGCGGGAAATGTCGCGTAGAGTTGCTCTTCGCGGGAGGGTTACGGTCTTCCGTGCAATAGTATCTCCTGTGATCTGTTACCGCTGTCTGGTAAGTTGTTCGATTCTTCTCGATTGATTGACGAGGCGAAGTGCTTCCACTTAGATTGGTATTGGTTACGTACTTTATTTGTCCCTAGGAGGTGCATATAGTTGCCGAGTGGACTCCACGCATCCTGGCGGATTAAGCGTTTACCTTACGCTTGTGTTCCTTATTGTCCATCGATGGCGAAGTGATTATGTTGCAAGGCGTTCGTTCAGTGAGCGGCGCCATTGATGATGCTTTTCAGCGGGGCAGGTTGGAGCGTGTGGGGTCATTAGAAATTTGGACACGGATTGTTTGAAATTGCAGGGCAGCAGGAGTGCAGATCGTCTGGTGAAGTATGGCTGGCTGCGATACCGATCTGCCCGACATCTGATCCGTAGCACCCCTGCAAAAACAAGGAGGTAGGGGTTGGCGAGGGGCGTCTTAAGTATGGCGCTCCGTCTTAAGTCGGTTTCTTCGCGAAGAGAAAGAGAAGCCCAGCAGATTGTTTGATAATGTAAGGTGCGTGTAAGAATGTTGGCGTGCCTTTGCCGATGGGTGGTCTTGTATTTATAGTAGATGTTCAACCGGTTGGATGGTGGTTGGAGTCACTTCCCATTCAGACAGAATATTTCTTGTGCCGTCCATATCGGATTTGAATTACAGGGATATAGAATGAAATTTGTTTGTTTGAGATAATCCTCCTTCCTTATTGAAGCCACATTGTGATAAATCATTATTATTTTTATTATTTTGATAAGGTTTGGTTGGATTGGCAGGATAATATATTGCTATGGGTTATTCTATTTTCTGTATTAGCGATACACAATCTGATTTGTAGGATATGGGGCTTCCAATTCATTCAGAATTGTCCTTTGGACCTGGCCCCTTGGGCCTTGATTTGAGGGCGGTGCGAGGGCTGCGAGTGTGCGTTGGGCGTGCCGCTTCTTTGGGCTTGGTCGGTGGGCACAATAGCTATTTTTTAAACCCTATCAATATATAATTATGAAATTGATATATATATTACATAGTTTTTTTAAAAGATAAATAATTTTATTGATTTAAATTAGCAATATGTTTTATTCTATGAATCGCTCACCATCATACCAATACAATATAACTATACGCTGCAATAAGTCGGTGACAAAATATCCTTTTATTTTATTTTATTTTCAAATATTATTTTTGGTTTTACCATAAAAATATAAAATAAAATAAGATACAAATAAAGATCATGAGCGGCTTGGTTTAAGTAGTAAAAATATATGATGAGAATATGAGAGAATCAATATTGAATCCATAATAGAATACTACAATGTAATAGGCAAAGTAAATAGATGTAAAGAAAACTAAAATTCATGAAAATTTCATGTAGTTTAAAAGTATTTAATCTTTATATAGTTGAAAAAATAAATTAAACGAGTTTAAAGAAATATATAAAAATAATTTATTGGGTTTAATCCTATGTTTATTACCCACTACATTTTTGACACTTTATTGCATCACAAGGCCAAGCCCATTCGACTCAACTTCAGCAGACCCAGCCACACATATTTGGCCCTTAGTGTCTTAACCTTTACTGGGCTCAATTGTCATTCACTTTAATTTTGCCCCGAAATTGACTTAATAGAATATTTATTCGGCGGGCAAATGAGGTGTAGCCAGGCCCAATCCCATACTTACTTGGCCAGCTTTGTCCCAATATATATATATTAAAAAAAAAATTAATGTTTCAAAATAAACAATTACGTACTTTTTATTTAGTATTAAAATTACAAAAACCTTATTCATTAACTATAATTTTAACTATTTTAAAACTAAAAAACTGTCATGCCCAACTATAGGTGTTGTGTGACATGAATCCATGACAAGAACATACTACTTTGAACATTATATATACCATATATATATATATATATATTAATATTTATTCATTTTGCATATTATGTTTAGTAATCGTTCTTACAATGATTCCAATTTGAATTTTTTTGCATATTTTCCCATTCTCTTATCACTTGAGTTGGACTTAATGAGTGATTTGAACATTATTTTAAAACATCTAATTATTTGGAAATTCTTGTAAAGGGGGTAAATCCGATATGATTAAAAATATAAAATCTTAAATATCTATTCAAATATAAGAGAATAATATTTTCCTTTCTTATATTTATTTTTCTCATAACTGAATAAATTTTAATTTCTCCTTGAATTATATTTATTAATTTTTATATAATTTATTAATTTTGTAATTTACCTTTATCATTTATTATTTTGTAATATATATTTTTGAAACAAATATTGATTTAGAGAAAATAATAATATTAATTAAAACTTGTAATCGATAAATCAAAGAATGATGAATAATATTCAAGTTAGTAATATAATAATATCAATCATGTATGAAACAAATCTATAAGTTATTAACAATTATTATTTTTTATATAAAGACGAGAGTCTCCCTCCTATATATCATTTAGACATCTAAAACGAGAGGCTAATTTCACACATAACTTCAAATATTGCCTTTATGAATAATTGAATATCTCAACCCAAGTTCAATAATTATAGCTCGTAACAAGTTCAATAATTATTTATGGTTTCATGTCTAAAATATTAAATTTCATCAAATAAATAGCAGAAAAAGTATTTTTATATAATGTTGAACAAAAATTGATGTTCGATAATTTTAGTTGTATTTTTTTGAAAGTTTTATAGTTGTATTTTTTAGAAACAATTAAAATGCAATAAATATAAAAAAATAATAATGTAAAAATTTGCTATATTTCTGCACTAGATTAGAATCTCCTTATTATTTAATTTTAAATTTTATCTTGTTTTTTTCCTGAAATAATTTAAAACAATTTTGTAGTATTTTGCCTTCTTTCCAAAATTAAAAAAAATTTCTTTAAATATTTTCTCCATGAGAACTGAGAAGGCTTGCAAAAGAGAGTTTTTTGATTTGTTTAGTTTTTTTTTTTAAAATTTATTAAAATAGTTTAAATGAAAATAATGCCAAAATTAATATATTTAATAATTTTTTAAATTAATACCATAATCACTACCTACTAAATTATTCTTCATAAACTAGTTTTGATATTAATTTTATTTTTAAACTATTACCCAATAATTAAAAAAAATTAAATATGTCTAACTTCAACACAGTTTTAATTAAAGCACACGTGCGAATGGCGTGACAGTCACTTTCCGCGTCACATGGCGGTGAAAAGTCAAGAGCGCCACGTGGTTGGAAAAAGAATCCTCGAGTAAATTTCAGTAATCACACCAAAACATTCGAGAGTATATAAAACTTATATACTCGCTGTTTGGAAGGGAAACATGTCTCTTAAAAGTCTCAATATGCTGGTTTCAACAGGAGGGCGAGTATACATCGTCGCACACTCTCGAGAGTGTAGTTTACATGTTAGATTTCAAATAATAGAATATAATAATATCCTGTATCCAAATTAGAGGTGTAGGCTGGATCTACACCAGCTAGTCAAGCACGTCACAACCATGATCCGATCTGACGGTAGAGAATAAAGTGAATCCAAGCCGACGATGAAATAACAATGTCAGACGAATGGATGATTAAATCATATAACGCGACCAGGCGTGAGACACTCAGCTTTGAAAATGAAGGACAGGCAGCAGGCATCACCAGTTTTTGGTTCTTTTTCCTCTCTCATCTGTCTCTCTCTCACCCTAGACTTCTCCTGCCACGTATTTTTGTCCGTGAGAAGGTTTTCAAGTTTAAACTTGCCCTCAACAGCTTGATGAGATCCAGTTTTGAATCCAGATTATCTGAAACATTTTCTAGTTTCATTTATTGTTTATAATATTTTCAGATTGTTTCAACTTCAAGTGGTCTCTTTGAAGTTTAGGCTTGGGTTTGCAGAGGTTTATCAATGGATCAGTTTTGGGGTTATTCTTATTGAAGATTTCATAGACTATATATTCATGCTCTTTCTTCTTTCTTTGTTTTGTTTTCATTATTGGAAGGCCTTTGTCAGAGTGAATGGAAGAGTGGATTATCGATGCGAATAAAAACTTTATGTTAGTAATCCTATCTACAGGGTTTAGGGTTTACAATAGTTCAATTGAATCGATGGTGTTAATTCAACTTTGCACATGCATGTATTGCTGTTCTACATAAAATTAACAGTTGTTTACATCATAGTACAGTACAGATTTGATGGCATAACAAATATTCAAACAATGTGATAGTGAGACCTCATTCAATACTCTAAATCTTCTTACGAAATGCATCATAATAATAAAGACGGAAGAACTACGATATGTGTGTAAGTGTATCAATTGGTTTGAATTAAAAATTGAGGTGGTATGGAAACATAGATCCTTCTCACTTTTATACAAAATTTTGTTGTTTCAGAAGGATGTAGATTGAGATCTGAAGTTTTGAAACATAGTTTGGATGTGAGTTCAAATCTTATACCAACAGATTGACATGAGATCATGGAGGTTTTATCTTATATTTTTCTTTGTTCTATGAACTCACTGGACAGAAAGATCAAGATTATGTAGAGTCCTTTTTAATGATAGCTCATTACAGTTAGGATATTCTTAAATCCTGGGTTTATTACAATTACCATATGACATTCAAGTTCTGGTGAGATCAGAAGAGTTTGAATCAGGTGTGTGACACTTCAGAATGAAGCACTTGAGAGGACTGTCGTTCAAAAAAGCCATCGTGGTTGAATATGGACGTTGTGATAGCTGAACATCCTAACATTACAAGTCTATCTTTGTAAGGTATCACCCGGGATGAAAGGGGAACTAGAGCAGTTTGAAAATAGACTAACAACGGATTAGTTTTCGGAAGAGGGCCTTTATAACACGTTGATAACCATTCACTATTCACTTCTAGTGATATTTCAGTTGTGATGAGCAAAAAGAAGTCCAAAGACCAGATTCAGAGTCTGTGGGAAATCCTCATCAGTGAGCACTTGAGCGCATCCTCACCTGGGTAAATAGCTAAGATTAAACAACGGTTTATCTCTGGGCGGTTGAATCAGTGATGAAGGGCTGCCATATGAACATTACCAAATTCCATGTTGATAAAACGATGTGGGAGTATTCTTAGACTTGGACCCAGTGATCATGGTTGGGTTGGGATTTTCAAACATCCTGTTGATCGTGGTGAATTAAGGATTCGATTAGCTGCTGTTATTAATCCTTGGTTTTGGTTTTGATCATCAAATAAGGTGAAAAATCAGAGTGGAATATTTAGGCCAACAATTTTATGCCAGATGTTGAACCTTTATCTATCTATAATGATACAAACCCTTGAGGAGGCGATCATTCATTTCATGACTGAAGTTAACTCAAGTGATTTTTTGAAATGGGGTGGATCTATAGAAGAAGAGGATGCTAAAAGGAAACAACTGATATTATCATTGCCCATAGATAGATATTCTCAATATGAAATTTATGAAAACTTATTTGATGGGATGTATACACCTCAGAGAAGTTGTACTTAACTGATCTGTAATATAGATCAGGAATTAAATAGGAGGATCATGACCAAGGAAGGGCACAGATTGAACTTATAGAGCCAAATAACTAACAGAACTATATAGTGTTGGTGGTTCACTAAAAGGCAGTTTCAGTGAAGAATCAAATGTGAAGAAGATGAGATGGTCATTGGACAATCTTGATGATGTGTTGTTCTATCTGCGAAGCATTTGGATCATTTATTGCTGGAAGAAACAAACTTAAAGCAAAGCTGGACATGTGAATGAGTAACATATCGTATCTAACTATTAAACTTCACACTATCATATACATCTTGCTTGTGTAGATTGATGTTATGCTATTTTCTTTTGACTGCATAATGGAGTCTGGGTTCAGCAATTCATCAATGCAACCCTGCCATTAGCACTCACGTATTTCCATCTGGATGTCATAACCACAATGAGAACCTTTGGCACTCCATTGGTGGTTTGAATTTGCTTTCTCATAGTTCTTTTATGCTTTCAGGCAATGACCAACCAGACGAGGATGTAGATATTGGTGGGAATGATCCTCCTACATCAAGTTATCCACCTGTTGAGATAGAAAAAGATGCAGCCCATAGAAACAGTAGATGCAGTAGTTCAAGTACTTCAAGTAGTGATTCAGGCTCTTCATCAAGTGGTTTGTGTTTCTCTGAACCTTGCAATTCTCTTCTTCTTGCAATTTTGATTTTCATTTTTGAGAGTTCGAGTTCAGGACTAAGCAACCAATTTTGTTTGATAAGAGAGTCAACATTGTTGGATATCAAGCTGAGTATTCACAGGGGAAAGAGCCATTGCAGTAAAGATATCTACGAAACGTTTCTAAATCAGTCATTGAAATATCATATCATTATGTTAAATTATTGTTTCTGAATTTCTTCTTAGTTAGACATTTCTGACCTCATAGTCCACTTTTGATTGCCTTACCATTTACCTTATCATTTTTAATAAGTCTCCAATTTCTCTCTGATAACCTTCTGTTCACATCTGGTTAAATAATTTATTTATTTCTCATTGAATTGCCTTGGTCAAGCTTTATATACTCATAAACAGTTAATATTGATCATGCCAATTAGTCCTGGCACACATTGGGTTACCATATCTGCGCAGTCTCTTAATCTGAGTACAGTATCTCTTGTGTATGGGAGACAAAGGTTGGGAATTTGTCTCCTTGCATCTGTTAAGATCTGCTTAATGCGATCGCACCACCAACGTTGAGATAAAATGAATTTGTTTTAAGTTCAGTTTATAAAATGTGCATTGATCTTTTGAATCTCTTTTTTTGATCAGTCATTCTTTCGTTATGTTATATAGAACTTTGTCAAAACTAATGGCGGAAGAAAATGATTAATATCAAAAAATACGAAGTATTAAACCATCTCAGAAATTTTTGGTTTCTTTGGTGAATGAAATTGATTGGACTGCTAATTAGTTAGAACAGTTTTGGTTGGAAAAAACGAAAAAGAACATGTAGTAATATCTTTACTTTGAGCCAGAGATGGTGATTTTAAAAATTATAATTTTCTCTTAGATGAAGACTTGTTTTCCATCTTTGATTAGATTAAATTAATAGATTAGATGTTAGGTTCGTCAGTTTTATTCAGTTGATTGAGGTGCCTTAAAACAACAGAGATGCATTTATCTATTATCTTTTATTTACAATTAAGTTTAATTGCTTTTTTATACCTCGAATGCCTCTTTTGCAGTGACTTTTCTCATCCTCTCTTTCTGCCCTCAACAAAATTTGTGATTTCTTAAGTGATGTTGTGCCTTTTGTCATTTACATTTGTGCTTTTGTTTGTGTTGTTTCGATGTGTGTGTGTTTTTGTGTTTGTTAATTTGAACTTCTAAAAAATTTATTTGGACATCCATTTTTTTTTTTTGGTGGCTCTTGGGGTTTGTCACTTTTGTTCTTAGGTCTTATTTTGTGATTCCTATACTCCATACATATTTGGGTTCATGGGTGGTTATTGTTGATGTGTTGAACTCTGTCTTCACCTTGTTAATTTTTAAAATGAAGCATATTAGAAAGCAGCTCTAAAGTAGCAACCTAAAAGAAACAAAAATAAGCATTTACCCCATTACAAGAACCAAAATATTCAAAAGGATATACAAAAAACAACCCTTCTCTCATTTAAAGTCTAACCGATCAATGAATTGAACTAGAGTTGAAGGATCATCCAATATAAACATTTTAGTTTGTGACCAAAGAAAAACCAAAAAAGACTTGAGCCTTAGCATGGGTGGCCCTAATTCACAAATGTTCCCTTCAACACACACACACACACACACACTCATACATACATACATATATATATACATATATATATATATATATATATATATGAATTGTCTTTTAGTTTTCTGTGTGCACTGCCAAAAAAAAACAAAACGTCTATTGTGGGACCTCTGTCTGGGTGTGCCAGTAAATGTATCATCATAAAAATCTAAATCATTCCTCTTGTGAATCTTATCAGAGTTCAAGTGCAAAATCAGGGGAATGCATTTCAATGCTTTATTACTAAAAATCAATGGGTGAAGTGGTGAACTTCTCATCCTAGTTAAGTTCTATTCATTTCTTTAATATTCGTATTTCTATTGTGTATGCCAGCAGTTCCATCTGGTAAAAACACTTTGCCCCCTTCTTGCGTGATCGGGCATACAAGATGACTTATGATGAGTTCATAACTTTAACATTTTAAAGCCCTCATTGAGTCATGATGGTTCTTGCCCTTCAATTTTGTTAGCTTTAGGTTTGAAACATATATTGGTTCTTGATGATAATAACTGGAAGGGATATCTGTCTTCTGGAGGACTGGAACTAAGATTGTACAAGACATGAAAATGGTCTTAAAAGATAATGAGGGAACTAGGTTCTCTCTTATTTCAATTTATGTCTTCCCTTCCATATTTTTCTTTTGAGCACAGAAAATCGATTTGCTGTTGTACTTTGTATAAGTCCTCAGCACTTTTTGAAAGTTGCCATATATGTGATGTGATTACTAACAGTGGAATTGAACAACTTATTTTTAAATTGTGCTTGTGCACTGAATTGAAAAGAAGATAACACAGGTGGTTAACTTTGTGTGTATTCAGTGATCAGTCCAAACTATCAGATAATAAACCGAACATCCTGCTGAACTTTTGAGAATTAATATCTGGAAAATTGATTTTTCACAGCTAACTTGAACATCTCTAATTTTTCAAATATTTGATAAGTTTTATTTTTGTTAATTAATCAGAATGAGGAAAGGGAGTCATTCTCCAATTCAAATGTGCATCTATAACCACCTAATTAAGGCACCAAGGGAGACCCCAAATGGGGGGAGAGCCATACTTCGTAAACTGAATCTCTATGGGAATGAGTCATCCAGTTCTACTGTTTGTTTATTGTGACTTTAGTTAATCAGAGTGTTCCCTAACTCATAAGATGATTGCTTGGGATGAGTCTTCAAGGTCCATCTAAGAAAATGAGGGAAAAAAAAGGGATGGAAACTTTGATGGATGTTCTTTTATCATCATAGTTAGTTGATAATTGGTTTTAAGTCTCAGTTGGAATTTAAGAATGCTTTTTATCGGAAATTTGTCCTTAAAAGAAGCCTTGGTATAAGAAACTTCTTTTTTATGGTGAGAAACAAAACTAATTCATTGATATGAATTTATGAGTACAAATAAAATGAGAAATCCTTCAATGATACAAAATCTGATCAAAATCCCTATGAATTTATATAAGATAGGCAATTTTCACGTTCCTCAAAGGGTTAAAAAATCCACTAGAAAAGGAGCCCAATCCTTGGCTCCTTCATTTCCCATTCCTAAAGCTTGTAAGGTTATCATCTAATCAAGAGATTAATGGAGAACTAATGATGATTTTTTTTTCGTTTTTGAACAAGTAAAAAGAGGGAAAATATACTGCAAGAAGTTGCTAAATAGCAATCAAGCCGGTAGAAAGAATAAACGTTCACCCCCCTCAAAGATTAATAAATTCACTAGGCATCCCTTAACTCACTTACATCCCACTTAATTAATAAATTCAGCTAAAATTAAATGACGACCGTCCAATTAGACAATTTGATCTCTGTCCGAAGAAAACAAAAGAGGTTTTTAGCCTCTGTATAGCCAATATCTTGTCTCTAAAAGAAACCTGGATACTAGCCTTTAAAATAAACAAAGCTCTAAAGCCTTTCCAACTCAAGAGAGTATCCTAAATTAAACAGGGTTGTACCTAGAAAACACCAAATAAGGAGTTTATGGACTCTTTGTGCTTTTGAAAAAGGTTCCATTTCTTAGTAAGAGAAAAGCTTTTTATTTTTTTTAAGTTGGTCGAGAGTTAAGGCTTTTCCCCAAACAGCTTCCCAAGTGAAAAAACAAACCCTTGGTTGCACGCAAGACCTTCACATCATCTGCAAAGGGAAGGGTTGAAAGAAGCTCGATTCAATAACCTTATACATCATCTTAATCGAGAACACCGCATCTTTTGTCAGCATGCAACTCATTTTGTCCTCAATACCATCAACCAAAGATTTCAGAATAAGCAAACACAGAAGCCTCTCTGCAGCTTCCAACTCTAGGCCATTGAACTGTAAGGTGAAAAGGGGATTCCAGCCTCCTTCCATCTCCAACGCACTCTAGCACTCTCTCTCCCAAGCCTTGCTTGAATCAGAAAAAGAAAACAAAGAGGGAAAGGAAATAGAGGTGGGAATGGTGCTGGAAAAGAAGAAGGCGGCTTGGGGATCAGAAATCTCTCAACAATGAACAGGGCATTGCTGGAAAAATGGACCTAGAGATTTGCTATGGAGGAAAACTCCCCTTGGAAAACTGTCATAAAGCTAAAGTATGGTACTGAAGCTAGGGGTTGGTTTACTAATGCACCTAGAGGTAGCTATGGGGTTTGGCTGTGGAAAGAAATAAGTAAAGAATCAGAGCAACTGAAGAATGACAGCTCTTTTGAGATAGGAGATGGTTGTAGAATTAAATTCTGGGAGGATGTGGTTTGGAGAAACCCTGTTGCGTGTTTCTTTCCCCTCCCTTTATGCTTTAGCTGATTCAAAAGGGGCAATGGCTTCAAAATTGTGGGAGAATACAAGTGGGATTGGTGTGTGGAATCTGAAATTCATCAGAGGCTTCAATGATTGGGAGCTAGAGTGTATCCAAAATTTTTTTGGCCTTCTAAATTCTAAAAATGCCATCCCTCAGAAGAGGGATAACTTAGTTTGGAAGGTGGCTAAGAATGGCTCTTTTACAGTGAAAGAGAATTTTCCACACTTGGAGAGAGGAAGCCGTCCTTTAGTTCCAATCAAGCTACTCTGGAATTCTTTTGTTCCTACAAAAGTGAGCTTCTTCACCTGGTAGGTTTGGTGGAGAAAAGTACTAACTATGAACCAATTGAAAAGAAGAGGACACCATCTTGCAAGTAGATGTCCTTTTTGTAGGAAAAATGAAAAAGAGCTTGAGCATCTTTTGGTCCATTGCCCAAAGATTTGGGGCCTTTGGGCACCCTAACCTCTGTTCCAAGAGTTGCTTAGGTCTGCCCTCAATCGGTTAAAGACTTGCTTCTTTGCTGGAATGTCTTTCTAGTGAGGAAGCATGCAAGAAAAATATGGAAGGTGGCTCCTCTCAGTCTCATTTGGGCAATTTGGAAGAAGAAAAACAAAATTGTGTTCGACGATGCTACTTTCTCTTACGATAGGATGAAGCTCTCTTTTAGAAGCTCTCTAACTTCCTGGGTTGGCTCTTTCCCTAATATGGACCTCTCTATTGAAGAATATTTTTGTGTATTCTCTAATACTTGGAGTAGGGTTGGGGGAGGTAAGTTGTTTTTTTTGTTTTTACCTCTCTTTTTTGTATAGGCCTCTTTGCTCCCTTGTATACCCCTGTATACGGCTGGGTTGCCTTTTTGGCTCCTCTTTGTTGGGTTTTAATATACATCTCTCTTTACCCATAAAAAAAAATAGAGGGTGCATCTTCTCTCCAAGTTTTTCAAAACTTCACCTTTTGCCCATTTCCCACCTCAAAGGATTTTGCAGTCTTACAAGAGGCCCCCAGCTTCAAATGGCCTTCACACGATCCTAAGCCTTAACTCCTTCTCACTTTGTATGATCACCATTCTCCTTCTTGTTCCCCATACTTACCTAATTATATCATCCTAAAAACCTCTTCTTTCTATTGTCAAGCGCCAACTCCATTTGCTAGGAGTGCCTTGTTAAGACACCTAGATCATTGACTTCCAAACCTCCATGTCTTTCATTGGAACATACTGTCACCCATTTTATAAAGTCGATCTTCTTTTCTAATTTCCACCACCATGCAAGAAATTGCTCTTGGCATGTAAATTAATGACTTGAAATAAGTTGGCAAGGCTTCACTACATTCTTTTAATCAACGTGGTTGTCCCGTCTTTGGAAATATACCGTCCTAGGGTATGAATCGATGTGCGTGCAAACTGGCCTAGACATCCACGGTTGTAAAAAAAACCTTTTTCTAAATCTACTTTCTCATCCCAAGCTCCTATTGAATTGTAATGGCTCCCAAAGGCAGACCTACATAAGTAGAACTCATGATGAATAATACGAACTTTTCTGCAATTTATGCTATTTTGAATGATAGAATTGCATTTTTTTTCTTTTAAATGAGACCTTTGTATATGATAGTGAGATGCTAAATTCCTGAAGGACTTTCTTCTCTCTAAGTTCTCTCTCTCTCTCTCTCTCTCTCTCTCTCTCTCTCTCTTTTGATCAATGGTCAAGTTTCATCGAAACCATCCTAAACTTAGTCGAGCAAACCGAAAAGTTCTCTCTTTTCTCTCATTTGTGTTTTGTGTTGTTCCAAACTGCTGCAACTTTTTTCATGATGCCTCTTCATGAACCCTAATATGCTTAAGGTCTTTTCCATCTATTGTTCTAATTCTAGATTGCTTCCTAAGCAAAGAATGCAACCTTTGACTAGTGTTCAACGAAGAAAAATATGGATGTACCTGAACTCGATTCCTCGCAAAAGGACCTGCCTTTATTAGTTTGGTTCTGGCAAGCCGCTAATATTAACTAATACCTTTGCAAATATATGGAGTTACACAATATTTATTTTGTAGATTGGGTGAGTTCCTACTAAGGAGAACGTTTTGTTGCTCCTTACTCTTTCATCTTCTCTAGGCTTGGTTTTATACTTCATCTGTAGTTGCTTCACCTCCTTTAAGGTGCTTTTAGTACATATCTTCTTTTGGCTTATAAATTATAGCTATATGAACTAAATGTGACCATTGTGCTTAGCTTTGCGTATTAATTGTCTGGAGTGTTTGAATCATTTGCAACTGGGTTTATATCTGTGTCATTTGGTGGCTAAAGCTGTGGTTCCATGCTAGAAGGACAAACTGTTCTGGCTCTATTCTAAAATCTTGCTTTCCACCCATTCTTGGATTTCTTGTAGTTTTGGACACAGGGTTTTTAAGGAGATTTCCTTTTATAATCTTTTTATTGATATGGTATGGTGGAAGGCTTTTTTGGCACAACTGAGGGGGCTGACCTCTTTGCCAAAAGTTGGGCAAAAGGTGGCTTCAATATGTCCTTGGATGAAAATGTTGGAAAATTTTATCGAAATTTCGCCAAAATTTCCTGTTTCGTTGGGGGTGGAAGGCTTTTGTGGCGCCACTGAGGGGGCTGACCTCTTTTCCAAAAGTTGGACAAAAGGTGGCTTCAATATGTCCATGGATGAAAATGTCGGAAAACTTTATCGCCAAAATTTTCTGTTTCGGCGGGGGTGGAAGACTTTTGTGGCACCACTGAGGGGTCTGACCTCTTTGCCAAAAGTTGGGCAAAATGTGGCTTCAATATGTCCATGGATGAAAATGTCGGAAAATTTTGTCGAAATTTCTTTTTATCGATAAAAAGCAATATATTTATAAAAAAAGGACTAAGAGGTTCTAAGAAGTTCACTGAGAGTATACAAGAGGGAACCAGATGGGGACAAAAGAACAGCAAAAAAAACAACTGCAAAAAGAAAAAAAGACCTACCAGCCCAAGCAAAGGCCCTGTCAAATCTACCTACATAAATTTTGTCTAAAATTTGCCAAATTTTCCTGTTTTGGCAGGGTTGAAAGAAATAAACATTTAGTATCTTGCTGTTTGTTTTTATAAGTGTGAATTTTATAATGTCAATGATAATATGAAATGTTAGGATGAAGAACTCTTATTTTCATGATTAGCATGGGATTGCCCAAGAAATCTTTTTGAATGATGTTTAATGACTGAAATCACTCTCTTCTCCATTCCTCTAATTTTTCATTTGCATGTGGAATATATACAATTTTTTAGAGGCAATTTAAGTTTACTGTATCTATTATCTTTCAGATTCAGACTCCGGCAGTTCTTCCGGTAGTGAATCAGACGGTGCCAAAGCTTCAGTTCCTGTTACTGGTGCAAAGGTAAATCTTCATAGTGGCTGACCCTGGTAAACTCTTTAACAGTAGAAAGGCCTCATCGTCAAGAGACCCTGTTTATTCATTTTATTGTATGTCCTGTGTTTCATAGCTCTATTGTCTTTTGTTAGGGCCTATCTGTGGTCTCTCTCCTTTACAACCTCCCCTTTTGCATCTTTTTGTTAATGCTTACATTTGCATAACTTTTTTCTCCCTATTTCAGGAAACAGTCGGCTCTGGAGCCAATTTAGACCCAAAGAAAAGTGATCTTGGTGAAGACATTGAAAATGGTGGGCTTCTTGATTCTATTTAAATTTTATGCAACTGTTGCGGTGCGATATTGTTTTCCGCTCCTTTCTGTCTTGCATTTGGACCATATATTCAAGCCAATGGTTACCTGAATCCTGTTATTCTATGGATCATACAGAATCTTTGAGTATTCATTGCAATGTTGAGCCAAATTCAGAATGTAAGCCAATTTCTGTGGAGGCTGGTAGCCATGAGGGTAAGAATGAAAATCATGAAGTAACTGTCTGCTGTTAGCTTTGGGGCTTCATCTCACTCTTCATGGTCTAACATTTTAGGGGAGAGTGCTCCTTCTGAGAGGCAAGTCTCTCCCGACAAGCTTTACCGTGCTGCTTTATTGAGGAGTCGTTTTGCTGATACCATACTAAAAGCTCGAGAAAAAACACTCGAAAAGGTTGATCACAGTTTTGGACTATACCACTCATATTATGGAAATTCCAATTTCTGTTTATTCTATTTAGTGTGTATTTGGAGCTTGATATAATTTTATTCAGGGTGAAAAGGGGGATCCTGAGAAACTACGACTTGAGAGAGAGGAACTTGAAAGGCGACAAAGAGAAGGTTTGGATTTGCACTTCCAACCTCAAACTTTTATTTGTGCTGCATCCAGAGTTTGTCTCTATATGTGGTCTTAATTTCCATGGAAATTTATTTTTGTCATTGTTTGTAGAGAAAGCGAGGTTGCAAGCCGAGGCTAAGGCAGCCGAAGAGGCTAGAAGGAAAGCAGAAGCAGAAGCTGCAGCTGAAGCTAAGAGGAAGAGGGAACTCGAGCGAGAAGCTGCACGTCAAGCATTGCAACAGGTATGGTTGCACACCATTTGTGTGGCAGATGCTGGTTACATTCTTCTATTTTTACCTCCCAACTTTGAAATAAATGCTTATCTTTTTGCCTTTTTCAGATGGAGAAGACTGTCGATATCAATGAGAATTGTGAGTTTATGCAAGATCTAGAAATGCTAAGGGCGGCTCCCGAGCTTTTACCAAGCTTGGATGATAGGAGCCCTGATCAATCCCCAAATTGCCTTGGTAGTTTCAAACTCCAGGGAAGTAGTAACCCCTTGGAACAACTTGGACTATACATGAAGATGGATGATGAAGAGGAAGAAGAAGTTGAACCTCAAAACATTCCTGGTCCGGGAAATGATGTAGAGGAAGGAGAAATCGATTGATCAGCATTTCTCCATCCTCCTCTTACACCAGTTTTTTTTTTATCAGAGTGTGTGAACCAAATCCAAATCCGAATCCGAACCCGAATATGCTTTCCTTCTGCATATGCTTCTCATTCAGGCTGAACCCGAATCCGAATCCGAATCCTTTGCTGTTAGGTATGGTGTGTGAACTCTTTGAAAGAAGTTGACATGGACTAGCAGAAGCGATAAGGTTTGTCAGTTTGGTTTGGTCCATATGGTTGGTTGATTTTTGGGGTTTTGGACTCTGAAGTTGAAAACGTAGCGCTATTCTACGAGTGCACTACTTTCTAGAAGCGCATGAAGGATTTGCTGTGTGGGTTTTAAAGTGGAGAAAATGTGTCACATCATTCAGGGACTTATATATTTTTTCTTCCCCCTTTGATTTCTTCTTTTTCTCTATTTTGCTGTATAAAAAGAAAATTCATATTTGTAGTCGATCTTCGGATGCAATTAGGAGCTGAACAATATGTTAAAAGAGGTGAGGGAAAGGTTAGTTTTTGCTGCATGGTTGGTTGGTTGGTTGGTTGGGGGGGTTTGGTTTTAGTTTATACAATGTTAGCCTATTTTAGGGGACGCCGGTGTGTGCTCCCCCAGAACTGTAAAAAGATTGAAAGCCACTGTTTGTATTCCTTTCTTTCATTCTTATTAATTGAAAAAAAAACATGTATTACTCTGAAAGGCTTTAGAAAATAAATCAGTTTTGTTTTTGTGTTTGTATCATTTTCATTGGAAATTTTTTTTGATTTTGTCTGAACTAACATGAAATAGTTTTTAATCTTACTTTGCCTAAGACCTGTTCTTGCCTAATTGCTACTAAACTGAACTACAGGGAATTTCATTGTATTACATAAATAAGTTTTTTATTTTTTTAAATTGCTAATAAAAGTTAAAACTTAAAATAATGTTTAAATTAGTGTGTGAATAGTAATATCATAGTTAGTGATCGCGATATTGAAATTTTTTTTACGTTAATGTTATAGTCATTGATTGAGATATTGATTTTTATTTTTTTTAAAATCAATGTCGTAGTTAGTTTTGAAAAAGTTTTAAGTTAATTTTCAGTATTAACTTAAAAAAATATTCATATTAGTTTGGGTATTATTTTCAATTTTAACTTATTTTAGTAATTTTTTTTTTAGTATAATCCTAGATATATCCGAAACTCTATATTTGGAACCTCAATGATTCCGTTTCTCTGGCTAGAAATACGGACATAATATTCAACACAGGGCAACAGATAAAAAATTATTAACTTGTTTATATATGGACAACTTTCCTTTATTATATTATAATAGGAAAGCATGGTACTAGAATACCTTTTGTATTTGATTGAAAATATTTTACTCATTTAAATGGTTTAAACATAAATAAAAAATGGTAATAAGACGATCTTAGGAATTATTTTTTTTAAATAGAGCTAAAACAACTCTTTTTTATTATTTTAGAATCATAGTCTAAAAAGTATTTTTTTATATAATTATTTAATTTTATTAATATTATATAAAAAAATTAATTAGTTATATATAAATTCATGATAATTTTTAAAAAAATTAAAAGTTAATCGCTTTGACTGAAAAACACAACCATTTATTATAATTATTTCTGAAAATGTATATATTACAGGTTCATCATGTTCATAAAGCATTTAAAAATGTAAGACATTCAAGAAGATGAGGGTCCCACGTTCAATACAGTATTATAAAACGGTGAGGAACAACTGTAACCTATTTCCAAACACTCGCTTAGCTTAGCTTTCATTGCTTCTCTCGCTCTCTCCTCGGTCGACCATAGGAAGTATTTTCTCTCTGGCGACGTATTTTGGCTCTTTCTCTTCTTCCGTCGTCGGACGGAGACTCTCCGCCGTTTCAATGGCTATTACCTTAACCGGATCTACTTCTATTGCTTCCGCTCCAGCAAAAATTGGACCAATTTACAGGCGAATCTCTCATTTCCGTCAAGGATGTTCCCTGGTTTCCGCCGGAGGGCGATCGGCTCAGTTCTGTCCAAGCCTAGGGTTGCAGTGTCGATGGATGAATTCCTCTGCTTTTCCTGCTGGTACATTTCCTTTTTGGCACACGGATGTTGCAGTCTTTCTGTTAATTGCATTTCTTAAAAAGTTGATGGTTGATTTTGCATTTTTGTGTTTGGAGATGGTTGTATTTTTTGAGTAGACGTTAATTTTGCTGCCCTTGGTTTCCTGAGTCTAGGCTTTTGTGCTTATACGTTATTTGGTTGCTGAGAAAACGCTGTTGAGACGAGAATTTGTTAGTTTGGATTTTGTCTTCGATCCATTTGAGCCTAATTTAACTATTGGCTTGGTTGAGTAGAGCTTCTCTTTCTTGGAAAAGAGAAATGGCAAAACAATTCAGATTTTTATTTTTGCTCCTCTTTTTATTCATTCTGTCATTGGAGAAGGAGGGACAGGTTATGAATTTTCCTCTCTAAGAGTTTATCTGCTTTGAGATTTTTCGTGATTCTTATTGTTAATGCGATGAGCTTTATCTCTGAATATTTGCTCCTTGACTCATAGATCTCTGTCACTGATATTCACAAATCTTTGTTCCATAACATTTTTGTAATTTGTGGAATAAATAGCATTTGCCTATTCATGTTCTAAAAATAAATTAAAGCGAGCTTTGTCAGTCATTCTTCTACTAGGTTTTAATTTGTTAATTGGATAATTATTTTTGAATAGAGAGGTGCTTTGCATATAAATGTGTATGTAAAGGTAAATATAGGTTAGGCTGATTACTTTGAGAAGAAATATGGAATATGCAGGTGCTAAAGCTCAGGTTGCAGCTGTTGAACAAGCAAGTGTCGATGCCACACAGAATGTTGAAGCTCCTGTTGTTGTTGTCACTGGTGCTTCTAGAGGAATTGGCAAAGCAATTGCTCTGGCTCTGGGCAAAGCGGGTTGTAAGGTGCTTTGAATTTGTCTCTCTTTCTAATGATATCTAAACCACTGCATACATACATACATACTACCACACACACACATATGTGTGTGTATTTTGTTATTTTTGGAACATACATTGTCTGTAACCTTTATAATGATGCTTGAATGATTCTATATGAACTGCCTCAATTTGTATATGATAAAAGGTTTACTGGTTTTGATAGTAGGTATTTTCCTCTGAATCTTTAATCAAATCCTTGGACAAGTTACACTGTCTGTTGTTACTACAGGCAATTTGAGCCTATTTTTGATTATCAGATTGCCATACTTGTTATTTTCTTGGTGGCCAATTCTAAGCGCCTCTAACTAGAATTAATCCCGTTAGGTACAGGTATCTTGTCATGGAATGAAAGAAAGCGTTATAGGAGTTGAGTCAAGGTCATCCCACAAAGGGAGTTTGAATGCCAAATATCTTGAGTCACCCTAATAGTATCTAGGCTATAGATGTTGTGTCACTACTCTAATCCAAACCAGAACTAAAAATTGAAATAACCTTAGATGGTTTCTCTCGCGAGGTGAAGCACTAGGGTTTATGATTTTACACGACTAAATTCCATGAGGCCTTGATAAGAGGTATTTAGCTATAATTTATGCGAATGTTGACGGTAAGGTGATATTTTCTATGCATCAACCTCTCTCGAGCGTTGAGCACCTATCTCAAGAGTGGGTTTTGCATCTTTGCCTCTAACCCCTTAACTCTGAGATGATCTAACCTACAGTCCTTATTAACCACATACAAAACCATGATATCTCTATCCTATGATTGATTGTATGATACCTTGGTGATTCCTAAACAGAATTTACCGTCTTTCGACCTGCCTCAAAGCCACAGCCCGATACATGTAAATAATGGCCAGAAATATCAACATGTAATAAAATCATAAACAAATAACCTTAATTGCAAGAATTAAGCTAAATAATAATTGAAAAGATTAAAGTTCATCCATGATGTGTGAGTCAAAAGTTACATCATAAACCCTATAGCTTAATTTATTTCACCATTATGAGATGAAGAAAGAAATACAAGTGAATTCAGTCATGAGAAGTAGGTAAAAAGCGAGATGAGATGCCATGACCATCCCTCTCAAACCTTACTCAATACTTTTCTCACCTCTCACTACTCCCATCAAAAAGCCTCTCTTTTATGTCTCTCAAGGTCCCATTTATAATCCCCCATCAAATCCCTTCGGATGGGCCTTAAAATAGACAGGGCTCATATTAGGTCGCCAGCGGTGCCAGAAAGTACTAGCCTTGCTCTCGGGCATGCGGGGGGCGTAGATCCAAGGCCGTGGTAGGCTTGTGATGCTATTTCTTCGTGTCTTTGCACGACCATGTCTCACCCCGGTTCAGGGTGCGCGTTCTTAAGACTCTACGGAGCTCTTGAAGTCGGAAATCCATACACACGAAAACCGAGTTTCATCGGATGTGTCATTTTATAGATTTAAAATGCAATAGAACATATTAGTGGTTGGTTATTCTTTGCCTATGCGATTGCTTTCTTGTTTTATTCCAGGCCCAAGTGTTATCTCTCTACGTCCGGATCCCGTTGAGAGTGATCTTGAGATGCTTGTTGGAAAGATTGTGAAGTCTATGAATGTAGTTAAGGTAGTTTAGAGCCATTTGTTCCCATTAATACAAAAAAGCGAAAGAGTCAAATACAGCGTATTATGTTTGTTGATTTTCCAATTTTTCGTTGTGTCTTCGCTCCAAATTTGCACCACCTTGCCAAATGGGTGACCTAATCATAAATATGAACATTTAGAGCATTAGGGCACTTATTTAACATAAAAACATTACTAAAAACTAAAATACAGCTCAGGAGGTTGTAATGAGTATTTTATATCTCATCGAGGAGGAGTATAGTCCACCATTAGGGTCAAAGTGCATGATACCAAGGAAGGTTTCCGTGGTGGTGTTGTTTAAATGCGAGTGAATGTGATCCATTTCCAGTCTTATACCTGAAATATAATAGTTTTTTGGTAGTGAGAAGAGGTATTTTCTTCTGCCCTTTTTATTAATTCTGCTAATGCCAACATTGAGACTCCCTGCCAGCAAACTAAAAAAGAAAAAAGGAAAAAAAAGACCTCCACGGGGTTTGTTTCTTGATGGCCACAAATATGAAGGAGCATATATATCAGTATATACGCTTATAAGCAAATTGCCAGGGGCTAGATCTTTTGGGAATGTGCCATGCTCCTCCTCGTAGCAAGGGAGGTAGGCGTCTTGGTTTTGCCCAGCTGAGAAGCCAAATCCTTTGATGAGGTGGAAGAAAGTGTCGAGGCTGGGGATCACATACTGGAGAGAGAAGAAGGGGTTACTTCTGGATCGATTTGGGGCATAAGCATCACGATCTATTGATGGGTTTAGAAGCCTGTGCTAAGGCGCCTAGTGTACTAGTTTGGGGAAACGTCTGGGAAGAGGAGGGAAGGCGGTACAAAATGGAAAAAGGTTCAAACCAAGCGGGTGGTTTTATCCACTGTTCGATGAGGGATCTAGGGGGAAAAACTATAATCATTCCGAAGAAACGAGCTTGTATTTGGGGTGGAGGATCATGACCAGTTTGAAAAGTCGCGGTTAGAGTGATCCCGTGGCGAAGAGTTCAAACGGGAGGAGAAGCGGAGGAAGTCATCTGAGTCGCTGCCGGGTTGTTGAGTGGAGCACCGGATCATGTGTGGCCCGAGGATCTAACTACGAGAAGACTTGGAGATTAATACGTCAAAGTCGGGGGGAAGAGAGAAGAATCAGGAAAGGTTGGACTAGATGGATAGATATTTGGTTGGTTGGTGCAGACCAAGGTAGGAACTACGA
Organism: Tetrastigma voinierianum; assembly: GCA_016808115.1. Classification (NCBI taxonomy): domain Eukaryota; kingdom Viridiplantae; phylum Streptophyta; class Magnoliopsida; order Vitales; family Vitaceae; genus Tetrastigma; species Tetrastigma voinierianum. Next base: position 233,951 of record JAEQBH010000246.1, on the reverse strand, counting down.
GAGGATTGGGCTATCATTAGTGGAACATCTGAATCTTCAGCGCATTATTAAAATTGGGGAAGAGGAACTTTGGCTTGTGACTGAAGTAAGGAGGTGGATCGCATGTTGATGTTTGGAAGGAGATTCATTTTGGGACCAATGTTGGTTCATAAGAACACGGGAGAAGACACAGGTTGCAATAGCCATGGAACTCAGACGAGAAAGCTTGGGTGAGAGTAGTGGTACTTCTAGTGCATCTGTGGAGTCGGAAAATTATGGAAAAAATCGGAGGAATGTACGCGGGGTTTTCAACGTGGAAGACACATGGATGTCACCATTGTTTGTGTTAGGGGAGGTTCTTGTAAGTTGGCCGATCGAGATCCGGGGAGTTGACCACGGTGTTGTTGGTGAAACAAAGGGTTAGATTGGAACATGTGGGAGCTTTCTCCATCTTTGATGACCGGAGGAAGGCAAAAGGGAAACCTAATACGTGGGGCGACGATGGAGGAACATGGCGGGAGAGTGAGCCTGGGGATGTAGCGGCGCGACGCGCGCAATCAGGATGAAAATATCGGTTTTGACGGATGCTCCCGATTGCCCAGTTTTACGGATATATCGGATATGTGAGTATATCGGTGGAATATTTTACATGAGATATCGATATATCGAATTAAGCTATTGTGATCCATCCATGTAGTTAGATCAGAGTCGAGGTTCAAATCGACCATTTAAAATATATTTCGATATATCCCTTATCGGAATATATCGCCGACAATAAAATATATCAGATATCGATATTTACGAAAAAAATTAAAACTAGCTCCGCGGCGTGTACCACAGACTTGATATTTCCATGTCTATGAGATTAAACCGATATGGTCAATAAATATGGTCCAAAACGATATATCGGAGATATATCGATAATCCATGAAATATAAATTGTCGAGCATTCTGCAGATATCCGGATATATGGAAGTCTGCCAAATGATCATATCGGATATTTTCATCCTGCACACGGTACGGTGAGGCGTGGGTGACAAGCATCGATCATGTTAGCAAAGGCGGTCCAGTGTGGTCTTGGTTATCGCGGGCCCAGTGGTGGTAGAAGGAGGATGGAGTGGGGCGACCACTCAAGCCCACGGTGAATTGGTGGCGGGTCTTTTGTGGTCGAGAATGGTGGTTTGGGCCTCAAAGGCCAAATCGGAGTTCGAGCCGGCTTCGCCAACCCGGAGGTAGATCCACACCTTGAAATTAGTTTTTAAAGGGAAGAAGGGTTTTGGGTCTGATCGGCCCGAGCCTAAATATTCTTTGTTATGAAGGGCACATTGACAATCTTGAAGGAGAGGAGGGCCTCAAGCTAACCCCTTCAATCCTAAGGGGTCGATTGAGGTTTCACTCTTGAAGGCGTTGTGAGGCAGCCTTCACGGTGGAGGAGGCGACCAGTAGGCTTTGAGAAGGAAGGGGAGCGGTGGTGACCGGAGTCTTCCCAATTATCTTTGGAGACACCTCTGGGCTGCCGAGACTCCTGGCATCCCGGTTGATCGATTTGTTAAACGGGTTTGAGATTTCCAACACCTACCGATTGTTAATTCTTCTTCTCTCTGTTTTTCGACTGCCCGCTTTGTCGAGAGGGGCTCTTGAGCTGCAGGGGTTCACGATCTGGGAGATGAGAGGAGGGTGTCGCCTTTAGCGGTGGCCAGCGGGGCGGGTGGGGGGCCGGTTAAGGGCGATGGAGGTGGGTTTTATGACGGGAGGAGGATAGCGAGAGCCCAACTCCTTTAGTGATGAAGGGTATGAAAGTTGGGAGGATAGTATGTTGGTAAAATTCAGCGAATTTCTTGGATTCTCGACTAGGTTTTGAGCCTCAGATTATTGACCTTATCTGCGGCCGGATGTTGAATAACGGAATATAAGGGTGAGAAAATGGGATAGCCGAGTGTCGGAGAGGGTGAAACGTGAGCTAAAGAGTTGGAGTGCACGATGTGTAAAACTATGGTGGAAGGCGAAAGAAGTGGGAAGAAAGTGCACTCGGAGGCGAAGTCTTTGCTAAAAATTAGGATTAAATTAAAAAATTTTATCGTGGAATGTTAGAGGGTGAATAATCCTAAAAAGAGAAAAGTTATTAAACAGTTCATTAGGGATCAACGGGTGGACTTGGTTTGTATACAGGAAACAAAAGTTCAAGATATGACCCTTAGGATGGCTCGAAGCCTAGGGGTTGGGAGATTTACAGACTGGGGTATAGTCGATGCATCTCGAGGATCTGGCCCCATCCCATTGTTTTGAGATAAGGCTTGAGAGTCGTGAGGCGTTGAAGGCGGGGTCTTCTCGTTCTTGTTTGTCCCCGAAATGTGGTGGACGATTTTCAATGGATCTTCACTGGTGTTTATGGTCCAGTGTTGGCCAATTTAAAGGAATACCTGTGGGAGGAACTGGGGTCGGTGAGAGGCTTATGGTCAGGACCGTGGTGTATTGGGGGTGACTTTAATGCTACCATCTCACCTAGTGAAAGCAATAAGGGTGGAAGAGTTACTCAAGCTATGAGTCGTTTCGTTGATCTGCCAGCGACCTAGGGGTGGGGGGCTTGCCTCTGGGGAGGTCCTTTGCACTTGGGTGGGCGTGAGTGGCCGGGGTGATGTCTGGATTGACAGGGTTCTTAGTTTCGAGGGGAGTTAGGAAGGATTATTTGGCCGGGGTGACCTAGAGTACTCTCTCTAGACCGGTATCGGACCACTTCCTTATTCTCTTAGATGGAGGAGGTATCCAAATAGATGACCCCTCCCTTTTTAAGTTTTTGAAACTATGTATTGAAATATGAGGGTTTAAGATACTCCTTAAAGGGTGGCAAGGGGTTAAGCTTTAAAGGAGTTGCAGTGAGGTTTGTTGAAAGAGATGAAGGGGATTAAGGCAAGTTTGAAGGTGTGTGAATAGGTTTTTTAGCAATGTGGGGAACTAGAAAGTGAGAGGCTTTGTTAGTGCTTTGGAGAAGGAGAGGGAGGCTTTCCTTAGAGGAATATGAGAAGAGGCAAGGCTCTCAGGGATGACTACAAAGGTGGTCTTTGTTAGAAGGAGGTTTCCTGGAGACAAAATTCAAGAGAGTTATGGCTTAAAGAAGGGAATAGAAACACCGGATTCTTCCATAAAATGTCCAACTCGCATAGAAGGAGAAATGCAATAAACAAAATTAAAATTAACGGCATTTGGCTCACAAATGATAATGCCATTTAGAAAGGGATTGTTGACGCGTTTAAAGGCCTACTGTTGGAGCCGGGGGGATGGCGTCTTGCTTTCCCTAATATCCCCGTGGAGGTTCTAGGAACTAAGGTTGTTGATAGTTTGGAAGTTAGGTTTTCTAAGGAAGAAGTCTTTACAGCCATTTCAGGTCTCAATGGTGAGAAGGCCACAGGGCGAGATGGTTTATCCTTCATAATGCTTTTACACACGGGGAGTTTGTTAAGGATAGTGATGGTTTTCTTGAGGAGTTATTTGAGGAAAAGTTTTGTGAGAAGCTTAAATGCTACCTTCTTGGTGTTGATACCCAAAAAAGGAAATGTAGAGGATATCAAAGATTTTAGGCCCATTAGCCTACTAGGAGGACTGTATAAGATCCTTGCCAAGGTCCTAGCTAATAGGTTGAGAAGGGTTATCGACAAAGTGGTTTCCCCCTCCCAAAATGCTTTCGTGGAAGGAAGGCAAATCCCTTGATCTTTGCCTTAATTGCGAATGGTATGGACTCCATGCGAAGAAGTGGCGAGAGGTGGTTTGTAAGATGGATGAAAGAGGCTTCTGACCATTTAAATTGGGAGTTTGTGCTTGAGGTAATGAGGAGAAAGGGTTTTGGCCAAAGATGGTTGTCTTGGATTTCCTGGTGCATGTCTACAACTTCATTCTCAATCCTAATCAATGGGGCTTAGTGGGTTTTGAAGACGTGAGGGGTCTCAGAGCCCGGGGACCTCCTATCCCGACCTCTCTCTTTGTCTTGGGAATGGATATTTAAACCGTTTGATGATAAGCCGGTTTTGAAGAACTTCTTGTCTGAGTTTGCAAGATCGGAGTGTGGGGAGGAGGATGAGCTAAAATTTGTCCCTTTGCTCTATGCTGATGATACTTTGTTGTTCTGTAAAGATAATCCTGACCATTTAGCTTTTTTTGGGTGGATCTTGATGTGGTTTGAGGCCCTCTCGGGGCTAAAAATGAATTTGGGCAAAGGCGAGATTTTCCCTATAGGAGGGAGGGTGAATGTTGAGGCTTTGATGGTGGAGTTGGGTTGCAAAGCCAATTTGCTTCCTACTGTGGCGCAGGCCCCCACAGGGCGTCACCTCAATGTAAGTGGGGATGTGGGATCTCACAGAAGGTTGGGAGGAGGCGGCCGGAAGCGTATATCTCGAAGGGGGAAGAGTACACTTATCTGAAGCACCACATCCAGAAGCCTTCCTATCTATTACATGTCTCTTTAGGATCCGATTACGGTGTGTCGCGAAAATTTTGGAAAAATTCGAGGTTTCTTTGTTAAGGGGAACATGGAGAAGAAGCCTCATTTAGTGAATTGGGCCACGATTTGCATGGATAAAAAGGTTGGCGGCTTGGGGGTCAGAGGTTTACATAAGCTAAACAAAGCCTTGTTAGGAAAGTAGTTTAGATTTAGCTTGAAATGAATTCTTTGTGGGAGGAGGCGCTCCAGGAAGAGTTTGAAATGCGGGGGATGTAGTGTTAGTGAGAATAGTTGGATTGGTTTGTGGAAATTAGGAGGAAGAGCCCCAGGAGGTTGTCCTTTCAAATGCAAATTTGTGATTGGTGATGGCGGTAGAATGCATTTTTGGAAGGATATCTGGGTTGGAGAGAGGAAGGAACTTTGTCTGCGGAGCGTTCCGACTTTGTTTAGCTTAGGCGTCAGAAAGAGCTTTGAATTAGGAGGGTTCAGGTTCACATCGAATGAAGGTGGATGGACCCCTCATTTTAGTAGGCCTTTTAATGATTGGGAATTGACAGAGGTGGAGAATCTTCTACTTATGATTCAACCTTGGAGAGTGGTCTCAAATAGGGAAGACATTTTGGTCTTAAAAGGGGGTAATTCCGGTTTTTATTCAATGGAAAGCTGTGTATAGGGCCTTGGCACTTTTCTTAGAAAGTCGAGGTCTTTCTTTGCTCTATAAGTTTAGACCCTTTGGTCCCACACATAAAAGGTGAGGCTTCTTCTTTGCTTGGGAGGCGCGTCTTGGGAAGGTAGTGACTGCAGTATCAACTCAAAAGAGGAAGACCCTTAGCTAACATAATACCTCGTGAGGAGGAGGAGGAGGAAACCACTAAACCTTCTTAACATTCCTTTGAAGGCAGAATGCTGGAGCTTATTTTGGCTATCAGTTGCCCAGGGTTAGGTGGGTCTTTCTTCGCCGGGTTCGGTGGGTGCTAGCAAGGACCCAGGGAAGTGGGCAAAAAGCCCTTGTGAGAGAAGTGTGGTCAGCTCCTCTTTGCCTCTTTTGGATGAGTGTAGTTGTGAAGAAATAGAGTGACCTTTGATATTAAGGGCCTTCTCTGCCGTATAGATTAAAGAATTCTTTCATTTTTAATTCAGTCTAGTCCTGTGTCCTAGTGGGGACGGAGACCTTGTAGGTTATTGGATTTTCATGGATGGGGTATAGATGATTTTTTGATGGGTTCTCTCTATATTTTTTGGTCCTCACAGGGTGTGTCCCTTTTGACATATACCGGTGTGAAACCCGAAGAAATTCAATTTTTTAATGGTAAAGCGGTGCCTTTTCGGTTGGCAAAGATCTCGGATGACAAGCAGGACTTGAATTTGAACCGTGCTGCGCCCGAGGAAATCTGATTCTGCGTCCGGTGTGATTTAGGATAGTCGAATTTTAGAGACATCGAGGTGTTAGGTGACATGGCGCGACGTGGTGCGCGCCAATGAATAAGCTCACATCGAGCGAGTGTCAGTGGAAGAAATAATGGGAAAGAAAGAAAATAAATAAATAAATAGGAAAGAAAAATAAAATAAAATAAATAATAATACTTTTGATGACTTATTTGTTTTTACACGTGATGTACACATGATGTTTTTATCCATAAAAAAAAAAAAAAAAAATTTACTTGGCATCCAAAAATCTAAATGGGGAAATTTCGTGGAGGAAACTTCCTTGAATGAGACTCCATTCTAAAAAGAATGTGATTACCCCTTCCATTGTTTGTTTCGTGTTAGCCTAAATAAAGTATTGGGTACCTTCATAGCAAGTCATAAGCATGATATCTACTTATCCAAAAAAAAAAGTCATAAGCATGATATTTGTCATCCAAAATTTTTCAATGAAGAAATGTTATGGATGAAACTTTATGAGCTACTTTTCCTTTCCGTGATATAATATTTAGCCTCCTGTCCATGTGACTAATGAGTATTAGTAATATGTTCTAGAAAAATTGTTCTGAACACCTTTAACAACTTTACTGGGTTTTGGGATAGTGACATGTCAAATTTGGGTAATCACTAGAATATTACACCAAAGTAAATGTGATAGAGTCACCGGATCCAACTTCTGCTTTTAAAAATGATTAGATTGTTTTTCATCGCTTTCCCCTCATTTAGCTTCTATAAATTGTTTCAAGAATATTAATATGATAATTAGGTCAAGCTAGAAATCGTATTTGTTGAATGTAGACAGATGGTCGACAACCATCAATCTTTTCTTATGGAGTTCTGGATTGTTTAGTTCATGTTATGTATTGAACTTTTTAAAGCTTTCAAAGTGTGCCTCTTTTCATATAAATAAAAATTCTAGTGTCAAGATTTCCTCATTTACCTTCAATCCCGTTCTTGATGATGTAATTCACTGTGCTGTCACAGGTCTTGGTGAACTATGCAAGGTCGTCAAAGGAGGCTGAAGAAGTTTCCAAACAGGTGTTGTCTCGTCTCTTTACATTATATGGAGAGGATTTTCTGGAATTGTATGGTGAAATTTCAAAATATATGGCCAGCTTCTTATCTTCTTTATTTCCCCCTATTCTTCAAACTGTAATTGTAATTTATCAAATCGGCTGGATATGTAAGTTAGCTTTTTGTCAAAATTTTCCAGTACAGTATGTTTGCTGTTTACTTTTTTTTGTTAAATATTTCTATGTTTTTCGTTATCTCTCATTTCACTTTCCGTTCTCTATATGGGCTGAAAGAGGGGCATGAAAGGCTTTTTGCCCCTGTAGGTGAAACTCATGGGACCTGATCAGGAACTAACACAATGAGTTTGGGTTTGGTTTGTTTTGTTCATATGGAGATGTGAATGAGATGGCACTGGAATTGAAACTTTGTGTGTAAATAGGTACAAGGCAGCTCTCGATGTTGAAACAGGATCAATAGAACAGAAGTACTATTCCATTTCGGTTGGAAGAGGGAAGCAAAAGGTTCCATTTGTTTCCTTTAGAGTTTCAACTCAGGCCTGTTGAGCTGGAGATCAATATGAGCTCAGCACTACCCCTATCTAGCTTTAAACCAGATTGTGTTCTCAGTATTTGCTGAGCCAAAACTAAACCTTTTGCATTAAGTGGACTAGGTTGGTTTACGTTGCTCGGGTTGCTAGGTTTGACTGGGAGAGAGTGGTAGGAGTGGAGCAGGGGACGTCGCTAGCTGGTGGTATGTTTACCAGCTATTGTGAAAATTCAGTTTGAACGACTACTCAGCTAGTTTTAAACATTTAATCTCACTAAAATCATTAAAATAAGCTTATTAGTGGAACCTATTCAATTTTCCAAAAGCAGGTCTCATATATAATAGTTTTGAGAGGTCCACATCTCAGCAGATGTAGTATTTTTTGGCACTGGATTACCATCTCTGTTTTTCTTCCCAGTCCCAGTTTTGTACATTCCGTTCCATAATTCAAGATACAGACCAACCGCGAGGATTAGCTCCATTGGTCTAGCCTTAGATTTGCTTCTCAATGGTCACCAGTTCGAGTCCTCTTAGGGCTACTGGATGATTTATGCAATCATTAACTTCAAGGTCCTATGGGATTAGTAGAGGTGAGTGCAAGCTGGCCTGTACACCCATGATTATAAAAAATAAATAAATGAAGATGCAGACCTCGTTTAGTTAACCATCTCTGCTTGCCATTGTGCTTATGTCAAGATGTGTTTACTGGCAGATGGCTTATGCTTATAAGACATTGTTTTGCTTGTGTTTTAGGCTGTTCTACTCAAGGGTTATATTTTTCATTGTAAGCATGTTATATTCGATGTTATTTAGGCAGTCAGATTGTTACTCGACTTATCAGGACCTTAAAATGGTGAATACTTACAAATCTTTGCTTGTAGATTGAGGAATTTGGTGGCCAAGCTCTTACTTTTGGTGGTGATGTTTCCAAGGAGGAAGATGTAGAATCAATGATTAAAACCGTGAGCAAACTCTCTGTGTTCATAGAGAAAAAGTATTGATTTTATTACTGTTGGCATTCATGGTGTCACTGAATCCCCACTTTTACAGGCATTTGATGCATGGGGAACCATTGATATACTAATAAACAATGCAGGTTAGCAACAGGTATATCTTGATTCATTGCAATTATCTCTATCCCCTTCCATTAACTGTTTTCCAATGGTTTAGGAATTACACGGGATGGCTTGATGTTGAGAATGACAAAATCCCAATGGCAGGAGGTTATCGATTTGAATCTCACAGGTGTATTTCTATGCACACAGGTATTTAAGATCTGCAATCTATTTAGTATTTGTATATGTTTGAACTTGAGTTTTCTGGCTGCTAACCACTTCTGCATGCTTCTTACAGGCTGCATCCAAAATTATGATGAAAAAGAGAAAGGTAATTTCAAAGTACTATGTCATTGTTTTGGTTTTTTTCCTATTATTGGGAATTAATGATTTCAAACTAAAAAAATATGTACAAAATCATGCCAAAGAAATTTTAGGATATAACATAACCCATACAATGTAATTCATTTGCACTGCTAGATTCTATCGACACCATTGTCATGTGCACAGTAGACTAATTTTATGATAGGTTATATTTTCTTTTGATCCCTATGAACTTGAATCTGGGACTTGCTTTTATCCTGCTTATGTTAATACCAATATCACCAAACATTTTTCACCTGTCAACTAATCAGAAAAAATGCTAGACGAAATGCCCACAACTTTTACATCCTTGGACATGTAAATTTATTTCACATTGCTTAACAAAACGCTGCATCATGGAGTTATGTTGCTCATTAACACAATAGTAATTCCAATAAAGCAGTAGAAACTGTTTGAGAAACCCAAAATTTGGACTAGGTGAGAGTGAATCTAAGATGTGTGCTAGTTTTTTTGTTCAGTTACATGTGTAGTTTGAAATTCAGCCTATGGCAGTAGTCTCGATTTTCACATACATGCAACCACCATCATCCAGAAATTCTAATATAGTTAAAACAAAGTTAGAAACGGTACAGTTGGATCAGTTCTGCTATACAAACCCTCTCTATTTTCCACTCGACATGTCATTTCTATAACATTATTGTTGTGAATTATGGGTGGTCTCAATAATCGTAAACTTTTTAAATAATTCACCTTAATAGCTGATAGCAGGCAAGATCATTTGTCATTTAAAGTTGGAAAAAGAAAAGAAGAAGAAAAAAGAAGAAAAGGAAAAGGAAAAGAGGAAAATATGATGTATCATCAGTGAATTACCCAGGCCGGTATAAATTCATTGGCATGCATGACATGCAAATGATGTTCACAGAAGATTCATCTGAATGGATAGCAATATGAATCCCTTTTCCACTTCTACACACACACACACGCTATGTGTAATTCACTTTGTTGCTGCCAAAACATGCTAGCAAACTCCACAAAATAGCTCCATGAATCCCGTTCGGCATCCTGCCAGTTACCTACTTCTGAATTTCACAATTTTGCTGTCCTTTTCATTCTTTTTTTTTGTTTTTCCTGCTGCTAATTTCCCTATTGCTTCTATATGTCCTCATTTTTCTCTGTTGTTCAGGGAAGAATAATCAATGTAGCGTCAGTTGTTGGTCTGGTTGGCAATGCTGGGCAAGCCAATTACAGTGCTGCAAAGGCAGGGGTAATTGGCTTAACAAAAACTGTTGCAAAGGAATATGCAGGCAGGAATATTAATGTAAGACATCAAATGTTATTATATCAAAATAGAACTTCAAACAGGGATTTTTCTATGCTCTACTGTTATGTCAGTCCTAACCATAACTTTCTATTTCCACAGGTTAATGCCGTGGCTCCTGGATTCATCGCATCTGATATGACTGCCAAGCTTGGGGATGACATTGAAAAGAAAATTTTGGGAACTATTCCCTTAGGTGAGCACAATTGTTAAAATAAAAGTTTTATACTCCTTTGAGTAACCACTTTGGCGGCTCTTTATTGAATATATTTAATCTCTTACCTATAAAAAAAAATTATGAAAATAAAATTGGCCATTATCTTATCACATAAATTAGGATTTCCGTTTACTTGTCACCATCTTCGAGCCTCTTGGAACTACGGAAAGATGATCATTGAGAAACATAAATGATTGAATCGTGGAGCAAAATATCAAACTTCTCTACCATTGATCAGACCATTAAGGTTGATCAATAAAGCAGTCTTTTTGGTGATGGACGACATTAGATCAACAATATCCATATTTTGTTCTTCATTTACACCAAATAAGGAAAGATGATCATTGAGAAACATAAATATCAAACTTCTCTACCATTGATGAGACCATTAAGGTTGATCAATAAAGCAGTCTTTTTGGTGATGAACATTAGATCAACATTATCCATATTCCTTTCTTCATTTACACCAAAATGAATGCTTTTAGTTTGAAGACCATCATAAAAAAAAAGGGATAATTGCTCATTCGGTTTTTAAACATGATGTTTACACAGGACGATATGGCCAACCCGAGGAAGTTGCTGGACTGGTAGAATTCTTAGCATTGAATCCTGCTGCCAGCTATATTACCGGACAGGTTAATAGCACTTGCACGGTTTTGATGTTTTGTTTTGGTTTACTTCGTGGTTATAAAAAATGTATTTATTTTATTGCAGGTGTTTACCATTGATGGGGGGATGGTGATGTAGGAGGCTTGAGATACAGGGTGCATCTGACGTTTACATCATCCTGAACACTTGCAATATGGCCAGTCCAAGCTCCTCCATCTATGGTATTACAAGGTGCATAAACTTGAAATTACTAGAAATTCAGTGTGTAGTTAAGGTTGTAGTCAGCTAGCAATATATATGGTTCATGAATATGAAGAATTTTGCCATTTTTGTTCATTTTGAGGCACTTCACTTTCTCTGGACCGTTGTGAGCTAGAAAATAGGGAGGGAAAGGGAAGAAGAGGGTTGCCTTCCTGGTCACCAATCATCAACTAGGAAGTCTTCATATCTCTCTCTCTCTCTCTCTGCTTGTTTAATATACAAGATGAACTGAGACTCCGGAATGTTGGTTAGTGCCACGTGCATGGCAACCTCTGAGCTTACGATTTTATTATTTATTTCTTATAAATTTTGGTAGATTAAAGCTGATTAACTCATAGATTTCATGGAAAGACGCAATTCAGTCTTTTAGAAATACCTAAAGGTACGCATTTATTTTCTAAATAGCCATTTTCAATTTTTTTTCCTGAAATGTATTTTTGGTAAAAGAACAAAAAACAAATTTGTTAATATGGTTAATAAACAAATGGATTTTCTAAATGTTTTTTTATTCAAGTTCATGATTTTGTTCTTTGTAAATTGGGCCTGGAAGCCGTTATTGGGCAACAATCGAGCCGAGCACAGGCTTCAAGCATAAGGACCGGGCACCATTTTGGGCCAAAACTTGGGCCACCATCTGTCCAACAAGGTAGGACAAAGAGCAACCTAGGCTATTTGGGACGAGCTCAGGCCTAGTGCACCAGAAGTTGGGATGCCACCTGTCGCGGTGGGCCAATAATGGGCTAGCCCACTATTTGGGCCGAGCACAGGCCTGAAGCATAAGGCCTGGGCACCATTTTGGGCCAAAACTTGGGCCTCTATCTGTCCAATAAGGTGGGACAAAAAACCTAGGCTATTTGAGCCGAGCTCAGGCCTGGGGCACCAGAACTTGGGCCGCCACCTGTCAATATGGGCCTATAATGGGCCAAGGACAACTTGATGTTCACTATTTGGGCCGAGCATAGGCCTCTAGCATAAGGTCTAGACACCATTTTGGGCCAAAACTTGGGCTACCATCTGCCCAACAATGGGACAAAAACAACCTAGCTGTTTGGGCCGATCTCAGGCCTGGGGCACCAGAACTTGGGCCATCACCTGTCACGGTGGGCCTATAATGGGCCAAGGGCAACTTGATGCACACTATTTGGGCCGAGCACAGGCATCAAGCATAAGGTCTAGACACCATTTTTGGCTAAAACTTGCGCTGCCATCTGTCCAACAATGGGACAAAAAACAACCTAGGCCATTTGGGCCGATCTGAGGCCTGGAGCACCAGAACTTGGGTGCCACCTGTCATGGTGGGCCCATAATGGGCCATAGATAACTTGATGCCCACTATTTGGGCCCAGTACAGGCCTCAAACGTAAGTTCCAGGCACCATTTTGGGCCAAAACTTGGGCCACCATTTGTCAAACAAGGTGGGACAAAAACCAACCGTTGTTTATTTGGGCCGAGCTCACGACTGCCATTGAAGCATAAGGTCTAGGCTAGTTCCCAAATCCCATCTTGGGCCCATAGTAGTCTAAGGGAAAATAAACAACGGTAGCTTGATCAGAACAAAAGTCGGGGTTCAAGCTAAGACCATGTTTGGGAAAATGCAAGGAAAAAAATAGAAAAAAGAGAAAAAAAAAATGAAGGAAACACATTCCTCAGCACTTTCCAGGAAGTCAGGAACCAACCAAACTCAATCCTAGGGATCAGGATAGTGGACCTGGCAACATATAAGGGATCTCCAGTTGTGAGTACGTATTATATATATTCTAAACAAAGAATAAAACCTCAAAAAAAATAAGTAAAAAAGGCTACTCAAAAATGGGCTTCACAAAATCCACTTCTCTACCCTAACCATAATCTGTACAACAACAGGTACTCTACCACTTCCGTGCAATGTTACTCTCGTCATGCTAGTTCTCAAACATGCCCTCATCTGACATTCTAGAAGATTCAGTTCCGTTGACAATAGGCTGATTTGAATAATCAACAGTAGAGTCACCTAGGATGCTGAAATCGAAATCATCATCATCATCATCCTCGTCCTCCTCCTCTTCATCTTCTTCAGCAGCATCTTTCCTCATTTCTTTGGCGCGAGCTTCTCTCTGCATGCTCTGCTTGATGGCATCCTCATAGGACATTTCATACCAAACGGTGCCTTTGCCCACAATGGATTTGTTGTGGGCATCTCTCATCCTCTCCTGCTTACTCTTTTCTGAGTTCTTGGGTTCTCCCCAGTAGTCATATCTATACAACGGGTTTTGAGGATCATATTGCCCCTTCCCAAAGTAACTTGCATCTACCAACTTCCCTGGCTCCTCCAATGGGAGCCCAAGCACTCGCCGACTGTGAGAAATTTTACAAATCAGGCGATTAGTAAACCACATGATCAATTTCAAATTAAAAATAATACATGCAGAACCCATGGGCTATGCCAACATGACGAATTCTTTAAAGAAGACATACACATTAAAGGCACAACATTAACGTACATGGTTTGATCTAAAATTATATTGATGTGGATACTCACAAGTTTGGTTAATTTACATCAACTCATATAAATGTGTAACTTCGAAGAAGCTCAGAGTTCAGTGCGTGTGTAGATACCACCCTATTACTACTCACTGTCTTTTCTGCTTGGGCCCTAGTAACAAGAGCATCCATGAACACCCTACATAAAGAAAATTTTAGGCAGATGCCAAAGTGGCATTTCAGAAGATAAGGCATTATCAGACATTAGAAGCACCTGGCGTCTCCTTTTTACCAGTTTTTAGTTGGCTTCCAAAACCTCGAGAAAGGAGGGAGGGTGGCAAGAGGGGTGGTGGGGAGTCGACTTTGATTGTAGACAAAGCATTTGGAAGGCGTGTGCGGGCATAGCCAACAAGTCACATGGGAGTGTTCTTAATTTAAGAATAGGTTGTCCGAGCAAGGTGCAATGCCATGGGTGGTCCTTGAAGAGTGACCAACAGACCATAGGATTGGGGTGAAATCAGGGACGGATCCAGGGTTTTATATTTGGGATGTCAACATTATAATAGACTAATAGTATACAAGAAAAAAAAGACTTCTAAAAGTTTATCATTTGATTTTTTTGGGGTGTCACCATTATAATTGTTTTTTTTAAAAGGGCAAAAAAAAAAGACTTCTAAAAGTTTTTTTTTTTTTGGGTGTCAGTTGACACCCCATAACAACATGTAGATCTGCCGCTGGGTGACATGCAGGTTTAACACATTAAGATGAGCAACTGAATCAGCATGCATGGGATTGGCATTGGACTGAACAACTACCATGGAAGGCCTTTAGCAAGCATTGTTTGGCAAGACCTTAAAGTATTTTAGGTACAGCACAACAGAAGACAAGGAAAAAACCAAGTGAAGGAAGGAGGGAAGTAGTTAGATATTGTTTCATAATGAGATAGCAACCTAAATTTCCATGATTGTTTCGTCTAAATCCCAGCCAATTGGGTAGAACTGCCACTATGGGCATTGTCGATGTTGCATTCAAACAATCTTGTAGGAGAGTTCTTAATTTAAGACAAGGTTGGTTTCTTGGAAATTTTGTCTGAAGAGTTATAAAGCTTGTATTTTGTCCATATACTGGAGTTGTTCATGTGTTCTTTTGGAATTCTAGGATTTGGGTGAATCGAGTAGAATTACTTGGTGCCCTATTGACTAGAACAATTTTTAAAGAGTAAGAATAAGCCTTATGGCGGCTTGTTTGTTGATGCAATATAGTCATGTTCTGACCTACCTCCTTTGTACTTGACCTATGCAGAATGTGATTAATGTGAAATTTCCATCAAATTTCTGGACACTTCCAGAAGTCCCAACACTAGTTTAAAAGTGTTGATTTTTCATACAGCATTCCTCTCTGATACAGCTCCTTAAACAACAGGTATAACACCTACAACAAAGCGAGAATGACTACAACAAAAAGACTCAAGGCTATTGATAGTGGAAAACACATACTGCAAACCTACATGCACATGTATTGATGTATCGATTTATAGATGCCAGAGCTGACTTCTTAAATGCAATTATCAGACTAATTTTTCATTGATTAATATAATTGGAATTCAAAGCAGTGAATTTTTGTAAAAGGTGAACTAGTAATCACATTTTTATTGGTAAACTAAAAATATTGAAGGTGCAGTCTGAAGGTGAGCCAAAGCACATAGAATATATACAAATGGGGTAAAACGGTATCACATAAGAAACTCAATAATGGAGGTCAGTAATATTGTCGGACACCTCAGAAGGTGTCTCTAATATGAGATAAAAGAAGTAAATTTCAACAAAAGGTATATATAGGTTAGGAATTACCAACTGATGTCTCTGATCAGAGCCTCTCTTTCTTCAAAAGATCGGCGCCAATGGATTAGGTCATACTCATCCATTTCAATATTTCGTCTCAGCTTCTGGATTTTATATTCCTCTCCTCTTTCTTTCGCTTCCTTCCTTAATTTGTTATGGTACTGCAACAAAAAACAAGTACTAAGTCGTTTAACGAGAAGATGGCATACCTTTATGCCTTTAATATTCTCCTACGTCTTTTGCTTCCTTAATTTATTATGGGACTTCGATAAGGACTATTATTGTTGTGAATAGAGATTCGCCCACATAATAGTTTTTATGAATTATAGATAAAATGTTAGCAGAATAAACCTCATATAACTTGCAATTATAATGAACCTGTGTGAGAGAAGTTGAGTTCATGGAAGTAGGGATAATATTTGTTACCAGGCCATGAATTTTATAATGAGAACAGTAAAGATCCCATAAAGAGTACAAAATGCAAGAGTCACTTTGAGGATATGTCTCGATTCATATAACTATCAGAACCCGTTGGCCCTCTCTCAGGTCTGATCTACCTAGCATCATGTGTCTAGGCATACGTTTTAACCCCTGAGAACCAAGAAGACCCCGTCGCAAATCAAACACAAAATAACTAAAAACTGAAGTTAGCTCTATCTAAACATTTTATGAATGAAACACCATCTTTTGTTAAGCCACAGAGTGGATATTGAACCATGTTGCATTCAAGAACATTAATAGTAGACAGTCAAGGGAGGAACTAACCTCACGCTCAGCAAGAGCAGCTTCTAGATCAAGTTCTTTGACACTTGTTTTCTGTCAAAAATACAAGCACCATTATCTAAATGCATTAACACACAAATCAATAAATATGTCAGACACGTGCGCACCAGAATCTTTTTTGGCAATAAAGATTTCTTATAATAAACTTTGGTGTATTCAATACTGTTTTGTTCATCGAACTCCTCATCATCAGTTAACTCTGACAGCTTTTTGCCTTCATATTTATGAGGATTGGCCTCCACATCATCCAAAATCATTTGCTCAGCAACATGGATCTGCCATAACTGCATAGCATATAAAAATGCAGAGGATTAACCAAATGCTGCTTGTATTATTGATTCTATATAGCCTCAGGTGAAACACCACCATGGAACAATGGTCTTACAAAATAGTAAGGCCATATCAGATTGTATGATTTTAAGTACCAAATACTATTTGATTCTCCATGTGAGATACTGTGTGCATCGGCGCCCACATTCTTTCGCGCCATCTATCCTCAAGGTCAGAGAAGAAAAGGGGCACTAATATGCATACAATACGCATTCTCGCAACACCCATATTTGAAACGCAAACTACTTCAATAAAGAATTCTTTATTAACAAATACCTTATCAACATAAGGATGATTTGACAACAAAGGTTCCTCTTCAACTTTGATTCCTGGATCTTTTTTAGGAATAGGAGGTCGGCCACAATCACGCTGCAAATGTAAGTATGCTCCATCAAAAGCTTAAAATGATAGGCAAGTTCAATTTTAAAAGAGCACAGAGTTTTCAAAATCTTTAGGCAAAATCAACAAATAGAAACTACATGATTTTGGACTCCCATAAATTCAAAACAATTTTGCAACTAACTAAACTATTAAGGGTGGGAATTCTAATTTCACAAGGTAGGAGCAGAAGATCCACCAACAGGCAGGATCTCAACAAGTACCATTGATGTAAATTATATATTAATAGTTCATAGGATCTATGCTAATGAAAACAATTTTATCAGTTTAAGGACTTTAACCTGTATTGAGACCTATCAGAATGCTAGATCTTAGCGTCACAAAATCATGACTGTCTATCAGGCCCTTGTACTGATGAAATTTATTGGTAGTCCAATTATCAAATCCTAACCACCTACAACCCTTCTCCCATCAGGAAAATGGAAATTGGGGAAAAATTTTCAGAAGAACTCCGAGTAGGATATTTTAGAATTATAGTTGACCAAGTAAGATCGTTAATGTTAGAGCTACCCCAGCATGTTATATAACTCTAAATTGAGATGTGCCCAGCCTCCTATGGGTTAATGAAAGTGATAAAGGTACAGAAAATGGCCCATTACAGAAGAAAATACAAACCCGTAATTCATCTGGATTAGTATCCTCATCACGATGAAATATTGGCGGAAAATCAAATCTGTTAAAGCTGCAACCATGGAGACAGGTGTATGAAATATCAATTGTTTTAATCACCTACAATCGCGTATCATAGCTCCTACCAGACATCAACTTCAATATTATTTTAAAATAGACATGAAGAATGGAGAACAGTTGTCAAGAATAAATTTGCGTACATCAGGTGATCAATATTAGGATCAACAAAACGCATTTCAATAGGAAATCGAAATCGGTAAGGATCTCGTTTTGCCTGCAAAAGAGAATGAATAACTCAGGCTTGTTTCCATGATAGATGTAATTCCTAATCTTACATTTAATTTGCAGTAGAAAAACAAATGAATGTTAATGTATAAATTTTGCACAAACTAAGAGTAGTTATGCTGTCAAGGCAATTTATATCCCAGAAATGGTTTCAGAAACACCTGCTTGTTCAAGCTAAAATTGCTGCATAGGTACTAAAAATATGTTCCAGAAGTGGTCGACTTCCAAAATTTTCTTTTTATTTTCCCTTTTCATTTAGTAGGTCCTTCCTGAATATAAGTTAGCCATAAACACCCATTTTTCATTAGTAAGCAACCGATTAATAATATAAAAACAAAAGCATGAGATTTGTAGTCATTTACTTTGATCTACTTTTCTGGCAAGAGGGTCTGCCAGAAGAGCCTTAGTCCCTAACTAAAGATAGAAATCAGAAGAGCCTTTTAGCCTTTGATAGAAAGCACTTCATCTTCGAAAGAAATTTTACTTCTCACCTTCCAAACTATAAAAGATGTGCATAAGAGGGCTATTTAACAAATGGACCATGCTAACCCAACAATGTCTCTCTAACAGACGAGGAAAGCACCTTAGACACCCTAAAAAGTGCAAATAACTTCTTCCATAAGACCCTTGTCTTTGCACAGTGGAGGAGAATGTAGCCTACGAATTCTTCATCTATTAGAGAAAGATACATCTTTGCTAAGGACCACCCTTTTTTTCTAAATTTGGTCCAAGGCTAAAGTTTTTCCTCATATTGCCCCTAATTAAAGAAGCTCACTTCAGGTTGTACATATGAATTCCAAATGATTTTCATTTGAAAAAAAAAAACCCTGAAACGTCCAGCTCCAAGGTATTATAGAGACTCTCAGTAAATTTGTCCTCCTTTGTTTCTTTCCAAAGCACCATGTCCTCCTTGCACAATCTCTTCCCATGCAAATTCAATAGAAATCTTTCCATGTAATCCACCTCCTAATCATTGAAAAGTCTAGAGAAAAAAGGGGCCCAACATCCTTCACATATTTCCTTTCAAAATGGCTAAAGCAAACAAAGAAAGGAAGGGGGCACATTAAGGTATGCGTCTGCACCACTTAGCTTTTCAAAGTTTCACCTTCCACCTGTTACCCACCAAAATAGAAAGCCTACCTTTTTTTTTCTTCTTTTGATAAGTGTAAATGTATGAATGAGACTAAGAAGCATATGCAAAGTATGAAAAGCAACAAAAAGACCAAAACAAGGCATGGGAACACTCTACAATCCACAGCCACGCCATACAAGAAGCCTACCTAATCCACAAATTCTAATAACGGCAAAAAGTCATCCCAATGTACAATGTTACACACTCCCAAAAACAACTCAAGAAAAGAGTCTAATTTGTTTACCAAACTTCGACAATTTTCAAGAATTCTCCTATTTCTCTACCTCCATGTAGTCTATAGCATACATAATGGAGCAACCTTCCAAGATTTTTTTTTTTTCTTTTCCAACAAAAGAACCACACTAGCTTAAGAGAAACCCCCTTGCTAAAAAGTGCATCACCCATTGTACACCAAACAGAGCAGAAATCAACCATAAAACGTGTGCTTTCATGCAAGGAAAAATAGGATCACTTGTTTCTTCTTCTTCGTTGCACATGTATCATCCAGTAGGCATCTTTAACCCCCTTCTTTTGACCAAATCCAGAGTTTACATCCTACGGAATCCAGAGTTAACATCCTAATCCAGCTAGATTCTCAAGCAAAGAAACTAACTCTCACAAGGACCTCAGAAATCCATATATTATCATGAGCCTCGCCCACTAGCCAACGAGGAGTAGAAGGATTTGACAAAGAAATCACCATTCTTCAACCCCCAACGGCCCCAACCACACCATAGATCCTCAGAGCCCAAACTAATGGAATGGTCATATAATCTCCTAAGAAATGCATCAGCCTTCTCTAGCTCCCAAGAAGGCAAAGCCACTACTCATAAGATCTGAGTCCTTTTGAAATAACTCTATCCTCAACTACATTTTTCCACCTAGATTTTCTTTAGAGTTTTTTCACTCTATATGACATGCTCTCTCCATGGAAAAACCTAGAATGAGATACATGGTAAGGACCTTAGCCAATGACTAATTATGACCTCTTAGAGCTTCATATATTAAGGAAATAACAATGAATTGACATTTAAAAATTGCATGCACAAAAAGCTATATCAATATCAAGTGACATCACTCACCAGGATTTCAACAATGACATGCATACCAACTCTAATGTGGTGGCGAATCCAAAACCAATCATTGCCTTTTATAGGGACCCACCTGAAACAAAACACAAGTGAATCAAGCATGAAATATTTGAAATCTCATTTCTATCAATGTGTTGCCATGATAGATGTTGAATTAGCATTCTATAAGTTCAAATCAAAGGAGAATAAATACTTGCAAACCCAAACTGAATCATAGTTCTTTAAATAGGAGCCTGGTTGAAACAATCAGTATTTTACAAGCGCTCGTCCAGACTACATCACTCTACCATGAGATCAATGGTTCAGGCAAAAATCTTAAGGCATAACCCTGACAGTACACTGTTGCAACAACCCCCACTCTGAAATTCTGATTATATTTCTCAAGCTTTGAGAAGTGATACTCATGGCATATCTGGATAATTCAGAACTTTGCAAACAAACTACCACATTGTTGTTACCAAAGGGAACTGACTGCTGTTAGATGAAAAAGAACATTTGCCTTGTCCATTATACCCCATTTTTTTTATCAAATTATATTCCATCATCTTAAATTTATCATCAATTGTCCCCTTAGGTTCCTGTTTCACATACCCACTAATCTATGGTTCAAATGTCTAGTTTTTGGTCTTTTGTGACATGAGTTTACTTGCCATGATAACAGTATAGGAACCAGAACTGAGAAAAACAGCACAGGAACAAAATCCAACATATATAAAAGCATGTCATCAAATAGAGAACTTAAGAGATAGGACAACAGAAGGGAAGTTTTTGTTTAAATAGTTAAATCATTGTACATCCAGAGAAACAGTTGAAGGAAATTTCTGAGAAACTTTTATGAATCATAATTGGAAAGACCAAGGAAACATCAGCATAAGAAATTATAGAACTCCTTTCTCATGACTTTCAGAGATGTTACCCTGCATCTCCCAAAGTTCCCAGGATGTTTATACAAGCATCTCTAAGACCTGTGCTTCTGAGCATGTCCAGGCATTTACAGAGAATATCTATGGTGTTAAGAAACTTGTGTCCATTATAGATATTTTTTAGCTCCCATCAGAGACCAACTTTTCCGGTAACAAAGGTACAAGAAAAATCTATACAATTCCAACCTACTCAAAACCTCTCCCTCTGTTCAAAGGTTTCCCCTTCTGCACTAATCCAAAACATCTGAGTAAAATGAGATGGAAGTAATTCAAATCTATATTCCAACTGCACCCCTGGTTCTATCGATTCATTCAGATTTATTTCCAACTGTGCCTCTGGTTCTGTTAATGACCATTTCAAATAATGCAAGTGTCAAATGAAACTGGAATCAGAATTACCCATCATATACACCGCCAATGTCAACAAATGCTCCTTGGTAAAGGTGAAGAGTAGTAACTTTACCCGCACAAATCTGCAGACATTTGGCACAACATTACATTTTGTATCATCTCATTGCAGATTGCCTCAAGCAAAGATATATTTAGAGAAATTTACTGATGCATATCTTCATCCTTTATTTGTTTTATCTACACAGAGCATCTTCAGAAAATATTAACAGGACCTCAATTTTTCAGACAAAATTCTACCTAGTCTAGGCTCATGCATTAGATATACTCCAAAACCAGTCCTGCAAATAGGAAAAGTAGAGGCCACTCTATGCTTAAGCATTAGTTATGTTACCCAAAAGGAATTGCAGATGATGATCTGATAAAACTCATTAGTGGACAGTAAGAACACAGGTTGCTGGATTACTAGATCAGACAGTTCAAAAAATTCAGAAGGTAAGAAAACTTGTTCAAATTTTTAGCCAGACATCCAGCACATTTATAGGGCATTGATGACTGGCAGGAAGACTTGTTACTAATAGCCATGACACAGTTCACATTGGGCCTACCAGCTAAAATTAATTCACGTGTATGATGTAGGATGTTTGGTAGATCAGACAATTCAACAAATTCAGAAGCTAAGAAAACTCATTTAAATTTTTAGCCAAACATCCAGCACACAGGGCATTTATAAGCATGCAGTAAACTTTGTTGCTAATGGCACAGTTCAGAATAGGCCTGCCAACTAAAATCGCTTGTGTATGGCATAGTATGTTTGGTAGATCAGACAGTTCAACACAAGTAGAAGCTAAGAGAACTTGTTCAAATTTTTAGTCAAGACATCCAGCACATAGGGCATTAATGACTGTGCAATTAGATTTGTTGCTAGGAGCTGTGGCACGGTTCACATTAGGCCAGACTACTAAAATCACTTCATGTGTATGGTGTAGTATGTTTTTTGTAGATCAGACAATTCAAAAAATTCAGAAGCTAAAACTTGTTTAAATTTTTAGCTAAATATCCAGCACAAAGAGCACTGATAAACTGTTCAGTAAGATTTGTTGCTAAGAGCCATGGCACAGCTCAGATTAGGCCTGCCAAGTAAAATCACTTCATGTGTATGGCATAGTTTGTTTGGTTCTTTAAGCTCATTTTTCATCCTCAACAATGTTGGGACAGAACTTATTCGAAGTTAAAAATTTACATATGTTTGAAGCAAGCTTAAACAAGTATGGAATCACCACAAGGAAAAGAATGAGCTCTTTTTTTTTCTTTTTCTTTTCCTTTTTCCTTAGATAGGTAATTGTGGAAAAGAATGGGCTCTTACTTGTCCAGGATAATAAAATGGAAGCTCATACTGCAAGAAACAATAAAGATCAGTTAGGGAAAGGTCCATAATTTATATTAACTTAAACTCAAAGCAATGAAAAATCAAATTCATCCTACCATGCCTTCTTTGTAGTCTTTGCCTCTTTTCCTCCTACCTGGATGGTAATCTTGATCATCCTGAGAAAATGTAAAAGCATTTCCACATTATTCACCATGATGCAACAATCAAGTTTTTATAACTAATAAAAGTGGTCTTCTCTAAGTAACATTTGATGCTTTGATTCCCAATTTGGATTATAAATTTCGTTTTAGCTCGAATCCATCTTTGTTCAGAAAGCATATATCAAACTTTAATCATTCAACCAAAATGCACAACTTTCCACTTTACCAATCAAAATATGGCAAAACCAATAATACACTTCAAATAACCCCTTATCCAATCTCTTTCAAACTTCCACCAAAAACTTGCTAATCTACATCCATGTTTTCTCAGTCCTCAATTTTCTTCAGTTTTTGTGCTGCATTTTCTGATTAGACTATCATGTTAGCGTTTTGTACTTGTGTGAAGAGATGTATAGACAGAGGGATTTTCAAACCTGAACTGACTCCTCTTCTAATCTGTCTTTATTTTGTTCGGCCCACTCATTGTACTGCTTCAGGAACATCTTATATCTTTCCAAATTCATATCATCTGTGTTCGTCCTAGCTGATTCCAACTCTTTCGAATCAACTCTCACCACCTGCAACTTGTGCGCCTCGCGTATGAAGGCCAACTCTTTCCTATCAACCTCCCACCCTCTCGGCGGCCAATCTCTCGGAGGCATGTCGCACGACCAATGGACCGTTCCAAAACGTCCTTACCGGCTCCGGAATCTCCCCTTTAATCTCAAATTGCTTCGCGTACCACTCGTCCTCGGTCAGACCACTCTCCTCCATCTTCTTCCTCCGGTACTTAGGGTTCAGCATTTTGAACGCCTCGATCGCCTCCGGAGTCTTCAGCGGAACCTCCTCGCCTTCGTTGAGGCTTTTGCGGGCGAAATCAGCTTCAGGAGTGAGTATCTCTTCCCACGGAGCCCAGCCACGCTCAATCCAGTTCCTGCGGCGAGCTTCGTCCTCCGTTTCTTTGTCTTTGGGGCCAAATTTCTCGAGGAAGGTCTCGTCGACAGGAAACTCATCGGAGCTAACAGACTTGACAACAAATTTTCCGGCAATCGACAGGTTTCCGGAAAGATGAGGAACGGAAAGGCGGTGATTCTTCGGTAGGGCTCTGGAAGGTTTGTGGGAAGGAAATGTAAAGAAACGAGGGGTTTGGAGGATTTGCATGTTTGCTTCAGTAGCAATGAGAGCGAACTTCGAAGTGAAGAGGAAAAAGGATAGAGCGGGTTTGATTTCTTATTACATGTTATGCAAGTCTATCACTTCCCATGTTTCTTTTCTTTTGGGCTATCTGATGTGATCTCCACCGTCCATTATGAACATTTTTTTAACATGACCTATATACGCTTTCAAGTTATTTTGGATTGAATCAAGTATAATTGTCTCACCCTTTTTTTTTTTTTTATGTAGGCGAACTTCCTCTTTTGGTTATAAATGATTTATAAAAATCATTTCAAATTATTCAATCATTCAATGGAAAAAATTGAATATTTGGACTCATAAGAATCAAGTCTCGTATAAAAGGATCCAACCAGACTCCTTTTTCTCTATCAAGAAAATCACCCTAATCTTTCAAATCTTCATGGTTATTTACTGGATACCTTTTATCTAAATGGAGGACGTAACGCCATCCGACAAGTTGAAAATTTTATATGTTAGATTCCTCCAATTAATGGTATATTTAAATTCAACTTTGACGGTTTGACGGTTCAAAATAAAAGTGCTTTGGGTTGGGTTGGGTTATTAGAGACTCGAATAACATTATAAAAATTGTTGTTTATAGACATATACACTATCTCTATAATTATAGCTAAATATATGAATTTAAGATATGAGATTTTAACAGCTAAAAGTAAGGGCTATTCAAACTTATAAATTGAAGGAAGCTCAAAAATAGTTATAAATTACTAAAATAAGATAATCAAGCTTCCTAGTTCTATTATGTTGTTAATAGAAGATATTTGGAAGATGTCTCATGGCCTATATTTTTATGAGTTCAGCATGTTTACAGAGAAGCTGGTAGAACTATCAATTATCTAGCAAAAAAAAAAGTATTGGTATTTTAAATTCTTGTTGTTGGTTGTCGAATTTCCTTAAAAATGTTACTAATATTAGTTATGAGGTTCTCGTTTCAATCGTCTTTGTAAGTTTCAAAGTTTCATTTTCTGCAGTCTTCTCTCATAAAAAAAATGTGATTTAGATTTTATTTTATTTTTGATAAATATGATAAAAAGCTTACATTTGGATTTCAATTAAGGAAAATAGCATAAAAACTATGAACTTCAAATGTTTTTACATATTAAGCTTGGACTTTGAAAATAACATTTTTAATCCTAAACTTTGATTTTAATTATAAATATAGGCCAAATTCAGATACAAATTTAGGTTGTTCAAGACTTCATTTGCAATTAAAATCAAAGTTCATGGTTAAAAATGTTATTTTCAAAGTTAAAACTTAACATGTAAAATCTTTATCATTCTTTTTTAATTTTGAAAGTATTTTTCTAAAAACCCTAGTCTCAATTTCTTTAAACTTTTTTTGATAATCCTTTTTCTGAGAAGGGTAATTTTTTGGCAATTCTTAGTATAAAATCACCCTCTTTACCTCTCTATAATTTTATTTATAAATAAAGTGGTTATTCCACAAGATCTATAATTTTATTTGTTTTTTTCATTTTAGTTTGTCGCTTTGATAATAACGCAGATTGTTTGCCGCCTTGTCATGATGTTTTGTTATTATCGCCTTAATCTTGACGTCTGTTTGTCATCGTTTACAAGACGACATTTCATTAACGCGAGAGATTCCATCCGAAGAGTAAAAATTAGTGATCTCCAAAGGTCTCGGGGTCCGGAGTCCGCTGGGGTCTTGCACTACCGGGATGGGTCTAAATTCTGGCCGAAGCTCCCGAGAAGCCCAAATGTACCAGCTCAAGCATCGGCTACGGTCGCGGCTTCATTTCAGCCCGCCCACCCTGGACCTGTCGGACCACGGCAGTCCAAAGCCCGCCCCGTGCCTCCGCCGTGGCCCCCATGCCCGCCCCGTAGTCCGCTGTAGCCCCCGCCAAGTTCTCTCGCGATGTAGCCCCGCCCCAGCGCCCTGCCTGCCCCCACTTAAAGTCCGCCTAAAAGCCCAACCCTCCACATGCTTTGTCAAACGTATTCAAAAGTTAAATAAAGTAGTTTAAAACAATTCAAATAAAATACATCATTTAAAATTTTATTAATCAAATATAATTGTTATTTGTAATCGTATTTAAAGCTGAAGATTACTACAAAATAAAGAGATCCAACCAGGCTGCACCTACTTATTTGTCAATCATTTGTACTTTTCAACCATAAGAAAATAAAATACATTATACATTTCCAATAAAATATTTTAATCATTATTTTCTCTCGTGACTGCAATCATCTTCGATCCATTCATGTCTTGATATTTTTAAGTTCTCTCAGACGCCCACTACCGCCTTCTAACACGAACGCAATCTTTCAGTCCGCTAAACTCCAATCTTTTAAACATACCACCGCTTCGATCGCTGGCGCGACAAATTACATCTTCGCTAACCACTCTTCCACTGCGCACTAAAAGCGCCGATGCGATCAGACTCACAGCACCCAAGCAACATCACGCACAATAGATAACACCTGGGTATTTAATTTGTTTGCTTTTTCCACCATTCTAAAATATCAAAATCTTCATTATTATCTTCAAACGAATTGCTTACACCTGAGATATATCCATCTATTTGTCAGACATTCGGGAGAACTGGCTGTTGCCTTTTTTCCACTTTTGAACATTTCGCGGCTTTTATAAAAGCACGGTGACTATTACTACTTACGATTTTATCAAACTAATATTATCACCATATTTTTCTTTTATAAATATTATATAAAAATATATAATAAACGAACGCATTTCATTTTTACTTCTTCAATTTTTATTGATTCATCGAATAATCGGCAACCATTTATCTAAAGTATCAAATTTTAATCTAGTAATTCAATTAAACTAATATAATAAATTAAAGGTATTCTCCCTAATATTTTTTAATTTTTTCTATCATAACTTAAATAATTTCAAGACCATATAAATACTAGTTATTCGTATAATGACCAACAAAGTTGATAATACACACTACAAAAAATATTTATCAAGTATCAAAATTTCAAAAGATCTCAGAGAAGCGTCCGCAATGCGCCAATCATAATCATTTAATACATCAAATATCTACATCATTATTATTATTCTTAGATAATTGCATTTCAGATAATTGTACTACTTTTTTATATTTTGTAATATTTTGTAAAGCTTATAAGTAGAATTTCATCTAACTATGTCTAAACTTATATTTTTTCTTTTCATATTTGCAATTTGCAACAATCAAAAATAATTCATGTTTTGCTTGGGAACAATTAATATTATATGCAATGCTCTAATTTTTCTATCAAAGTATCAACTTGTTTTAATCCATCTTTACAATCAAATTTAAAATACGCGCACAACAACGTACGCGAAATAATTCTTGTACGATCATCGCTTATTTACCAAAATCTTTTAATTCAGATTACATTATTATTTGAAGCATTATCTAATATTATTGTAAATATTTTATCATGAATACCTAAATCTATAATTTCATCATTTATTAAAGTTGATATATTTGTACCATTACGCTGAAAAGATTTATCGCTTTAAATGAAATTATTCTTTTATTTAACATCCATTCACTATCTATATAACGGCAAGAATACATAAAAGCCTTTTATGCATTAAAATGTCCAAATATCGATGTTAAACAAATTTTCCTTCAAAATTTGCAGCAATATTGTTTTAAATTTTCTCGCTCGCTTGAAATTTTTTCATAATATCTCTTTAACAAGATTCCGCATCAACATTTGAATTGAGGACACCTCAATGCTTGAATTGCTTCAATAATCATCGCTTCCATCATATTAAAAGCGTTGTTCACCTCTTATTACGTAATCAACCATTCATTTACGCATGTGCTTGCACTCATCATAAGAAAATGTGTTTAAATTTCCACATTCATCTTTACCTAATTGCATATAATTTCTAATATCTACATTATTCTTAATTTTACATTGTTCATTGTGTCTTTTTAAATGACTTTGTGCCCGAATTTGATCCACCACTAAGAAGTTTGCTACAAATTTTACATTTTGCTTTTTTACTTCTTTTTATTATTTTCTAAAATTATTTATATCTCTATCAAAAAATTCCATATATTTGAACCTTATGTTTTTTGCTTAATGATGTACAGCGGATTCTAAGATGCAATACGCACTATCCATAGTTTACAAAATTATTAATAAAATATTATACTAAAAATAAAATAATGAATCAAAATAAAATGAACAAATGTTAAAAAGTAGGTGGAGAAATATTACTGCTAATCGAATATCGGGGTCGAAATTTTTAAAATCCGAACTATCGAGTCACTAATGCTTGATTTGCAACCACCACAATACCCACAGAATATAAAGAACAACGAAGAAAACAAGATGTTAATACGAGAGCAAATTGTGAAAAGAAGGAATTGGAGAGAGTATGAAAAAATTAAAGATAAATACGAAAATTAAGAGACCGCCAGATTTATAAGAGAAAAAATAAGCGAAAAAAACAAAAACAAAGAGGAGCAAACTGGCCATGTGACCGCTGCAAGTGGATGGGAGTGAGGGGAGGCAGCCAACTGGTCATACGACCGCGGGGAAGGAGGGCAGGAACTGGAAGGGGCGCAGGCAGGGGGAGGGGAGAGGTGAAAGGGAGGGTCCCAGCCCTCCACTTTGGGCTCCTAAGAGTTCCTTCACTGGGCCAATCGTGCCCGTCATTCCTGCTCATCCTACTGGGCCATCCTCGCCCGTCCGGCCGTCATCCTGGCCCGCTGCGCCTGGCCCAACACAAAGCTCGTGGGTCACCACGGCCTTAAAAATTGTACTGCCCGCCGGCCTGGTTAATCAGTTAACGGCTTTATAGCCCGGCCTCGGTCAAGCCATGCCTAACTTGACGGGGCGAATGGCGCCTCTGGCTGAGATGCCTGGCAAAATATATAATCAGCAATAACAAATCAAATCAATAATCGTTTATATGCTGCAAAACTTGAATTATATGTATTATAATCATTATATTCATATCAAATATGTAGACTCAACTATCAAATATATAGGCTTTGAGACAATTCATTATGTGATTAACATAGATGTTATTTCATCATTTATGGTTTTTAACGATTTTGATTTTATATTCTATCGATATACTGCTAATTTAATCAATAAAATTATTGTTCTCTTAAAAAAAAAAGCTTAATATGTAAAAACCTTTCAAGTTCATGTTTTTTCAATTTTAAAAATAAAACTAAACAAAAACAAATGAGGAAATTATTGCTTGCACAAGTTGGATCCAGACTGGGACAACAACCACACCCGTATTGAACAATAGTGAAAGTTATAAAATAAAAAAACAAATATGTGTGTTATAATTACTTTATTGAGAAATAAATCTAAATATGTGGGAAGAATCCAAATTATTACAAAAAAAAAAGAAAGAAAAAAGATGTGGAGTAATGATTTCAATTCATTTTTTACCTGAAAATCACTCGAAATCAAAACAGAGGAATTGCAAGAGAGAAGTAGAGGGGGCTTATAAAAATAAAACTGTATTTAGAATAAATATGAAAAACTGTATGGTATTATTTAGAATAAAAAAATTAATTTTCTTATTCCGTGTCTTGCCCACAAGTACTACAGCTAAACTATGAAAATTCAACCTAAATTTTTTTTCTTACCCTTTTCTAAAATAATATTTTTATTGATTTCAAAATTGAAATGATTATTTGAATTAATTTTATTTTTCAAATTTAAGATACCCCTTCCTCTCACACGAAAGAAATTATAAATATGTGAGTATTTTACACAATGAATAAATAAATAAATCTTTGATCACAAGTTTTAAAATTTAGAAGTCAATAATAATTGGAAAATGAAGAACAAAAAAATGGAAAAGAAGATCAAGAAAAGTATGAAAAATATAATTAATGAAAGACTATTTTATAACAAAGGGATGAGATATTTAAGAAATTTATACATTTTAGAGTATTTTCAAGAAAAAATGTAAAGAAGGATTCTTTAATCTCTGTATCTAGGAAGTGTCCTTAGGTCATCGAAGGTTTACGAGCCGTTAACTTTTATGGGATTAGTCGAGGCATACATAAGATCGTCCTAACACCCTTCGCTATAAAAAGAGAGAGAAATTAGTTTAAATTGGACAAAAAAGTTATTTATAAAACTAACCTTAAAAATGTTATTTGTCAAACAAAATACCTTATAAAGTGCAAAGATTATAACCCCACATGATAACTAAATCTCCATCGGTATTTTGTCCCATCCTTGTGTTATAACTGTTGGACCAAACAATTATTTTTATGTAAAACCGAAAGTTATCGCTGACTTCGGTTTCCAAATTAAAGTGGTAAACCCGACAGTATTTTGAACAATATTTCATGGGTTCATTCTACTAATTGAGCAAAATAATGTAGTATATTCATTTGTTAAAATCGATAAGAAATGAATGAGAAAAATAGTTCTGCGACCCTTGAAAAGGTGCTATTTGGACTTTCGGGCCAGTTGTGTCCGCTCATGAAAAGGTATTGTTTGACTTTCATTTTTGAATATACCCTTTCATTTTTTGGAATACTAGTTTTGTAATGTGATCCCGGAAGTCACCAAGAGGTCTATAAATACTCAGGTTCATTGTCATTCTGAAATATAACAAACAAATTTTAGTCATTTTCATTCAGTAAACAGTGCACTAAGTTAACCTTTAGTGCATTATTTTTCGGCATTTAAGGTAAAGCAGTATCTCTGTGAGTACACAACATAGTTTGAGTTCTCCGGACAGATGGGGATTGGAGTGCTACTTATCCTGCAAAGATCATCGATCCCGAGAGGCAAACGCCTAGATTCCATATGCACCAAGAGTTGGGGCTAAATCAGTTTTAGCATAAGGTCAAACACTAGCCTCGATCTACCTAAAGTTCTATACCGCCATGTTCCGTAATCGAAGTTAGTATCTAGTTTGCATATATCATAAATCGTTACGTAACACTTTCATGTCACACTTATCTTTTCCAGGTAACACTTCTATATAACCTGCTTTACATTTAATTGCTACTATTTTAGTATACTCGCATGTTTCAACCGAAATCTCCAACCAAGAATTTTACTATATTTGAATACCTTAGAGTCAACACTCCAACATTCTTAAGACAGAGTTTCAATTAGTTTAATTACTAGTTGTGGTTATGGTTTTGATATAAAACAGCACTTTGTTTCGGTTGAATTTAATCAAGCAGCACCAAACAAAGGACTTTTGATAAACCATACAAAAATGTTAAAGTAGTAATTTCAAACAAGAATATGACCCGCTTCCGTTTTATAACCATCGCTTTTATATTATTGTTTCTGGAAATAGTTTAGGTAATCTTTTGTTTGTTAGAAATTGATGCAAATGATATTAATGTTCCTGCTACTATAGATCATGCTGTGCATATGGTGCTTATTTTTGTTCCAACTCATGTGTCTCATGAGGAGAAACCCAAAAAGTTCAATGAGAATGATTTCAAGAGATGACAATAGAAAATGTTATTCTATCTCACTACGTTGAATCTTGCAAAGTTTCTTCGTGAGGATGCTCCCATTTGTAGTGAGAATGAGGCCGACCGCTAAGTTGTTGCTGCGGCGGATGCATGGAAGCACTCTGATTTTCTTTGCAAAACTATAGTCCTCAATGGATTGATAATACATTATATAATGTGTATAGTCCAATCAAGGCTAGAGAGTTGAATCCTTGGATAGAAAAAAAATACAAGACTAGAGGATCTTAATGAAGCAAATTCGCTGTATGCATTCCTTAATTATAAAATGGTGGATTCCAAGACTATCATAAGTCAAGTTCAAGATCTTCAAGTGATCTTACATGAAATTCATGCTGAAGGGATGGTGCTTAGTAAATCTTTTCAAGTGGCTACAATTATTGAGAAATTACCGCCAAATTGGAAGGACTTCAAAAATTATTTGAAACACAAACGCAAAGAAATGAAACTTGAAGATTTGATCGTGAGATTGAGGATAGAGGAGGACAATGAAGTCTCCGAAAAGAAAGTAGGCAATCATTCCATGGAGTCAAAGGTACATGTGATTGAAGAGGGACATAAAACCAACAAGAAAATGAAGTATGTTGGCCAACAAGGGGCCAGGGGTGGTGATTCCAAGAGGTTCAAAGGCAATTGCTTTGTGTGCAACAAACCGGGACATCATGCAAAGGATTGTCGAAACCATAAAGCACAAGTGAACCATAAGAGGAAGGCTACCCAAGCCAATATAACCGAGGTGGAAAAACTTTTAAAAAATGCTTCTAACATAAGTTTTTATGCTGTAGTATCCGAAGTCAACTTGGTGGGAAATACTAAGGAATGGTGGGTGGACACCGAGGCCACTAGACACATATGTTCGGATAAGAAGATGTTCTCTTCATATGAAACAATTAATGATGGAGAACAACACTTTATGGGAAATTCCTCCACTTCCAAAGTTGAAGACAAAGGAAAGGTTATATTGAAGATGACTTATGGGAAAGAGCTTACTCTCAATGATGTGTTGCATGTTCCAGAATTCGAAAGAATCTTGTGTTTGGATCGTTGTTGAGTAAGAAGGGTTTTAGGTTGGTTTTTGAGTCCGAAAAATTTGTACTCACTAAGAGTGGGATTTATGTAGGCAAGGGATATATGAGCAATGAGCTCTTTAAGATGAATGTAATGACTATTGTATCTTATTTAATAATAAGAACACATCTTTTGCTTATATGCTTGAGTCCTCTAATATATGGCATGTTAGATTAGGACATGTTAATTTTGATACTTTGCGTAAATTAATGAACGTAAAATTGTTGCCTAAATTTAATATTGATGCAAATCATAAATGTGAGATATGTGTTGAATCAAAATTAACTAGAGCATCATTTCAAGATATTGAAAGAAGTATCAACTTTAGTTAATTCATAGTGATACATGTGATTTGAAATATGTTCAAACTAGAGGTGGAAAGAAATACTTTGTGACTTTTATTATGATTGCACAAGATATTGCTATGTATATTTACTAAGGAGTAAAGATGAAGCATTGGAAAATTTTTCTGCATTATAAGAATGAGGTTGAGAATAAACTCGGTAGAAACATTAAGGCAATACGAAGTGATCGAGGTGGTGAATATGACGACCGCTGACGGCTCGCCAAGAACATGGTATTATTCAACAAACTGCACTATGTTCTCAAAGAAATGCACTGTCGAACGAAAAAAAAATAGAACATTGAAAGAGATGATGAATGCCATGTTGATTAGTTTAGGACTACCTCAAAACTTATGGGGAAGTTTATTTTCAAATAAATAATATTTTAAATAAATTACCCTAGAAGAAGTTAGACAACACCCCTTATTCATTATGGAAAGGTCGGTGTCCTTCCTACAAATATTTAAAAGTGTGGGGGTGTTTGGCTAAGGTGATGGTTCCTAATCCGACCTAAGAATATTGATTGTATATTTATTGGTTATGCAATAAATAACAAAGCATCGCTTTCTAATGCATAAACTGATATTCTCGATATAGTTGATGTCAATATAATAATTGAGTTAAGAAATGCATCATTCTTTGAAAATATGTTTCCTAGTAAAAATGCATGTGATGAGAGTTCTCTTAAGAGAACTCATGATATTGCAACTAGTGATATAGACCATCAATCTATAAATGATGAAAGTGAAGAGGTACTTAGACGTAGTAAAAGGGCAAGGACTTCCAAGTCCTTTAGTCCCGATTTTCTAACATATTTGTTAGAAAATGAGCCTCAAAGCTTCAATGAAGCAATGTCCACCAAGCACCTATGTGGAAAGAAGTTGTGGGCAGTAGAATTGAATCCATCATGCAAAATCACACTGAGTTTAATGATCTTCCTCCGTGAAGTAAACCATCGGGGTGTAAATGGATCTTTAAGAGAAAAATGAAACTCGATGGGACACTGGATAAGTGCCAAGGCTAGGCTTGCAGCAAAAGGCTATGTAAACAAAAGAAAGTCTTGATTACTTTGATACATATTCCTAACACGGAATAACATCTATTCGTATGCTCATAATGTCAAAGATCGATAATCGTGAGATACACCAAATGGATGTGAAAACAAATTTTCCTAAATGGTGACTTAAAATGAGGAAATTTATATGGACCAACCCGAAGGGTTTATTTCTTCCTAGACAAGAGAAGAAAGTATGTAGACTTGTTAAATCACTCTATGGTTTAAAGCAAGCACCGAAACAATGACACAGGAAATTTGGACAAGGTAATGATACAATGGTTTCACAATTAATGAATGTGATAATGTTTTTATGTTAAAGACACAAATAGTCGGATAAGGTCAGTTGCTTGCCTATATGTGGATGGATATTTATTTTTTGGATAGTAACAATTATATTATTACAACTACCAAGAAATGTTGTCTAGTAAATTTAACATGTATGATTTTGGTGTTGGTGATGTTATCCTAGAATTAAAATTTCTAGAACATCCGGTGGACTTATATTATTCAATCACATTATATCGAGAAATTACTTGACAAGTTCGACAAAGATGAAAGCAACATCGCTTAGAACACCCGCTGATATAAATCTTCATTCCGCCTTAAAAATATTGGTCAAAGCATATCACACCTGGAAAATTCTCGTAGAGTCATCGAAGCCCAATGCATGTCATGAACTCCGCACTCAGACTGTATATAAGATACTCGTTAATAAACTGAGTAGATATACGAGTAATCCGAGTAGACCATTGGAAGGCAATTATCGTGGTTCTAGATCTAAGATATAATCACTATGGATTACATTATACAAGATATCCAACAAGATTCAGAAGGGTATAGCGATGCAAACTGATATCCGATATGAAGGATACAAAATCTATGTAAGTGGTTATGTTTTTACACTTGAGCAGCTTGTATCTTGGAAATCCTCAAAGCAATGTGTATCGCTGCATCCACAATGGAATTCGAATTTATCGCTTGGGATAAAGCCGAGAGCAGCGTAGTGGTTTGGCCAATTTCTAGAGAATATTCCAATATGGCCCAAACTTATGCCAACAATTTGTATACATTGTGATAGCCAATTTGCAATTGATAGGGCATAGAATGACATGTATAACGGTAAGTCTAGACATATACGTCGTAGACATAATATCGTAAGGCAATTGCTCTCAAATGAGATTATTTCTATTGATTATATAAAGTCAAAGGATAATCTAGCGGATCCGCTTAAAGGTTTGACGAAAGAGCAAGTAAATTGCACATCGAGGGGAATAGGATTAAAGCCTATGACAAAAGAATCACCTTAATGAAAACCCAACTTAGTTGACTAGAGATCCCAAGATCTAGGTTCAAAGGGACAACTGAATTATGCGTGATTAAAAAAGAAGCACTAAGGAGATAATCTCTCCTACCTATTCCTATGATAAACTAGTGCTGCCTGCAGAGTTTATTAGGGTAAGCTATTGTAACACCCCGAAATATACCCTAGTCGTTTTCGACATGTTTAGGGTATTTTGTAAGCATAAATTGACTGTTTCGCGAGTTAAATGTGAAAAACGGGAACGAGAGACCCGAAAATTTACAACACTTAAGGACAAAATAGTAATTTGTCCAAAAAGGGGCCTAAAGACATGGATTAAGAAGATTGGGGGCCAAAATACAATTTGGGAACTTGGAATTCAAATAGTCAAGAGTTGGAGGACTTAAATGCAAAAAGGAGATTTAACCCAAAAATGGATTGCTGAAGGTTAAACACGGCCTTAACTCAGTAACATGATTTAAGACCAAATTGGTCTCCAAAGAGAGCAAAAACCGTGAAGGCCAAGAAGAGGAAGAGGAAGAGGAAGAAGAAGAGAAGAGAAGAGAAGAGAAGAGGAAAGCCAAGCCAAGGTATGGAACTTTGGATTTTTGGTATGGAAACCAACCTTGATTATGATTTCTATGAGATTTGGCATGTATCTTTGAGTTTGTGATGAGCTTAAAAGTAATCTATTTTTAGTCCATTTTTTCTGTTGATTTTAATGTAAAAAGGAATAATTAAGATGCAGAGATATGAAGAAACTCACCAAATTTGTTATTTGCAGGAAGTATAAAAGAAAGAGGAAAATGCAAAAGTGGAAAATGCAAGAATCGGGCGGAGTAAAATGCGTAAAATGTAGCAGAATGAAAGCAACTCGGGCTAACTTATGTTGCGCTTGGGTTTACATACCAAACATGAGGTCGCTACATCGTGAAATTGAAGGAAACTGATGCGTGTCGCGACATGGATAACAAGATATCGAGGTCGCGGCTACGAGACCGCCATGAGAAAGTCAGAAGAAGCGAGCTGAGGTCGCAACGTGAGATCGAAGTCGTGACATCGTGAACCGCGCCTTAAAGTCAGAGTCACGGCGAAGTCGCGACAAAGATATCGATGTCGCCACATCGAAACGAATGAGACTCAGGAGGCACGAAGTGATGTCGCGACAAGGGATTGATGTCGACAAAGAAGAGCAATCAAAGGAAGATACAAGTGGCGGCAGACTTAAGCACGCAGCAATCGATGTCATCACAACATATTGATGTCGCTGACATCATGAGAAACCAGCTGAAACCCGCAGATCCTTTAGTTGATGTCACAAGAGATTACGTCGCGACATCCGAAGACAAGTTGAATGTCGCAGAAGACATGAGCCGGTGGTCGCCACGTGAGATCAGGTCGCGACATGAGGAGAGATTCGCTTGAAACCCCGCGGCGGGCGTACTAGATGTCGCTGACAAGAGATTGTTGTCGCGACACCAAGAGCAACTAGTCAAGGCTCCGTGAGAACTAAGTCGGTGGTCGCGACTCGAGATCGGAAGGTCGCGACATCGTGAACCTTCGTGATGAAAGTCGTGGTAAAGAAATGAACCGGCCGCCACGACAAGGGACGTAGGTCGCGATATCGGCGATTCCGCTGGAAGCTGAATTTTATTTAGTCATGTCACGATAAGAGGTCAAGTCACGCCACCGTGCCATCAAGTGAAGACCGCAACCCCATAAGTTGATGTCGCTGATGAGACCGTCGCCGGCTACACGAGACCGCCGCTGAAGGTTGAAGCTCCATAAAGTGATGCCGCGACAAGATATCGGCGTCGCTATTATTGGGAATTACTGTGATTAAATTCATTGTGAGCTCTTAAAGCGTCGGCCAAGACCGGATCCCGGACGTAAGATATCGCTGAAAGATGGTTTCATTTAGTTGATGTCACGACAAGAGAATGACGTCGCGACATCAGGAGCAACATGTGAAACCTGCAGAAGAAGTAAGTTGATGTCGTGACAAGATAATGACGTCAGCGACATCATTAATGATCGCTTCAAGACTGCATAGACAAGAAGTCGAGGTCGCTGGCCACATGAGACTGAGGTTCGCGACATGGATGATGTCGCACAAGGAATCGAGGTCGCGACTCTGAATCCAGAATATGGGCCAATTAATCCTGAATCCACAAAGACCAGATTGGAATTGTACCAATTGAAAACTTATAACACGCTAGCCTATCCGTAAGAGGAAGACAAATATGCCATGCACGAGAGGTCCTGATATTGAAGGCTCACTCTTCTTTTAGTTTTCTTTCTTTTCTTTCTTTTCTTTTATTTTTCTTCAATGTTGATAGTTAGAGATTAGATTAGATTTATCGTTCTATTTTTCTTTTATTTTCTGGAATTGATGTTATCGCTGGTGCTAAAAGTCGTAATGCGTAATTCAATTCTTTCAAATTACTACCTGAATGTTGAAGTTCGCACAAATTTCGAATTTGGCCATCCGGGGCCAAATGCAAAGATATTCTTATGATCGGGAGGAATGTCGTAGTGCACTAAGAATCGAGGAACCCACTTCCATTGGCAATGCTATTTTCGTAAATTATCTTTCCGTTGTTATTTCCGAAGAAATCGCGACTTCGCTTATGAATTTACTAAGCTATGGGTTTAAAGTTTTTGATCCGACACGCTTCTTATACCCGTATTAAGAAGTGTTTCGTTGTTTCATTTTTCAAGGAGGTCCTCTGAAAGGACACAGATGAGTAATCCCGAGTTAAGGAATATTTTAAGGTATATTAACCTGCTATTAGAGATCTAATGAGCTTTGTGAGTTTACTTGATAAATCCTCTTCCCACTTGAAATCAAGAACGAGTTGAATGAGTTATCAATTTAAACAAGCAGAGAGTTCACCTCAATTCGAATAGTGTAGCCAATCCCGTGTTAGCTGAGATCTAATCAAGGAGAGGGTGATCTATTCTAATTGGAGGAAGAGTAACATAAGTTGTATATCCTGCTTGACCGATAACTGGGAGTTAAGGTGTAATGGCCCATAAAATGGGTATAGCACGAAAAGAAAATACCTGCACTAGGAAGTCCCCGTTAAAAGTAGTTATCTAATTCCTCGTATTCGAGAGAATCGTGTCAAAATTAGATAATGAAAATGTGAAGCGCGAGAGCATCCAGCCTGAACTATTAACGCCGACGCATTTTGCAACTAAATTACAAGCAAAATTAACAAGTTGACAAATGCAATCATACTTCACAATAGCATTGATCTTAATGCGTCTCTAAACGGTACTATTCAATTTCTATTCATTTTCCTAACTATTAATTATTCTTTATTCTTTATATTCAAGTTTATTGTCTATCTCGCTTATTTCCCCTTTGTTCATTTAATTTTCCGGAAGACCTTAATGTCGATCTTTACTATCATTTAAAGGGGTCCAAATAGTATGAAGATCGAGTAGTCAGGTAGTTGATTTAAAATTCGAGATCTCTCGTGGACGATATCCGACTTAAATCCATTTTATTACTTGTCGAATTGCGTAATCTCTTGTATCGCACTGAAACCAAATCTTTGAAAATGATTTACTTAGGAGATTGGGTTTATATAGTATAATATCAAACAAGTTTTATGGCAAGGTGGTCTGGGATTAGATAATAGTCCTTTAGTAATTTTGTTATAAACTGCAGTGTATATGTCATTTGGTCTCACGTAAATAGTTTTATTGCATCATTATCAGATTAGTTAATAGTCCTCGACACCGATGATATATTAGCATATGTAAGCTAGTCCTAAGCACGCTT
The DNA here is from genome assembly GCA_016808115.1 of Tetrastigma voinierianum. NCBI lineage: Eukaryota > Viridiplantae > Streptophyta > Magnoliopsida > Vitales > Vitaceae > Tetrastigma > Tetrastigma voinierianum. The sequence continues at coordinate 194,797 of JAEQBH010000246.1, read as the reverse complement.
GTATGATGATTATTTTGCTCAAACCTGTGGTTTTGTTGGGGTTTCACCTTAACCCAAATATTATGGAAAGTAAGGTTTTGGTAACCCATATGGCATAAGATGGTTATGGAATCCTTCCTTTGAGGAGGGATTCATGATTAATTGAGAGTCATTGAGTTAGGGTTTAGAATAAACCCTAACTAATCATCATGGTTGGTTTGAGGATGGGTCATAACCCATGTTGAAATGATTTTGGAGGAATTCATGAAAGGATTTGGAAGAAAGATATGTAATTGAAAGAGGAAATGAATAGAAAAGAGGTTACAAGAGACATATGGAATGGTTTTGATGTGTGTTTGAAGTATAGAATTGAATTGGGGATCAAAAATATGGAAAAAGGAGAGAAAATACACATTCTGGGCAATTCTCGGTGATGTGTACCGGTACACCTTGAATGTGTACCGGTACACTTTGCATTCTGGTCATTTTTGGCCAATGTGTACCGGTACACTTTAGGGGTGTATCGGTACACCTCGCTTTGGTTTCCGTCACCCGCCAGATTTTAGCCATAACTTGCTCATTTCTTATCCGACGGAGTGATTCAAGTGGCTACGTGAAAAATATACTTCAAGGAGAACAAAAATCCAAAGAATAGGCATTGCCAAATTTGATCCTAAGTGGCCTAAAATTCACTCATAGTGGGGCCATGTGCAAGCCAAATTTCCTGCCCAAATGAACATGGGAGGCCCCAAGTTTCGACGTAACTTGAGTTTCGGTGCTCCGAATTGGGTGATTCCAGTTGGAATAGAACCCTTAGCACCTTAGCTTTAAAATAGTTCAAAGAGATAGTGCCAAATATGAAGTTAAGACCCCGGAAAAGGGGAGTATCTCAAACTGTCCCTGCAAAATTCCAGAATGACTAGTCAAGTATGAAAATGCCATAACTTCCGCTTGTATGATCCGATCGAGTGATTCCAACTCTTGGGTAAAGTAGATCCAGAAGAATAAGAATCCATGAATAAGGTGTGATTACATACGCATCATACCTACCAAGAATGAAGGACTTATTTGTCATGAACACCTATAACTAAGAATGCCCCATTATAAGATAGTAAGTTAATGACCTCATATAATTGTAAAACCACCTAAGGCCGCTTATTAAACGACACAAAGACTACTATCCCGAATAGTACTCGCATCTCGTTAGTGCCGCACTTCGTCCCGACTCAAGACTTATTCTCGACAAGGCTCCTAAGACCCCGATTAGTACTTCTATTCCCGACAAGGTTCGACACTCCGATTAGTACTTCTGAGATCCCGATTAGTGCCCTAAGACCCTCGATTAGTACTTCTATGACTTCGATTAGTGCTACTAAGACTCTCGCTCGACACAAGCACAAGACTCCCGTCCCGTTATACTAAGGCACTCCCCACATGACTAATGTTACTTAAGACTCCAGATCAGATAAGATCTCTGCACTTATTTGTGTTTCGTGTCCTACTCATTCCGTATTACCGGGTCTTAGAAGTCAAACAATTATAAGGATAAGACTCTAATAGAGAGAATAAGAATAAAGATCCGAATGTACCTCCAGACTGCTCCATAGTACCTACTCACTCCCGTCTCGATCAAGTTCTCAGAAAGTACCCACGTACCTCGCTCCGACAGCCTCAGAAGACTCACGTACTCCCGTATCCGGAAAATGTTCGTAAGCACCTACCTGCACTCGTATTTAATTGCTACGTCGACTGATTTAGTTACGTAGCACCTACGGGTACCCCGCCTCCGATTAACCCCGGACCGAGAAGTCTGCAAGACTTGGGGTCACCTCAGACTAATTAAGTCCCGTAGTACCTACTGCACCATGTATTTGAATAGTCCCGTAGTGTTCGCCGTGTACTTATGTATTTGAATAAGTTCTGTCCTGTATCTAAATAAGTTATGTCCCGATCCGAATAAGTTCGCCATTCCGTATCCGATTAAGTTCCTCAGAGTACCCAATGGCACTCCCAGACGTGACAAGCTCGTTTCGCTCTCCGATTAAGTTCCAGCACTCCACTTCCGCACTCTCAGATTTCATCAAGTCTCAGAGTACCTGGGTACTCCTCAGATCCGATTAAACTCAAGAAGACTTACTGCATTCCCATCGTAGAAACAAGTATAAGTCCAAAGAGTACCTAAGGTGCTCTCGCATCCGTAAAATAAGTATATGATCCGTTTCCGACCAGACCGCCCGACTAATGTCCATATTCGACATGTATCTCGCATAATTGATCCGAATTCCTCAGAGCAGATACTGACATGATTAGCCTCAATTTATTGTACCTACTGCACCTTCAAGACAAGGATAAGATCTATAAGACAAGAGCAAAGTCTCAGGCATGATAAGATCCAAATACATGTATAAGTTCGTATCACACGTATAAGATCCAAAACCAAGATGTGTCTCGAAATACCAAAGATAAGTCCAGAAGACCAGGATATACTTCGTAGTACAAGTGAGCAAGACACGGCACCGGAGAGAAGTTTGTAGTACTTACAAGTGCTCGTATAAGGATAAGTTCAATACCGCATGACACGCCTGACCCCGCGATACCTACGGTACCTCCAACCGTTGTAAACTCCGTAGTATAAGAAAGTTCTGAACTCCTACGGAGTCCCACCGAAAAATAAGTCTCGTGAGGCAGTGTTCTGCATTCCTACTTCCGAGTCCCAATTGAAAATAAGTCTGTTATAAGAATAAGTCCTGTATAAGAATAAGCTCTGTAACTCCTATGGGAGTCCTGAATAAAACAGATAAAGCCCTGCTTTTGAGCTTGGCACTGTATAAGCCCATGATATGAATGCATGAAATTTGAGACTGCTATGGTTATACACTTATTATAATTGTGTATATATGCATGCATTTGTATAAGTTATAAGATATGTTTCCACTAAGCGCAAAGCTTAAAGACGGGGTTTTTAATCCGTGTAGGTACGAGAAGACGCCAAGAACATCCGTGATACAACCGGGCCAACACACTGTAGCGGTTCACTACACGAGGTTCCGCGCCTGGACATTTGTAAATGGGAAAGTAATCAAGCCAGAATTGTAAACGGACCCTAGAAATTATATTATACTGATGAGCAAGATGTGGGCAAAATTCGCTTGGTTTTAAAAAATCAGAAAAGAGTCCCAAATTCTGAGTCTTGGCACCTAACTCGCCTTGATCACTAACGGCCTGACCGGAATTGGGGCGTGACAGCTATGCTTTTAATGGTTCTTATAACTTGGAAAATCCAAGTGGGATATTGTAGGATATTCCCAATAGACTCACCATAAGTGGGTGAAGGGGCCGTCGTGAGAATCTCTAAAGGTCAATTTCAAAGCACTCATGAAACCAGGTTGTTCAGTAGCCAAATGAACACACAATCATGAGAACCAATTATGTTAGGAAAAGATCAGGTGAAGTCTATTCGACCGACATCAAACAACTGAATAGTTCAAGACATCACGTTCACTATTTAGCCGATATGTCCGATGGGCTTTCACTAGGGAAGGTTCAAGGCCGAAAGCTACCTATCTCAATGCACGATCTTTCCAAAGATGTACTCTATAGCGTATCAAGATTATCATTTTTGCATACAAACAACCAATTTTCATTCATGTGGGGATTGTTTGACCAAAACAGCTTTTTTTAAAGTGTAAAACTGAGCTTCGGTTGACTTTGAGCCTAAATTAAAGTGGGACTCGATTGTTATTTTGAACAATATTTCGTGGGTTCATATTCTACTAAGTGAGGAGAATAATGTAGTATATTCATTTGCTCAAATCGAGTAAGAAATGAATGAGAAAATAGGCTCCCAAGTGACCCTCTTGAAAAGGTGCTATTTGGACTTTCAGTTTGAGTTGTGTCCGTTCATGAAAAGGTGTTGTTTGGACTTTCAGTTTGATTTGTGTTCGTTCATGAAAAGGTGTTGTTTGGACTTTCATTTTGAGTTGTGTCCTTTCATTTTTAGTTGTGTCTTTTCATTTTGAGTTGTGTCTTTAGGATGGCGACCGGCCCGAAAGTCATCGTAAGAGCCTATAAATACTGTGTTCATTAATATTATGAAATATAAATAAACGACTTCCTACTATTATCTAAGAACAATGCACTAAGATGCCTTAAGGCATTATTTTTCGGTATTTAAGGCAAGGTATTCAGAGTACATAAATATAGTTTGGTTCTCTCGATGTATAGATTGGAGTGTACTTCTATCTCATGTGAAGATCATTATATCCCGGGAGGCGCACGCCAGATTCCATAAGTACCAAGAGTGGGGGCGAACTGCTCTTGCGAGGACATAAAGGTCAAACACTAGCCTTGATCTACTAAAGTTCTATCACAATTCCTGTTCTGCAATAGGGTTAGTATCTAGTTTGCATATCTCAGAAACTATTACGTGTAACAGTTTCATGTCACACTTTATCTTTTCCGTGTAGCACTTCTATATAACTGTTTCACATTTAGTTGTTACTGTTTTAGTATACTTTGCATGTTTCAAAACTGAAATTTCAACCAGTAATTTTACTATATTTGAATACCCTAGAGTCAACATCTCCAACAATAACTAAGTCTTCATGGTAGTTTAGTTATTATAACTAAATCTTCACGATCATTTTTGTTCAAAAATATGTTTTTTTGTATTTTTTTTTCATAATTAAACATTTTTTTTACAATATAGTAAAAACTTGTGACCCCTCCCTTCATGCCTTGCCATTTTAAACTTTGAACGTTTTATTAATTGAGTTAAACAATTGGACATGTATTTTTGTACTTGTATTTGGATTTCAAAGAAATATGTTAGTTTTGTAATATTTTTTTTCCTAAAAAATAAATCTACATAATTGCATTTTGAATTGAAATTAGGTAATTAACCAATTTACCATACGTAATTGGATTTCTTTCCAAAAAATAATAGGTTACCACACCTGATTGGATTTAAAAAAAAAAAAAAGTTTTGTGCTCATGCCTATACATAAAACCTAAATCTTTCTTCTTTTTATTATTATTATTTTTTCTCCTCTATCACAACTAACAATCAGAATAATGGCTTGCTCTTCAAATTCAGATTGGGCATCACTCCCTACTGATCTTCTCGGTTAGATTCAGGGAAACACTTAAGCCAAGGGAAGATTACTCTGACTTTCCAAATCACCTTCACGGTACAATGCAGTCGCAGTGCTTCTGTAAAATTACTCAAACTGATAATCATTGTCGTTCCACCACCAATCATTATTACTCTTTCCACCACAGACGGAGATAGTCTGATTATGCGACGTCATCAGCAGTACATGTCTGGGGAGTCTAGCTGCAAGGCGTGAGATTATAAAACAGCGATCTCCCATGGCTATAGTCTGGCAGACAATAATCCGCCTCTGATCTTTGTGGGAGCAATCCTTCTTCCAATCTATCTTTCTGAGAAACATCGCTTTCTTCCCACAAAATCATCAGATTTTCCGCGTCATGTGATATGCTCATCCTGCCAATGAAGAGATGATATGTGTGGTCTTATCGATCCTGACGACAATATGCATGATTATGCATGACACCCAGATGTGGTTGAAACAGAAGATAGCGTTCATCAAATTAGGAGATGAAGACTGGACTTACGTTAAAGAGTTGCAGGATCTATCAGATATTGCTTTCATCAATGGCGTATTCTTCGTCGTCGATCGAAGGGGTGTGAATTTTTCTCTTCATGTGATCAAGAACAATGATAATGCATGCAAGTTGAGATTGATTTCTTCACCTGTTGTTGATGATGATCGCTTTCAGCAAAGATTTGGTGAATCTCTCAAGGCGACCATTACGCTGACAGATAGAAAAACACATGACAGCCTGTGAGTATGTGCTCAAAGCGCAAGCCTGCACTCCACTCCAGAAGGAGTTAGCATAGAACCAACAAGGAAGATCGATCCATAGTGAGATCTTACCCATGCCAAAGTTTACGGGCCCAGGCCTAGAGTTGAAACCACTCTGCCAGGTAATCAAGCAATATAGGCGCAGCCTAGAAACTCAAGCAAAAGGGAAACACTAAGTCTCCATGATCTGCGCCCCACGGATTAGGAAAGAAGAATCTTGCATGATCACGACTCCTCCATTATCCCTTAATAGTCGGTCCATGATAAGGAAAAAGAAACTCCTCACCCAATGGGAGAGATACCGTATCACTGTCTAACAAGGAAAGTAACCACAATTTCTCTTTATAAATACCGACCCATTCTACCACAAAAAGGTACACAATTATAATGCCATCCATAATTGAATTCTTTCCTTTTAGTAAGAAAAAAACTGACTTAGGCATCGGAGAGCCGGCATGGTTCCCCGCCGGACCATCTTTAGTGCGTGCCGCAGTTATACGAAGATCTGCCTGAACAGACGCGTTTCAAATGACCCCGAGAAGATCCAAATTTTAATCTAGAGAAAGCACCATCATTTTCGCATCTTTCCGTGGGACCAATCGCCTTCACAAATAAAACAATTCTCAATGATTGATGCATCACCCGAAATATGAGCAGAGTCACTAACCCCGGGGCGCAAGACCAAAGAAGGTGACCTTAGATAGCCGACCTGCAAGAGACGCCCTCGAAACTTTACAAGCCAATACTGACGAGGTGGAGGCACTCAGTCTCACCAACCAGCGTTTGTTGAGAGACTTGGAGGAACTCACCAGACAAATGCAGTGGCCGCGGGACGAACAACAACACCACGATGCTCCTCGAGACGCTAACGGAGAAGGAGAAACTAGCCAAGCCAAGGAGCACGATCCTTATAGTTCTCAGAGATCGCACCGAGGGATTCTTGCAGAATAACAGAGAATTTAATTCCATCCTTTATCACCCGAGATAGGGGAACGGTCGGGAGCAAATGGGCCTGGACATTTCCAACAAGAGCTCGTACCTAATATGAGGGAAACTATGAAAGGCCGAGCTCCCGTCTCCATGGATGCCTTGGTGCAACGAACCGAACTCTCGCCATCGCCGGTACTACACTTTCCCCTCTCCCAAAGAAGGTTCACGCCCTCGATCAAACGTTCGATGGAATGAAAGATCATGTGGATCACCTCAATACCTACAAGAATCAGATGGAGCTACACGGATACCAAGATCTCGCTAGATGAGCCCAGCCACGCTCAAAGCCGTGCCTTAAATTTCCGTTCAACAAACCCGCCCATCACAATCTCATCCTCTCGCAGAGCTATCCATCGAGTCTGCCTCCCACTTCGGGCCGGAGCCCGGACACAATGTAGCCGAGCCATCACTAGTTGACCATGGGCAGAGCCCACAGAGAACCCTTAAAGTCCCATGCGTCCGCAGAGGTTTAATGCAGAGTCGTTAAGGGTAGACATCCTAGATGAGAAGTTCACCACCACCGCTTTCATTACTAGGTTGGGTGTACAGTCGAAAGACATGATGTTTTCCATCTCAAAAACCCTCAAGCAATCATGGCCGAGGTGCTCGCCAAAGCAGAGAAATACATAAATGGCAAGGAAGCCCTTTTATCTAAGCGAGAAAACTCTTCTGCGCAGAAAGAGAAAGACAGGGGCGAGAAAAAGCGAGAACGAAGCCCCAAGAGGCGAGGAGACAAGGATAGATCTTCATAAAGAGATAGAGAGAATAGAGTACGATCTCCAAAGAGACGAGGAAACGTTAGGGACTGTTTGGGCCCACCTTAACTCGAGCTGCAGCAGCTATATCCACCTCGACAATTCACCCCCTTGACAACCTCGATGTCACAGGTCCTACGTGAGACACAACACGGAAAATTTTTAAGGTGGCCATCTCAAATGAAGATGCACTTCCAGCGAAGAGACTCAACCAGCATTATGAATTCCATAGGGATCATAGACACGTAATGTGATGATCGCATCCAATTGAGGAAGAATTGAATACCTAATCCGACGTGGACATCTCGTGTCGTCAGGGCCTCGGTCAGACTGAGCGCCGCCCCATCACCCGCCAACCAAATTCCAACTAGCACTAGCAACCCGAGAAATCCATGGATCTCCGAGGATTCACATGGGGAGGGGGAGTCCAGCTTCATCCCGAAGGCTCACCACGCAGGACGCATCGTGGAGGCACTGGAAATACAAGCAGTATCCAAACTCCCCTAGCTAGACACCACCATAACTTTTTCGGACTCCAACATGGAAGGCTGCCAACATCCTCATGACTATCCCCTGGTAATACGGGCCGTCATAGCCAACAAAACGGTACACATGGTCCTGGTCGACAACGGAAGCTCAACCGACATCATCTTCGCGTCGGCCTTCGATAAAATAGGCATCGGAATGGAGAAACTAGAACCGGTCAATGCCCACCTGCGGGGATTCTCCGGAGAAAGAGTGCTACCCCTGGGGTCAATACAACTAGTGCTCATTCTAGGAGATCCCCCATGCTAGGCCACAACAGCGGTGAGGTTCCTCATAGTGGACGCCCGTCACCTCATAACATCCTCGCGCGCCTCCCTCACGTCGTATGGCCATCCTTCCGCTATCATATGATTATCAAATTCCCCACTACGAATGGGGTAGGAATGGTTCGAGGAAATCAACGCATAGCTAGGGAGTGCTACTCGGCATCAATGAAGCAAAAAGCGGTCGGCAGCATCTACATGGACGAGCTCGACATAAGAGATGAGGTAGGCATCCGACCTACGCCCTTAGAAGAACTAGCACCGATACAACTCGACGACCAGCCGGAACATCTCGTCTACATCGGATCCAGGTTGGCCAAAGATGTCAGGGACCTTCTTGTCCACTTCTTAAAACAGAACATAGACGTATTCACCTGGAAGCCGGAGGATATGGGAGAAATTGCCCCATAGTAATCACACACAAGCTGAACATCAGCCCCTCCTTCAAACATATCAAACAAAAAAGAAGGAGCTTCGCCCTAGAAAGACAGAAGGCGGTCAATGAAGGGGTTAACAAACTCCTCCAAGCCAAAGCTATCCGAGAAGTGGAATACCCTAACTGGTTGGCTAATGTAGTGCTCGTCAAGAAGGCAAACGAAAAATGGCGACTCTGCATTGACTTCACCGATGTCAACAGAGCCTGTTCTAAAGACAGCTTTCCCCTACCTCGGATCGACCTTATAGTGGATGCCACAGTTGGCCAAGAGCTTCTCAGCTTCATGGATGCTTTCTCGGGATATAATCATATCAGAATGGACCCTAGAGATCAAGAGAAGACTTATCAGGATACAGTGGCAAGGCACTTACTGCTACTCAGTGATGCCTTCGGGTCAAGAACGCAAGGGCCACCACGTAAAGGCTAGTGGAAAAAATGTTTCGTGGCGCATTGGAGCATCTATGGAGGTATACATAAATGACATGCTGGTGAAGTCAGTTAAGGCCGAGCTCCACATAGCTCGAGTTGAAGAACGCAGGGGCCACTTATCAAAGGCTAGTGAACAAAATGTTTCAGAAGCAGATTGGAGCATCTATGGAGGTATACATAGATGACATGCCGTGAAGTCGTATTAAGGCCGAAACACGAGCCCACCTAGATGAACTGCTCAAGTCCCAAGAACTATACCAAGAAGCTAAATCCAACCAAATGCACCTTTAGAGTCTCAGCCGGAAAATTCTTGGGTTTCATAGTCAACAGCCAAGGAATAGAGGCAAATCCAGATAAGATAAAAGTTGTGCGTACATGCACCGCTTCAACACTGCAAAGAAATTCATATTTAACCGGGAGAATAGCCGGCCGGAGCCGCTTTGTCTCTAGATCCACCAGCAAATGTCGGTCATTCTTTCAGGTTCTGAAAAAGGCTTTCCATCGACGCTTTAATGCGAAGATAGCGCTTCTTCAAAGGCTACTCTAAGCTCCTCCCGTCCCGTGAGCTCCTTCCGAGGAGAACTCCTTACCCTTTATTTAGTCAAGCTTCGCATTTCAACTAAGCTCGCCCGTAAGAGAACGTGATAGAATACAACAACCTGGCCTATTATCGCAATGAGCTCTTGGGTGAGCGGGCGAAAGGTATCCAAAGATGGAGAAATTAACTCAAGATTAGTAACCACGCCGTAAGGCTTCGACCATTTTTAGGCTCACACCACTCGAAATCCCAAATGGCACCCAATGAAATGTACGTACGTCGTAAACCTCGAGAAGACTGATAAACGGGCCATGAGCCTGAGTTCGGCGCATCGATACAAAACCAAGGATAGCAGCCAAAGGGCGTGTTTTCGGGCATTTCATCGGGAATTCACCACTAAACGCCCCGGCATGTCATCGAAACTACTCAATTGACGCCCGACCTACCCATCAAAGGTTGTCCGTAGATGGGGCCGCCAATTCCTAAGGAAACGGTGCAGGTCTGATTCTAACCTCCCCGGACGGGATTGATGTGGAATATGCACTCAGATTCGGATTTCAAGCCTCCAAATAGTCAAGGCCAGTATGGCAGCGCCATACTGGTTTGAATTCCCTACCACTTATGGAAGCGATCAACTGAGATATGCGCGGATTCCACTTGTGGTGAAGCAGATAGAGGAATTCCCTAATGGTTAGGGGTGAAAAAATGATCCTTTACCTAAAAAAGGTACGAGAACTGCTTAAAAAGTTTATACGAGTTCAGGTTAGGCATATCCCAAGGGTAGAGAATACGCGGGCAGATGCCCTGGCAAAGCTAGCAACAACATTATAGGAAGATCTAGACATACTGATACCGGTCAAGCACCTCCCAGAACCCTCGGTGAATGTCGACGATGAAGAAGTGTCCCCGATAATGTCCGAAATAGGCCAGATGACCTATATGGGGACTACCGGGTGAACGAACAGATTGTCAAGCGACCAAAGGAGGCATCCAAGCCTTCCAGATGAGGTCGGCTAGTTCACCATCACTGGGACCTTTATAAATAAGGCTTCTTACACCCATCCTGCAACAAGGTAGGAAAGGAATGTTCTTAACTACGTGCTCGTGAGAGGTACGGGGCTGGGCATTCGTGGCAACCATATCGTGGGCCAATCTTTAAAATAAAGATCTCTGAGACAGGGGTGTGTTAATGGGCTTACAATGCTAAAAGATACCATAGAGCCGGTTAAAAATGCAAGACTCACAAGAAGCATGCCCGCATCTCTCTTACTCTCCCTTCCGAGTCGCTGCATCTTCAACTCTACAAGCCCTCGCCTTTTCAACAATGCGGGGCTGAGATACCAGGCCCCTACTCATTGGGAAGGGCCAGTGTAAGTTTATTGTCGTAGGAGTGGATTACTTCACCAAGTGGGCCGATGCCTAGTCGTTAGCAACAATCATCGAGAAGAAGGTATGTAACTTTGTTTGGCGTTCCATAATTTACAGTTCTAATCCCTGTAGAGCCCTAAAAGATTCGATAACGGGAAACAATTTCATAACTTAATGTTCGTAGATTTCGCGAAAGCTCGTATCAAGAGTTACTACTCATCCCCAACTCATTCGCAGGCCAATGGACAAGCAGAAGTCACGACAACATTGAAGACTAAGCTGGAAAATCTAAAGGGAAAATGGGTAGAATACCTCCCGAGGTACATGGGCATGGTAACTACGCCAAGTCGCAACTCCAAGAAACCCCGCTTTCCTCTAGCATCCTACACAATGAGGCAAGAGTCTCTGCCGAGGTTGGGATCAAAGTCACAAAGACTTGAGCCCGTGCGCCGAACACAACGAGGAGATTCTTCGCCTAAACCTTAACCTCCTAGAAGAAAAATGTGAGTAGGTTCTAAGGCGCGCTGAGGACTATCTCAGAAAGACAATAAGATATTACGACCGAAGGCTTAGGCTCAGGAGTTTTGAGCTCGGCGACCTAGTTCTAAAGAAACTCCTACCAGCAAGGAAAGATCCCACACATGGGAAGCTAGGGCCAAACTGGGAAGGACCCTATGTGGTATCGCAAGTAGTCCGACTTGGCAACTACGAACTTCAAACATAAAAGGGAAAAACTCTGCTACATTCTTAGAACACTAAACACCTCAGGCGATTCTACCAATATACCTCGAATTGCAGCTTTTAATAAGAAATTTACAGTTTTAATATAACAACATTCTTTATGTCCATTGTCAGCCTGAGTAATATTCTCGCAAATCGTCAAAAAAAAAAAAAAAACAAAACAAAAAAACAAACATCAGACAAGTGCCACATCATTTCCAAAAGGATCAGATTTCTTTATTTATGTTATCTTAGGAAGATTACAATCACAGCCGTTTCCTACATCTCGTAAAAATGTTAATCAATAAGCCTTTCTACATCACCGATCAGCTACTCGACCAACCCTAATCAAGGTAAAAACCACAAGAAAGAGAAAGAGAAAAAGAAGGAGAAGGAGAAAAGAGGCTATAGGTGGCGCGTATGAACGGCCTGAAGATTCAAAGCACACCGCCTCTGCCGTGACCCCTCACCCAAATCCATCAAAATGGCAAGGCTGGGGAACAAATGCTGTCCCCACGGGGGTGGGAGGAACTAGGGAAAAACACAACTCCTACAAATGGTAAAACGTTGAAACCGAACGTCGGCCTGCCACCACCAGACGAACTCCGTGCAGTGACGATCAAACCCTGAAGCTTCATCATGTACGAACTCCAACACTGTCGAAGAGAGGTAGAAGATTAGGAGCAGAGTATGACACAGATCATCGAAGAGAAGGAATTATTTGTAAAGAAACTTGGACGCTTGGGAAGCTACCAAGAGGTTCATTCTCCATAGATCGATTAAAACAAATACACGCTTTCCTGGCGGGAAGTTGAAGACGAAAGAGCCATGTAGCTCGCCTTTCAAAGGAGCTCTAGTAGCTCAATTCTCCACGGAGCTCAGAGCTCATAAGCCACGTGAGTCGCTTTCAAAAGAGCCAGCTCGCTCAAAGGAGCCAGAGCTCATTAGTCACGCTAAAAGAGCTCTCAGAACACAGCTATGTAGCTCAGTTTTAAAGGAGCCTAGTAGCTCAATTTCAAAGGAGCCATGTAGCTCAAGAGCCACGTAGCTCAGTTTCAAAGGATCCTAGTAGCTCAGTTTCAAAGGATCCTAGTAGCTCAGTTCCAAAGGAGCCTTGTAGCTCATGAGCCACGTAGCTTGGTTTCAAAGGAGCCTTGTAGCTCAGGAGCCACGTAGCTCAGTGTCAAATGAGCCTTGTAGCTTAGGAGCCACATAGCTTAGTTTCAAAGGAGCCTAGTAGCTCAGTTTCAAAGAAGCCTTGTAGCTCAGGAGCCACGAGTCGCTTTCAAGTGGGGTCTTGTAGCTCAAAAAGATCACGTGAGCTCCGCCTCAAGGAGCCCATGTAGCCCGCCCAAAAAGAGCCTCAGAGGCTCAAAAAGAGCCTCAGAGCCCACCCCTGGCTGGGCCAAGCAGCCGCGTGAGCCGCGATCCGCCCCGAAAGGGGCCAAGCAGCCAAGGAGCCCACATGTAGCCCGCCCCGAAAAAGAGCCTCAGAGCCCCAGCTTCGAAGGGGCTAAGTGGCCAAGGAGCCACAGTCAGCCTTCAAAAGAGCGAGCCTTGGCCAAGGAGCCCCGTAATCAAAGGGCTGAAAGGGCCCTACAAATTGAGTTCCTAAAGAGACCTGATAGCCCCTGGCGCTGGCAGCCAAGGAGCCATGTAGCTCGCTGAAAAGAGCCTCAGAGGCCAGTCAAGGGGCTACTAAGGAGCCAAATTTCATCACAAAAGAGCCTTGTATCCTGGCCAAGGAGCCCCGTAGCTCAATCTCGAAGGAGCCACGCAGCCTACCAAGGAGCCACGCAGCCTCGCCTCAAAAAGGCCATACACTCTGCCCCAAAGAACCCGATGAAACTTTAAGGCCTAGCACCAAAGAGTTATGAAACTTAGCTCAATGTAAAGCACAAAGAGTTTAGCCGACCAAGTGGCCGTAGATAGCTCAAAGAATAACCCGATCATTTGAAGATTGGATGACCAGGAAACCTCTCAACATAAGTCAAAAAAAAAAAAAAAAAAAAAAAAGAAAGCGGAAAACCAAGAAGGAAGAAAGACAGATACCCATAGAATAACAAAACTGATGTCAGCATTACAAATGTTCGAGGTTTCGTAGTTAGCTAGAATAAGCAAAGATTATACAAAGGGGCCAAAGATGTTAGGGGTAGAGCTACGAGCAACTTCAGTAGTGCGAGCCTCCCAAAGCCAGCAGGTCGGGCGCAAAGCCCCGCAAAGGAGTGGGGAAAAGCCACCTCAACAGAGTCTCAGCCACAAAAAGAAAGAAACCAGCTAGGGCATCAGAGAACACCTTGGGATCTACCTCATCATCAGAAACGGATTCCTTCGCCTCCTCTTCATTAAGAACTTGAAGATTGAAGTCCAAACCCGAGAAAGCCTTGGCGGCTCTATGACGGAAAGCGAGCCATCCGGAGGCCAATAAGGTGCAGGACTCATCCCTTAGCTCTGCTATTACTCCATCCCTTTGGTCGACTATAGCCCTCACTGAGGTCCCTCAACTCCATCGCACTTCCTCGCCAAGCGCTCCATCGAGCTCTCAACAGGTTTCTCACGGTCTGATCCAATGCAGTTGCTTGGGTGCATAGCCTTTCCGCAAACTTAAAACTCTTCCTTAACCACCCGCAGCTCATCCTCGACGAACATTAGGCCCTCTAAGGCCTTCTTTCTTCCTCGTTTTAAGCTCACTTTATGTGTCGAGGTGTGCTCTAAATCGGATTTATACCCCAAAGACAAGTTGCTTTGTATCCAAGTCACAAATTGGGCCCTCTCTAAGTCAAGGAGGCGACCTTAGCCTCAGAGTGCTCTCACCGCTTAATAGAGCTCACGAAATGGGCCCTCCTTGCTGTCCTTATAAGTAGCCGTTTGCCAAGGAACAAGATGGAGTTAGTAGATAACATTAACATAACAACAAGATGAGTAAAAGAAGACGCTCAGACATACAGAGATGGTCCCCTTGAGGGATAAGGCTAGAGCCTCCTCAACGCATAGGGCTCCCACTTTCTTAAGATCAGAGTCTCGAAGGATAGACGAAACGGCCCCGGCGGCAAGCTCCGCATTGGCCAGTAGCGAGTCCTCACCCCCCCCTCTCAGCTTCAAAGAGATCATCACCCACATCTCCCATGCCCAAAGGAGGCGAGGCGCTGGGCCGGGCACTACGTACGCAGATGCCAAGAAGGACTCCCCGATGATGCTCGGCAGCCTCCTCGGGGAAGAACCCTTTTAACTCCAGCAGCTGGAGAGGATGAGCAACGCCCCCCGTGCACCCACCACCTGACATACCTAAAGGGCCGAAGAGGACAACGCCGGCCTTCACCCGAAACTCGAGGTGAGCACGAGGATTAGATACTCCCATCTTCAAGACCTTACCCTGAGTCGAGAAGCCGCTCTTAGAAGGATCCTGAGCCTTGCGCTTTACGCCTCCTCTTTCTTGCCAAAGAAATGACACTCCGCACAAAGTTCTCCCCGAGTTGGCTTCATTGAACAAGAGCCCCCTTAAGAAGCTCCCATAAAGGTGGAGGCTGGGAGATGTCGAGCAAGGGGGAACAAGAAGAGCTCACACTCAAGAGCTGAAATCACCTGATCGAATCGAATATGCCCGAGGGGGTGGGTTCAAGACGGATGCTGAAACATGACCAAAATCAAAGTCAAGAACATGGCATGACTCCTAAAAAAGTTGACCCCTACTAGCATAGACAGAAAACTCACACAGGTTCTCAAGGGTAGTCCATATTGTCGGAATCCCCAGCGTATCGTCTTGATCGGTAGGGTTGTATTCCCAATGTCGACCCCCGACAAAGAAATAACGCTCTTTCCAATGCTTATGGGAAGAGGGGAGGTCGGAAATGATAAGTCGAGGCGTGAATTAAAACCCGAAATATATAAAATACGAAACTCTCTTTCACGTTGAAGAAATCCTAGCAGTGAGGCTACTAGGGACCCTAAGGGAGGCCTTATCCACTGAAAAAAACTAGAAGGCCAGATAAGGCCCCGAAATTAGGAGAAAGTTGGGACGGGCATACATTGAAATGCTGTAGGGCGTTTTTGATGAAAGGGTGTAAGGGGAAGCGGAGACCGTTCTCGAAAGGCCACCTTTCAAGCGATTATCTTGAACAAGAACAACATAAGATGTAAGAAGATCGAACACGGTCGAGACACGGAAGAGAAGGGGAGGTCATAACGGGTAGAAAGTTTAGCAAGCGAGAGGCTCAGCTTGGCTAGGGCCCCACGGCATCTGCGTACCTCACGGTAGCCCTCAGATATTCAAAGCCACGGGGATACCTAATCTCGCTAATCTTCTCCTTGCCCTTACTGTGGGAGAAGATAGCCTTCAGGAAGGACCAGGCAGCTTGTGCATGGCCCGGGACCTCTTCGGGCCCGCCACCAGGTCGAGCCACTCGGGAATCCCTCTCGGCCTTCCCTCTATGCGCGGTCGCGAGGAACTAGAAGACCGGAAAACCGCGCGTGATTAAGCAGCGGAAGAGCCCAGACAATGACGAGAGAGCGGGACACCAATGAACCTTACGAAACTAAGATGGAAGCGAGGGGAAAGCGGCCCAAAGTAGACAAGGCGACATAAAGCACCACAAGGTGTGCGAGGCAACGATTGAGGCTTCAGGCCTGAGGAAGAAGTGGAAAAGGGCGATACAAGGAATGTTTCTAAAGGTATGAAAAGCAACAGTCAAAACGGGCGCTAAAACCGAAAGAGCGCCATCATTATCACAAGACGTTTGACGGCGACAAAGCCCAAAACAAACCATCCCCGGATAGCCACGTGGAAGCCACGGTCGATCCGAAACAAACTGACCTACTTTAAAGCACTTGACCAAGGGCTGAGGGCGGTGATAAGGTAGAAAACAATATGTGCATAAGCCCAGAGCGCAAGCCCAAAGTGCAAGCCCAGACCTCCACCTTATGAAGGGAGTTAGTGAAGGAATCATATAGCGGAAGCCAGGAATCGCACAGTTAAATACAATGTATGATAGATATATTTTCATCACCCATTACTAACCTGTAGTAGTGCAGAAAATCTCTTCTAGAATCCACAGGACCTTCCAAGCTATTCTCTACGTGACAGATCTGTGTGTGGGTGCACTTGATGCTTAAAAGCTGAATCACGAAAGCATGGCTGAAACATTTCGGTTTGTTTCTTTCGAGTGTTTTTATAGGCATGGAGGCGTAGTAAAACTTCTAAACCACGGAGGCTAGTAAGCGGTGTATTTATGCATTGCTGACCCCAACCCTCCTAGGGTTTATAACACACCAGAACTTTATAACACCTTGGGCCCAATAAATGGCTCCTTCTTGTATCTTAATAATCAGTTAAATGGGCTCTGTCATCTAATGAGCTAGCTTGGGGTCTATGGCCCAGTATTAATTAAGGCTCTTGATCAGCGATCTAGATTGCTTACGGAGCATAAATCAGCAATCTCCCACTTGCTTAGAAGCAGAGTGCAGGGTATCAATCTTATCAGGAGCCTCTCATTTAAAAACAGGATGTAATTCCAAAATTAATAATGTTTTATATCAAATGTATTTTCCTCTTTGTAAAATATCAATAATTAATTGATAATTTTTCTTAATAAATCAACTAATTATTTATTCTCTTGACTTATCGGGTTTCTCTAACGGATCCATTACCTTTGACCCAGACTTTGATATCAAATGCAGAAACATGTCAGAGGATGCTATACAAATTCCATTTTGTATATTTCATAAATACTTGATAATCAAAATGCCATAATCCCCAATTATCAAGATATTGGTGTTAACATAGGCCTCACTTATTGATAACTCAAAGAACCATAGTAACTTAATTATCTATTTATAATATACTCAGGATTAAGAAAAATAACATATCTAATATCGCCTGAAATTTAATTCCTTTCACATAAATTTATCTTTGATTAAATCTCTTAGTCATCTCGAATGACCATAATTCATTCAGATGTTATAATAACCAGGAGGCTGATCATTTCATAAAATATTACGGTCTTAATAAAGTCTTAACTTTGTTTAATAAGCGTGAGACAATTCATTAATTATGAGGAACTTTTTGTGATCATGTCTTCAATGGACATTATCCATATGATGTATACTACATAATTATCCCCAGACCTTATCGTAAAATATAGTAATGCGAAAAACTTTATATTATTATATCGGAAAATGAAATTACAACTTGTCTTACTCACAGAAGCACAAATGTAACCAACTCCCCTCACTCTAAAGTAAGCCTGGGACCTCTGAGACCCATACAATTTACATGTTTCTCGAGCACCGAGTTAGGAAGGGCTTCAGTAAAAAGTGCTGCTAGGTTCTCCTCGAGATACTATTTTAGTAACCACTTTGTATCTCCTCTGCTCAGTGAAATCCACGGATCAGAGTGTTGCTTTCTTAATATATGTTTTACGCTTTTGCTTGAGACCTTGGTTCTGCTGGTGTGCGACCCCATTATCACAGTGAGGTAATGGGTGGAATCTGCACTTCAGTATCTGAAGATCAAAGGAATTTGTCGCCATACAGCTTCCTTTGCGGCGGATGCGGCCACATATTCGGCTTGGTCGTGGAGTCGACCTGAAGTACATTTTAACACTCCTCCAGCCAAATGGCTCCCCCATTTAGGGTAAACACATATCGATGTTGATTTACTTGAGTCAGTATCCTTGAAAATCTGGTCAGGTATAACTAAGTGTTTTAAGACTCCCCTTTGGAAGATACACCAACATATAATCCACCGTTCTTTTAATGCCGAGTATATGTTTCACTGGCATCTAGTGTTCTCTTTCAGGGATACGATTAGTGCAGACTTACTACTCAGCTGCATGCTTGAGATATCCCAAACAGTGCATGCTATAGCATACATGAGACTATAGCAGTCGACATAGGTTTTTTACTCACTTAGTTCTTTCTCTTGGGAGTTTTTGGTGATTCTTTCGCCCAGAAAGATGGTCCCGAAGTAATACGAAGGGTAGAAGTCCCTTTTGGAATTTTCCATGCCAAACTGATCAACTGTTTTATCAATGTAGGAGGCTTGGGATAAAGCTAACACCTTATTCTTCGGTCTCGTAAAGTTTGATTCTAGAATATAGTTAGTTTCACCTGAGTCCTTCATATCAAAGCTTGTTTTTTGAGTAACCCTTCGTCGACAACACTTTCACCTTGTTTCCAATTAACGAGAATATCATCTGCGTAAAGTACCAAAAGACTATCACTACTTCCTTGAATCTTCTTATAAACATGTGGTTCATGGGGCTTTTTCTCAAATCCATATAATTTGATAGCATCAAACCCGATGTTCCATGACACAGATCTTGCTTAAGCCCATAAATAGACCTATACAACACCAAACCATGTGTTCTTGAGCCCAGGCTATGAACCCTTCGGTTCTTTGCATATAGATATCCTTTTCTAGCTCTCCATTTAGAAAAGCTGTTTTGACATCCATTGCGAATCTCGTAATCGAAACTAACTGCTACAGCTAAGAGAGAATTACAGCCAATTTAAGCATGAAGCTCTTTGGCGAAAAAAAGTTTCATAATCTATACCCTCTTCTTTTTGGGTGTAACATTTGCCACCAATCTAGCTTTGAAGGTTTCAACCTTCCCATCCACAGTCTCTCTTTCTCTTGTAGATCCACTTACACAGTGGTTTTACCCCTTTAGGTGCTTCTGAGACAGCCCGATTAGAACCCATAGATTCCATCTCACGATCCATTGCCTTTTTCCACTCTTGCACATCAACATCCTCGATGCCTCTTGCATTATGTAAGTAGGGTCGTCATCGAGTTATCAACGACTTGATAAGTCTCTCTGAGCATACCTTGCGGGTTTAAATGTCCAGTCTCCCACTTCTGAGGTTTCTTTGCATTGGTTGTTGTATGTCTGAAGGATCCAAGTTTTGCGGTTCAGGTGGATTACCAATCTCTTCATTATGTTCTTGTTCTTGAGTTTCTTGAATTTTTCCTGAGCTATTTCCTGTGTTTGTTCACCTTCGGGTACATTTTCCCTTCTTTGAACATCGACGAGGCTTGGGGAATGAAAAATAGGAGTTCAATAGTGGATCTCGGGCGAGTCAAGCTCTTCGAACCACTTTACTCTTAGGTTTAAAATTGTTCATATAATCCTCTTCTAAGAAAGTGGCATGAGTACTCACTTATCACCTTCTTTTCCTTTGGATTATAGAATATTCCACCTCTCGTTCCTTAGAGTAGCGATAAACATACACATTTAATTCGAGATTCCAACTTTTGTTGTTTACGTACCAAGACGTGTCTTCGGGCACCCCGAGAGCCTAATATGGTTAATTTGGGCTTAAGCCCTTTCCATGAATACATGGGTGTCTTTGAAGCAGTTAGACGGAACTAAATTTAGTATGTATCGCAATTTGTTTCTAAGGCATATCCCAAAACGATTCGGTAATAATGAATAGCGAGCATCGACCTCACCATATCTAAAAGTTTTGTTTCTCATTTCAAAGACTCCATTTTGTGAGGCGTTCTAGGAGATGATAATTGAGATATTATCCTCTTGAGCCAAGTAAGACTTGAACTCTCGGACAAGTATTCCGCGACCTCGGTCGGGCCAGAGATGCTTGATATGGACACCCCCGATTGCTTTACGCCTCGGCCTTATACTCGAAATTTATCAAAAGCTTCAAACTTATGGGCGCATTAGGTAGAAACATAACCATATCTTGAGTAGTCATCAATAAATGTGATGAAATACTCATACACTTCTCGGAAGCGAACGCTCGTTGGTCCACAGTATCTGTGTGTACCAATTCCCATTTGTATAGTGCCACGATTTCCTTTGGCCTTGGGGGCCTCTTTGTCATTTACCTTCTAAACATGATTCACATCTTGGTATAGGTTCAAGATCAAAATTTAAAATTCCACTTTTAACCAAACCATGAATTCTACTAAATTAATATGACCCTGATCAGTAAAATGCCACGTATAGGTTTCATTTAAACCCTTCCTTTTCTTATATAAAGGAAATTGCTCATGATCGGTATTTTCAATAGCATTAATCTTATGGGACATAGGGTTAAAATATAAACCATTTATCAATAATTGAACAAATAAGCGTTATTATTCTTTATTGAAATTGAGGAATTAAAGTTGCCTTTGTTAAACCATGTTGACTAAACCTTCTTGAAAGTAAATTCCTCTTAAAATCAGAACAGATAAATGATCCCGATAAACATAAAGTCTTATTATTAAAACATAACTCCACTAGTCCCTCTCTCTGCCATTCTGAGGAGACATATTCCTAGTTTCCCAACTTCAAGCTTAACTTTTTGTCCTTTCTTGAGTGAAATTTGCTTTGTTTGAACCAACGCAAGAGTAGCTCAAACATGGTTCAGTGGCTCTGTAGTCAATGATCCATTTATCATTTGTAATTCTCTACTAAACAAGCCTCAAGCAACATTATACTACCCATACCTAGTTTGGGCAATCCTTCTCCAGTGACCTTTACGTCGGCACTTGAAGCACTGCCTTTCGGCTTCTTCATTGCGATTGGTTTGAAAGATTTGGACTGTTTCATGCAACACATTCTTCTTTCAGCCCCTTAAGGTTTCCCTTTGGTTTTGAAGAACTTTCAGCATGATAAGCACTTCCGTCTTCGAGACCTTTCGGCCTCGAGCTCGTGCATAAGTTCAATAGGAGTAAGCTTCAGTTTGTTCATATTATAATTCAATTTAGGCCCGACTGAAACTATTAGGTAGAGATTCTAGGATCAAGTGATCTTAAATCTCTTGATCCGGCTTAGCCCCATCCTCTAAAGTAAATCTTGATGTGCCCGTCATTTTTAGGCTTGATGGTCCCGCACATTTCCTCCAGTCATACGAGTGTTCATTAGTGCCCTTATGGCTGCTTGTCTAGCGTCACGCTACTTTAGCAAACATCCCATACAAGTCACGAATTATTTCTAATACACTCTCAGGATCGTTAATTCTTTTTCGCTGGTGTTGCGCAACACTTGCGAGAATAACAACGAGCTATCGTGTTGCCGGGTTGCCCGATACGCAAGTTCTTCTTAGTTTCCTCGAAGCATTAGCGGTGAATACGGGGTTTTGAGGTTGTTGTAATGAATTTATTCTCTCAAAATCAAGGATAATGAAAAGATTGGTTTCCATAGGTGCGTTAGTTATTTCCATCCAATGGCTTTTGACTCAAAATTGTAGCTAGAGAGTTAAGATGCCATTTTAAAAATTTAAAAGCACATATATTAACACGTAATCCACCTGACAAACATACAAATATGTAGATCCTTAAACTACTTATTATTAATGTTTATTTGCAACAATAATTTAGTTTCCATTACAAATACTTCTGTTGGGCAAGACATTTGTAATCGCTAAGCTGAGCGTCAATATGTTGGTGTCCTACTAAGTTAGCTCCGGGAAATGTGAGGTGGGGTCTCGGACTCATAAAAACCATCATAAATGAGGCCTTCTAGATAACACTAACACACACCATTCAAAGATTGATTTTAAAAGCAATAGTTGTTTTGATATTAACTGGTTTAGCCAACATTGAAAATGAGCCTCGTTGGGAGGGTTATTAATATTATTAAAGTGAATGTAATAACCATTAATTTTAATTTCAAATTATCTTTTAATATGCAAGCATTGTCGGCGTTGGGCCATCTGATCTTATTAAAATTTTGAAATTATTTTAGATCCCGATCGATAAAATCAGGCCATGCTTATCGGTTGGGGTATCACATAACCATTTATTATTGGACCCTTAATGGAGCACGCGAGTTTGAATTAATTAAATTAATTTTTAACCTTCACCCGTTCAAATATTTTTATTATTAATTAATTAGGGTTTTCCATAATAATATTATTATCCTAGATAAAACAAATATTATTATGCACATGTATGTATCCAAATAATGCAATTATATGGCACCACTATTCTAAATATGATAAGCACATATCACATGTTATATCCATATAATTTAAAACAGTATAAATATAGAATAATTAATAGGCCTAATCCATAATTTCCTAGAAAAAAAAATTACAAGCACAATAGAGACGAGCCCAACTTGATATCCCAGCAGTCTTATTACTGTAGTCTTACATGGGTCGTGGGGTGAGAATGGGATTAAATTGGCTTTTAGGGTTTTGTGCGAAAAAAGCATAAAGCGCAATATGTCACCTGTGGTCGACCTTGAAGCAATGCCGACCTCCACACAAAACTCGAATTGCCACGAAATTTTACAGAGAGGTAGAGCACTATCTGAGGAACCACCTACGAAAATCAGTAATTCTAACAATGTGGCCCTTGTACTAAATTTTTATTTATAATAAATCCAATTTACATATAAAAAAAAAATTACGGGGAAAAATAAATAAATCAAGGAACCTAATCTTATGATTAGCCACCTTGTTACATCAAAAAAATATACAAGCAAAAATCTACCATGGATTAAGAGCCCAAAGAAACCAAATCATTCATTCATAATACAAAAAATTATAAATAACACAAATAATAGAATCCTAGGTGTCATATATCTAATATACATCATATATACATGAAATAAATTATGGATTCAATCACATCACACAGGATTCAACCGGTGCTCAAAGTACCAATTGAAGGAATAAATACGGCGGAAGCGGGGATCGCGTAGTTAAATCTGATGTATGATAGATATATTTTCATCACCCATTTACTAACTTTTTGTAGTAGTGCGAGAGAAAATCTCGCCCCAGAATGCAGGACCTTCGGTGATACCACATGTGACGGTCTAGCGTGTGGGCGCACTTGATCACAAAAGAAACTAGATCTGAAAAACACTTTGAAACCCTTCGGTTTCTGTTTCTCTCTCAAGGTGTTTTTATGAGCACAGGCTAATGCGCCCAAACCACGGAGAATTTGTCGCCGGTGTATTTATAGGCTGGCCCAACCACAGCTCTCACAGGGTTTTATAACATATGAGGCTTTATAACGCTTTTGAGCCCCGATAAATGAGTCTTGCTTTGTATCTTAATAATCGATTAAAATGAAATTTGCCAATAAATGTGAAATTGTTTCAAGGGATCTATGGCCCATTATTAATTAAGGCTCTTGTCCAGCCGGTCTAGATTGCCGGAGCATAAATCCCACGATTAGGGCATAGACCCAACTTCAGGCTTCGGCCTGGTGAAATCTTACCCATGCAGTTTGGGCGGGAATGAGTTGAAACCACACCATACCCGGGTAATCAAGCAATATAGCGACGAAAACTCATGCGGGAAAAACACCTAGTCTCCATGATCCGCGCCTCACGGATTAGGAAAGAAGAATCTTGCATGATCATGGCTCCTCCATTATCTCTTAGCATTCGGTCAGCTGATAAGGAAAACTCCTCACCTAATGTAAGAATCTTAGTATCATTTGTCCCAGCAGAAAGTAATCTGTTCTTTTTATAAATCTTGACCCATTCTACCCACAAGGTCACGCAATGTGCGTCATCACTTGGGTGGATTCTTTGCATGAGTAGAAAGAAGCGGCTTAGGCATCGAGAGCCACGGGCACACCCCTCGTCGGACCACCATCTTTTGGTACAGGTTTGTAGGTTATACGACGATTCGACCCAGCGACCTCGAGAAGATCCAGCCCAGAATATGTAAAAAAAGCACCATCAGGTTGTAAAAAATAAAACAGGATCATTGTTTATGATCTATAAGTTGATATGGTTTTGCAGGAATCCAATTTAGATGGGAAGAGGTTATGGATTTGGGGGACGTTGCTTTGTTTTCGGGAGAAAATCATTCAGGTTCCGTTACAGTTTATGATTTTCCGGGACGCATGAAAAATTCTACTTACAGAAGTCAATGTAGTAATTTTCCTTTTTCAGATTCTTTAGATGGAATTGTATATGTTTTCAGTCTAACTGATAGGACCCTCAAACCGGTTGTTTTTTATCCACATTTGCAACCTCTTCTTTGGATTTCTTCAAAGTTTAAGTGAATGTGAGGTTATCGTTCTCCTTTCTTACGTTATATATATATATATATATATATATATATTTTTTCGCCTGTTCAATTTATTTTCATTGAGTAAGTTCATATATTTTTGTATTATTTTATTTTGTTTTTTAAAATTAATTAATAAATTAAAAAACGATTTGTTTTTTTTAAGATAAATAATTTTATTCATTCCCGAACATAATATACAATACAAATCAAATCCTATAAAACCTTAGAGGATGGGAATGACATCTAGCAATAATGTATAACTCGGTTCGGCTCATAGCCTACATATTATTATAATACATATAACTCCAACTCATATTACTTATGACTCTAATTATGATGACCATGATTTGATATATTGTTTCTGTCTTATTGATTTGATTTATTGTCTTTATCTTATCAAATATGTTATGGCGATCATGATTTGAGTTCATCAGTTCAAAAACCTAGACTCTATATGAAACTCTTTTATTAAAATAAATTATTAAAAGGAATTATAATTGGGGTAATTCGTATTATAAATAACAAAAAAAATCATCATTCCTTGCTTAATAAAAATGAGAAAATAAGAGGAGGCTAGGGTTTTTAATTTTACTTAATGTTAATGGACAAGCACGATTTGTTAGAAACATTTTATCAAACACAAGATATGCCTCTTCAGTAACAGTGTTTCACCTTGATAAAGAAATAATTATGCCTCTTCAATTTTTTTTTTTTCTTTTGCGACTCCAGTTTGGGCTTTCGATATATCCATTAAATGACGAACGGTTAGGCATCAAGGCATCATTCTTATTTTTTATATAAAAGTTAAAAGAATAAAATATCACGATATTCATATTAAACTCAAATCCTATAAGTTTAAACTTTTAAGAGAGTTGGTCATTTTACAGGGTATCGGAACTTGGTTTGGTAAGAAAAACTGAGTTTGAACCCTCTTCTTATAAATTTTAATATTTGATCCCGATTTGTTGATTTGAAAGTCCATAACGGACTCTAACTCTTCACGTGTGCGAGTATAGGGTCGCATGCACGTGAGGGAGGGTGTTAAGAAGTATCATGATATTCATATCAAATCCAATTCCTACAAGCTTGAGCTTTTAGGAAAGTTTGTCGATTAACATTATGTAAATTTATTTTCTCTTTCTTTTTTCTATGTAATTTTTGTATATCTAATGCAAAGAACAAAATATCAGTAATTATAGATATATCGGTACTTAGATTTTATGGATACATCGGAAGTATCGGTTGATATTTTGACAAAAATATCGGTAAAATGAAAATTAACAAAAATACTTTGAAATTCATGGAAATATTTTGTTAAATTATAAAAAAGACATAAATAAGCAAATATACCTTTGTGAAGCCGATATTCATTTATAATTTATTGAGAAATTACATCGCAATAGTCATTAAAGCCAAATGAAGACCGATGTGGCTCTATTACATTCTTTGATGAAGAATAAATCTTGATAAGACAATGTTTATAACAAATCTTTACAAAATGACGAGATCCGTCTGAGAAAAATAATTTGAGAGTCAAATGGAGCTTGGATGTGTATGAATGAGTTTGTAAATAAATTGTATGATTTTAGGGGTATTTATAGAATTTTTTGGAGTCAAAATAGTCATTGGATTGTCAAAAAACCATTGTGATTTAATTCTAACCATTGGATTTGATTTAAATCAAAATTGCAAATATATCTCTGATATTTTCGATATTTTATCGATATATCTCCAATATTTATCGATATATCTTCAATATTTATCGATATTTTTTTAGAAATTCCAACATATGCGTAGCATGAATGCAAGTGCCGAAATTTGATCGAAATATCAAAATTCCAATATTTCGAATTTTGAATTTTCTCAGATTTTTTGGCATCGATTGGTAATATCGTTTGAGGCACTTGTCGATACTTAGATGTTAAGATATTTCGGTAGAAAAACGAAATTTATTCCTTAATCTAATGAGATGAATGTTATGTTAGGTGTTTGTAGGGTTTGTAGTGGCGCGTACGTAGTTTATTTATGTACAAAAGAATACCTGAGAATTTATCTAAGTACATATATTTCCATTTTTATATGTAATTTTATTTTGTTTTTTTTTAAATAATCAAAATATTCAAACACGATTTATTAGAAACCGTTTTATCAAATACAATATTTGTGTGGTAGATCATTCACTATTTTAAAAAGAAAGTGCATAGGAAAGAGAGGATCTCAAGTTGGAGTCCTAATAAAAAAAAATTTATTATATTATAACTAAAATATTTATTTATTGATGAGGTGAAAGCGATATATTGTTCGGTAGGAGCGTAAGCAGGGACCTGACTTCCATCTTATGAAGGGGTTGGGCGCGGACCATCGAAGCTTGGCCCACCGATTGGGATCCTACCGCGAAATACATGGGCCCCGAACAATGGGAACCAGGCGGTGTCAAGTGATACTTGGTGGCCACGAAAAACTCGTGTGAACAGAAGAGTGCCCAGTCTCCATGATCCATGCCCCATGGATTAGGAAAGATCATTATCTTACAGGATCATGGCTCCTCGTTATCACATAGCAGTCGATTAATGATAAGGAAGGAAACTCGTCGATGGGAGAGATGCCGTGTCGCTATCTAACAGGAAAGTAGCCACTACTCTCCCCGCGTAATGCTAATCCGTTTCTACCATAGAAGGTGCAAACTCATGAATTTGTCAATCTTTTCCATCCTTTGGAGATAAAAGCCCGGCCCAGGCATCGGAGGCGTAAACACTCCCTAAGGGTCTGTATCTCTATTGCTTTCTTCGCGGGTAACACATGATCTGGGTAAGCGGATCGACCCAGTGACTCGACTGCTCAGTCAATGCCGATAGGAAAAGCACCATCAGTTGACATTGTCCTATGGAACTATTGTTCCTTCTGATAAAAGCCCGAATTCGGTGGCGATGGTATCGACCCGAAATATAGTAGAGTCACGCTGACCCCTTAGGGCCTTAAGACCGGCGGGGGCGACTGGATAGGCGACCACGAAGCTCCCGAGCTACTACGGCCCGTCTCGGCGAGATAGGGCGCTCCGTCTCTCACTAATCAGCGTTTGATAAGAGACTTGGAAGAACTCACCCGACAAATGCAACGCTCGTAGGAAGAGCAACGACACCATGACGTTCCTCAAGACGTTGACGAAGAAGGAGAAACTAGCTAAGCTAAGGAGCATGATCCCTCTACACCTCCCGGAGAGGATCGCAATGAGGGAATACTTGGAATGAACAACCGAGGCAATGGACCCATCCTTTATCAACAGGAGATAGGGGAACGATCATGGGAGCAGTGTTTCCAGGACATCCAGCAAGAGCTCAGCCACATGAAGGAAACCGTAAGAGGACGAGCTCTAGTCTCCTGGATACTTTGGTACAACAGCGGGAGATCCGGTTCACGGTAGAGTCTTGCACTTCCCTCTTCTTGCGAAGTTTAGAATGCCTCAGATCGAAACGTTCGGCCAAAGACAAAAGACCACATAGACCCTCCTCGTGCCCACAGATCAGATGTTCTACGGATACCAGGACCTGAGTGAGGTCTGGAGCCTTCGCTATCACGCTAAAAGACGGCGTTGGCTTGGTTCGGGACTCCGCCATCGTGATCGTCCTTCGGTATCCATTGGCGTTCTTCTCCCACTTCATCGAAGCTTAGACGCACAGGAAGTCGAGTTATCACTTGTTGACCATAAAGCATAGCTCACAGGAGAACTTGAGGACCTCGATCGCGGAGGTTAGCATTAGAGTCATTAAGTGGGCGTCGGACCGAGAAGTTTGCCATCATACGCTTTCATCACGGAGTGGCGTGCGATTAGAAAGACCTAATGTTTTCTTTCGAGAACCACCAGTACGAGCATGGTGAGGTGCTCGCCTCTTTGTGGCCTCGAAAGTCGAGGCCGAGCCACGCCCCCATCGCCCTCGTCGGCCATTGGCTTCAGCAACAACAGCCCTTGGAAGAATCCATTAGCAGTCTCTGGGGATTTGCGGGAGGAGGGGAGTCCAACTTGACTCGGAAGGCGCATCTGCGCAGCATCATATCAAGGGAGACACTAGAAATACAAGTCGTATCCAAACTCCCTCGGCGGGACACTACCATAACCTTTAGGACTCAGGCAGCAGGAGAACTGACATTCCATGATGATCCACTAGTGATAAGGGCCGTCGTAGCCAACAAAAAACGGTACCTGGGGTCTGGTCGATAGCTTCAATAGACATCATCTTATGTCGACCTTCGATAAAATGGGCATCGAAGGAGCTTCATTGGTCAACACCCACTGTAGGGATTCTCAGAAGAGTCATGCCCCAGGGTGTCTGGTAGTGCTTGCTGGGAGATCCCCGTGTGGGGCCATAATGGCGATAAGGTTCCTCATAGTGGATGCCCGGCCGACATAACATCTTCTTGGCGGACCCTCCTCGATACCATAAGGGCCGTCCTTACGTCTATCATATGATTATCAAATTCCCCACAGCAGATAGGGTAAGGGATGGTTTAGGAGATCAGCGCGTGGATTAGGAGTGCTACCATCAATGAGACAAGCGAGGTGGCGGCATCTACATGGGCCCGAACTCGACCTTAGAGATGGTGACATCCTACTACGCCTCAGAGAACTAGGCCAATGCGGCAATGACCGGTAGTAACATCATTTTACATCGGATCCCAGGTGGTCGGGGCGTGGGACCTCATATCCACTTCTTAAAGCACTAATATATATAAGTATTCGCACAGGCAGGGAAGAGATATATGGGGGAATTGGCCACTTGATAATCCTATGGCCCGAACATCAAGCCCTCATGAGCTCGTCGAAGCAAGGAGAATTTTCGCCTTAGAAAGGCAGAAGGCGATCAATGAAGAAGTTAACAAACTCCTCTAAGCCAAAGCTATCCGAGAAGCAGAATACCCTGATTGGTTGGCTAATATAGTCCTCGTCAAAAAGGCAAACGGCAAATGGCTACTCTACATTGACTTCACCGATGTCAACAGAGCCTGTCCAAAAGATAGTTTTCCTCTACCTCAGATCGACCTTATAGTGGATGCCACAACTGGCCATGAACTTCTCAGCTTCATGGACTCTTTCTCGGGATATAACAAGATCAGAATGGACCCCAGTGACCAAGAGAAGACTTCATTTGTGACTGGGCAAGGTACTTATTGTTACCAAGTGATGCCTTTCAGGTTGAAGAACGATGGGGCCACCTATTAGAGGCTAGTGAACAAAATGTTTCAGAAGCATATTGGAGCATCTATGGAGGTATATATAGATGACATGATGTTGAAGTCAGTTAAGGTCGAGCTCCACGTAGCCCACCTGGCTAAGTTGTTCCAGGTCCTGAAGAACTATAACATGAATTTAAATCCAACTAAGTGTGCCTTTGAAGTCTTTGCCGGAAAATTCTTGGGTTTCATAGTCAACAGTCGAGGAATAGAGGCAAATCCAGATAAGATAAAAGTCGTGCTAGACGTACAACCACGCCTTGAACACCAAAAGAGTTCAACATTTGGCCGGGAGAATATTTGCATACGAGCACTTATATACAGATCAAGCGACAAATGCCGACCATTCTTTCAGGTTTTGAAAAAGGCTTTCTATTGGGACACCCAATACGAAGAGGCGTTCTTGGCGCTAAAAACTTATCTGAGCTCTCCTCAGATCACAGTAAGCCATTCTGAGAGAACTCCTTTACCCTTTTATTTGGCCGTTTGATTTCCCTGACTAAGCGTCATGCTGGTCGGAGGCGAGATAGAATACGACCATCGTCTGTGCTGGTCGAGCTACAGGGAGCGGAGGAAAGATATCCAAAGATGGAGAAATTAATCCTAGCATTGGTAACCACTACCAAAAGGCTTCGATCATATTTCCAGGCTCACACTATTGAAATCCCAATAGAACACCCAATGAAACAGATATTGCACAAACTAGAGACCTCGGGAAGATTGGTAAAATGGGCCGCTAAAGCTGGTGAGTTTGACATGAGATGAAGCCCGAGACGTCAGGCGGGTTTTGGCGAGATTTCATCATGGAATTTACCCCTTCAAATACCGTGCGACCCCCTCAAAACTACTCGGTTGGCTCTGAGCTTACCCATCTGAGGTTATCCGTGGATGGGGTGTGATCCCGAGTGGTAATGAAATGGGATTCGACCTCCGGACGGGATTGATGTGAGTCACTTAGGTCGATATCAAACCACCAATAAACGGTCGAATCTGAAGGCTGTCATAGTTAGGATTAACCTTGCCCACTCCATGGAAGTTGATCAACTGGAGATATGCAATGATTCCTAGTTGGTGGTGACAGGATAAGGGACTCCTCTGGTAGGGGTGAAAAATGATCCTTTACCTCAGGTCGAGAAGCGTTTAAAAAATTCATACGGGTTCAGGTCAGGCTTGTCCCAAGGGTAGAGAACACGTGAGAAGATGTCTTGGAAAAGCTAGCAACGACATCATAGGAGGATCTAGATAGACTGGTACTGGTCAAGCACCTCCCAGAACCCTCGGTGAACATCGACAATGAAGAAGTGTCCTCGGTAATGTCCGAGTTGAGCTGGATAGACCCCATACAGGACCACTTGAGTGGACAAAATGTGCCCAGCGACCCAAGGAGGCCTCGAGCTCGGGACAAGGTCGGCCCGGAGTTCACCATCCTCCCGGGGACCCTTTACCGTAGAGGCTTTCGTCTGAGTGCGGCGGAAAGGAAAGACCGCCCGATGCGTGCTGAGGTGCATGAAGGTATTTGTGGCAACCATATCGGAGCCAGGTCTTTGGCGACAAGAACCTAAAACCAGGATATTGTTGGCTTCTGATGCTCAAGACGCCCACGAGTGGTTAAAAAATGCAAGACTGTTAGAGCATGCGGATATCTCACCTCCCTTAAGTCGGCCTCGATCTGAAGCCTTTGGCCTTTTCAGCAGTGGGGCTAAAAATATTGGGACCTTTACCCATTAGGAAGGGCGGTCACGAAGTTATTATCGTGAGGTGGGTTATCATCAAATTGGGCGGCCAGAACCCGCCTTAACCATCATGAGCAAAGGTGCGTGCTTTGTTTAGTGTCCCATAATATGCAGGTTCGGAATCCCTAGAGCCCTGGTATTCGATAATAGGAAACAGTTCGACAATCCTAAGTTCAGAGATTTTTGCGTCGAGCTCAGAATTAAGAATTACTACTCATCTCCAGCTCATCCGCAGTTCAACGAACAAGCAGAAGTCACTATAAGGACTCTCAAAGCAGCGTTGAAGACTAAGTTGGAAAATCTAAAGGGAAAATGGGTAGAATACCTCCCCGAGGTATTATTATGACAACCATACGAATAATATAAGTTTTAAAACGTTTGACCAAGTTTGACCAACAAATAGTATGTGGGCCCAAGTTGACTTTTTCAATGATGGATAATTTTGGGTTGATTAAGACATAATTTCGTAGGCCTCGTCGATGCGAGTTCGCCTAGAAGGTTGAGCGTCTCAATCAGACTTACGGATAAAGTTATGGCCAGGAGTTAAAGCGTGGCATTTTATCGGTGTCAAAGTTGTCTTGGTTTTTACTGAAGCGACCTAGGCCCTATATAAACATAGTTTTACATGCCAAAGAGAACCCTAGCCCCAACACACTCATTTTGAGCTCCAAAGCCTTAGAGAAAACTCCCCAAAACCTTAAACATCGAACTAGGTCGTTTTGACCCATTTGTAGACCAAACGGGTTTTGGTCGTGGGATGCGTCACCGGCCACCACCCTTTCACATGCGCAGGCCAGGGAGGAGGAGCACGGCGAGGCGATCTTGCCGGTAAAATTTCCGACTGACATACGGATGCATGATCGGGCGACGAGGCGGAGCGCGACCACATGGTCGCGGATTTTCAATTGTTTCAGGCCATTCGAGGCCGACCCATACCTCCCTCCACCATTTTTGGATCTCAGAACTCATTCAGTGGTCCTTTATATTCCTCACTTGGATTTGAGAGATCGACGAAAACAAAGTTGTTGGATCGAGTTTTCCGTCCACCACAGCAGTCTTTGGACCAAGGTAAAGTCTTCTTCGTATTCGCAGTCTGCTTGGGAGCTTTCCGTTGATATAAAGTTTGTAAATTTTGGACATCGTTTGGTTAGTTTTCCATTTTTGGGTCATATCGGGTAATTAACAGAAAGGTTTGGACGAAATTGGACACCAATTAGTCAAATTAGGCAAAATTGAAGTTGGATTAGTGAAATTGGACATTTTTATGAGTTATTAGGTTCAATTTAGGTATACCTCAGGGTAAAGCCCCAATTTTGGAGTCACGGGTCTATAGGGCTCTTTGTATAATTTGGACTGTCGGGTCTGATTTAGATAGTTTCACAATTCTAAAGATTATTCAAAGACATTTGGGGCGTCCCAATGTCTTTGGTTCACCCCAGATAATAGACCTAAATGGTATTTTATTATATTCTGAGCGCTCATTTGAATTGAGACGTTCTGCGGCTTGGGGCCCGAGCATGTAGTACGTAGTGGTTTATGTTTCTTTGCTTTGGGGTATTATTATGATATATAATTGTGGATTAATTATTATATATATAAACTTTATTTGGTCGAGCGGTTGATTATGCGTAAGTAATTATCGGTTTTATATAAACAAGTTATCATTTGTGTGGATTTTGTAAATATTTTTAAATATTTGGAAATTTGCGGGTTCATGGACAAATTTGTGGTATTTAAATACTTTGGTATGGTTAGAGTTTAAACCATTTTGAAAAGTTGTTGATTTAAGAAATGGATTTTGAGACTTGTGAAATGATTATAAATCGGTATTATTTGGAAGGTTCTGATGATTATAATCGGGTTGCACGAGTTTATTAGTTGCCACGTAATCGGAGTCTACGAGAGGTTTATTGGATTGCACGTGATCTTCGGGTTCACGAGAAGGTTATTAGTTGCCACGTGATCATCGGGTTTACGCAAAGTTTTATTAGTTGCGCGTGGTCTCCGGGTTCTTGAAGGTTTATTAGTTGTCACGTGATGTCAGGTTTACCCGAAGGTTTATTAGTTGCCACATGATGTCGGGTTCACGGTTTAATGGCCCTTGCGTGATCTCCGGGTGAAAGGTTTATTGGTTGCCACGGTGTCGTGAGGTTGGGTTCTGGAAGCGGTTTACTATGGATATGTACGGTACATTGGTTCGAGTAAAGTATAGCCATCTGATATTTATGGTTATTGTATTTTCATGATTATTTGTACGACATGATGGTAATATATATTTTATGCTCAATTTTTATGTTGTGAATAAATTCTGGTTATAATTTCCTTAGTAATCATGTCGGTTAAATTTTTGAGCATAAATTTCACATTGTTGACTTTGGTATAAATTTGGGTTTTGTGAAACGATTCCAAACGGGGAACCTTATAAAGGAGTGAACGTGAGGTCTTGAGAGAAGAAATTTTCGAAAATAAAAAAATTATTTTCCATATAAATTATGTCACTCACTGAGATTTATTTATCTTCGTTTTATTGTTTAAATCACATTATAGGTCGGGCGGTCGTAGAGATCTCGCGCCCGGCTACGTCACTAGTTCTACGGCAGTTGCAATATTCTATCTTATCTTTCTGTCTTTGTTTTATTGGACCTATGTATTTTCGTTGTACCCCTAAATTCGCAAACACTCTTAGAATGCTCTGATCTTAGTATTTAACTCATATGAGTCCTTATCATGTGTGTTTGTGGTTGTGACTTCTCGTAGATCGATTCGGTTTGTGGATTTGAAGCGGTTGTGGAACTTTTATATATATATTGAGGTATTATATTAATGCAGTGTTACTTTCTTTCTTAAAGTTGGTCCTTTGGACCTCACTAGGGATTGTACGAGTGGGAACTTCTTAGGCAGGACCACGGGAATCTTGGAAGGGTTTTAAGATTGGTCTTATCAATTATGGGCATCTGGAGACTTCTGCGCAAGTCAACGACTCAAGAAACCCCATTTGCTCTAGCATATGACACTAAAGTAGTAGCTCCTGTCGTGTAACGCCCCTTCTCCGATCTGACCCGATTGGGGGTCAGAACCGAATCCGGGATGCTCTAATACCAACTAACCTGTGACACCCCCAACCCGGCATCCGGTGTCGAGCGAAGGTGTCATATGATTATTTTTTTTTCTAAACTTATAAACTTATAGCCTTTAAGCTTGTTCATTTATATAACGTTAAACATTTGCTTATGCTATATTACATGCGACGGATTACAAAATATATACAAGCTCCATATATGGAAGTGTTCAACATTTACAATATTTACATTATTTACAAAATAAACAAAATACATATACATTAGACTAAAATGGTCTTCCAATGGGCACCTCGTGATGTGTGGCCTTTATTTCTTCAATCTGGATTAATCTGTCCTTTAGTTCACTCTTTTGTCTCTGCGAATGAAAGCAGCGTACTAGCTTTACACTTAGTGGGAAGTAATACATATGGATGACCTCTACTAGGGTCGCGCACTTATCTAAATCGTATACTTATAACATATAACATTTACATATACTTATCTCCATATACTTTTCTGCTTATGTTTCATTTCTTATCATATTTTATACTTTTCATGTCATCTTGTACTTTACTTCTTGTTCTTATCTTGTATCACTTATCATCCAGCATGCGGTCTTATCTTATACTCATATCATATCATACATTCTATTCATTTCATTTGCATATACTTGTCATTTTCTTTTATATTTCATGTCTGTAGGCCGTAGATAAAAGGGAAGCTATAAGGGCTCGAAAGCCTTTATCTTCATTTATGCGAAACTTGATGGTCACATAAAACCCGAAGGCCTTTATTATCATTATCGGGCAGCCATCTATAAGAACTGAAAGGCGCTATTATCATTAATGAGATGTGACCATCTATAAAGTCGAGCACTACAATGACCTAAATATAGGCCATGCTGTATATTTGTAGACTTGTTTCTCTAATAGGCATGTCTATCTATCCCTACACCGGGTTCTAAACGGACAATCCATGTGTATTTTATATTCGAGTACATATCGTATTCTAGAATAATTATGGTCATCCGGTAATTATATGCGCATGTAAATCATTTATTCGAATCTTTGTTTTCATATTTCACATATAACAAACATATACATGTTTGTGCTTATATGAGCTTATACTTGTTCAGATCTCCTGTAAGAGTTACAAAGCTTATACCTATACGAGTGCTTATACACGTATTTGTACTTCTATATCTTATGCTTGTTCAGGATCTCAGTAGAACACAAAGCCCATGCTTGGCCTTTACGAAGCATACTTGTACTATGGACTTATGCTTACATACTCGTGGCTTATGCTTGTATGGGGTGCCGGATTGATCTCGGATCCTATGCTTGTACGAGGAGGTGCCTATAGGGTACTCTGGAGCTTATACTTATCTGGAGAGGTGCAGGTAGGTCTGTGGAATATGCTATATACTTGATTTTTGTAGGTACTTTCGAATAGTGTACATTGCTTTATTCTTATTCTTATTCAGTCCTTATCCTTATAACTATTTGACTACTTAGGCAGTGTATAAATGAATAGGACATAGCCATGATAGGTACTCGAAGTCTGTGTCACAGTCTGAGGTGTCATAGCACAAAGCGAGGAGTCTCAGAGGCCTTGTGATGTCGTCGCACTAATCGAGAGTACCGAAGTACTGATGTCTCAGCAGCTGATAGAGTGTCGTCGCTGTCGAGGAGAAATACTTATAAAGTACTATACATATACAGCTACTTGAGTGCCATGTCATTCAATATCTGGTCTTAGGCAGTCCTACAATTATATGTTTCAGGAACTTACTATATTACCAGTAAAGCCTACTGTTTTTTATGATTTCTGGACCTAATATGGGTTCTAATTTTATTAAACTATATATGGATGGATTCTTGACTCAATGGGCTTTCCATAGTCCAAGGCACATGAAAACGAGGTTCGAGCAGAAGAAGTTATGGCAAGTTGGAGGTCCTGCGTAGTCAAACCATTAGTGACCCGACGACTGAGCTGATCTACAGTAAGGACAAGCTCACCTACTATCCTCCACATGAACATGAATGGATTCTTGACTCAATGGGCTTTCCATAGAGTCGAGAACACAGAGAAACGGAGTTCGGACGAAAAATTATGACTATACGAGTTAGGTCACACGTAGTCATAAATGGTGACTGACTTGGCCGAGCCGAGCTGACCTGGCTGAGCTCACCTACTATCCTTCAAAGGCATATGAATGGAATCTTGACTGATAGGTTTCCATAAATTAGAACACGAAGCGAGTTTGGGCGAAGAAGTTATATTCAAAGTTGGAGGTCATCGTGAATCAAACCCGGCCAGTGACTTGGCTTGGCCAGGCGGCCTGACGGGTTGAGCTCACCTAATGTCCTCAAAAGGTATGTGAATGGATTCTTGACTCGATAGACTCCATAAGTCACAGAACATCAGCGGAGTTCGGACGAAGAAGTTATGACTTTACAAAGAGTTGGAGGTCACCGTAGTCAAACCAGCTAAAATTTTGCATTGGCGAGTTGTTGTCTTGTTCGAATTAAAGGACCATAAATTGGTCTACAGAGTCCAAATTGAAATTAAAGCCTAACATCGAGTTCATTGATGTGAAACAAATTACAGGAGGACTCACTACAGAATTCCTTTATTTCTTACCCGAAAACCGGTTCTAAGGTCAGTGTCATGATAAAAAATAGGAAATTTTCTTGGTTCAAATTGCAACCGGACCTTTCAAAACATATATAGAAGTCTTAGAGGCTCTTCTCTTCAGCCCTAACAAGAAATGAGTTTGGGAGTTCCAAATGACCCATACACAAAATAGGGTTCAAATGTATCTATACTTTCTATACAAATATTCATACTATAATCCATCACAAAAAACACTGAACTTCCATACTCCAAATTCCATCTTGCAATTCATAGCATCATCACCTTGTGATCTTAACTTTTCGCTCCTTCTTTGTTCTTTCTTTTTTCTCTTCTTCTTCTTCCTTTTTCCTGCTTTTCTCTCTTGCTCAGTTTTTCTTTCTCTCTTTCTCCAAGACTAAAATGAGATATTTATTTTAGTATTCTCCTTATTTGATCTTATAAGCACTTTTATTTCACTTTCTCTCTCTTTTGGAGCATCTTGACCATCGGTCGAATGGGGAAACTTCGCCCTGCTCTTCAAACCAGCCTTCTCTTCCTGATTTTCTTCATTATTTCATTTCCTAATATCTTTCTTTTATTACTCTTTGGGCCTCAGGCCTCTTTATTAATCTTAATTTAACTTATCGTATTCTGCTGGCATATGAACTTGATAAATTATGATGACCTTTGGGTCTTAATGAATTGGTAAATTAATTTACCACTTAACTTTTAATATTAATTAGGGTTTCTTGTTTGGCTATATACTTTTACTGTATACCTAAACATGTTATAAAAGCGTTATGGCATAATTTGGGGTGTTATGTCGAAATTTGGGCTAAAATCACCAAATTGAGTTCGCAAATCACAGGAACACAGGAGATTCTCCCTGAACCTTGACCTCTAGAAGAAAACGTGAGGCGGGTTCTAAAGCGTGTCGGACTATCACAAAAAGACAACAAAATATTACCAGAGGTCGGACCCAAGAGCTTTTGGCCAGGTGACCTGAATCTGAAAAAACTCCTGCCGGCCCGGAAAGACCCTTTACGAGCTAGGTTAGGAAGCTGGGACTCGATGTTATGACAAATGTCAGGAGGCTTGACAACTGGACGAACATAAGAGGAAAAACAGCGCCATATTCTTGGAACGCTGAGCACCTCAAGCGATTCTACCAATCGTCAAAAAAAAAAAAAAAAAAAGCAAACATCAGACAAGTACACACATTTCCAAAAGACTGTACTTTTATTATCTCATAAAATTACAATCAGCAAAGTCGTTCTCTACATCTCAGAAAATTACAATCAATAAAGTCGTTCTCTACATCAGTCGTTCTCTACATCTCGAAAGATCACGATCGACCAACACCCAGTCAAGGCAAAAACCACAAGAAAGAGAAAGAGAAAAGAGGGGAGGAGAGGAATAATGGAGGAAGCAGGACTTAAAAATATCCCCTATGAGCGCTCCGCACCCTCTGAATATGTTCCCTGGTCTAGTTCCATTAATAAGTGGACTGGAAATAACAAACTACAAAGGGAAGCTAGGGAAAACACAACTCCACAAATGGCAAGCGTCAAAACTAGCGTCGGCTGCCCACAAGAGACTACACTTGCAATCTAGATCAAACCTGAGCTTCATCATGTAAGAACTCAGGCAATAGAAGAAGGAAGAAGGTTGGGGCGAGTACTCTTGGACCATAGGCGGAGCGGTTATTTATAAAAGCTTGGGCAGTGAAGCCCACGATCTGTTCCGATTCTCCATAGATTTGCATTTGAAACTGCGTGCTTTCCCAAGGGAAGGAAGGCGAAAGAGCCACGTAGCTCAGCCTCAGAAGAGCATTGTAGCTCAGCCTCAAAGAAGCCATGTAGCTCAGTTTCAAAGGGGCCACGTAGCTCAGTTCTTAAGAACTTAACAGCCCAGATGGCTAAGTAGCACGGGAGGCCATGTAGCTCAGTTTCAAAAGAGCCTTGTAGCTCAGCGTCAAAGGAGCCATGTAACTCAGTTTCAAAGGGGCCACGTAGCTTAGTTCTTAAGAATCTAACAGCCTAGATGGCTAAGTAGCCAAGGAGCCACATAGCTCAGTTTCAAAAGAGTCTTGTAGCTCAGCGTCAAGGCCATGGCTCGGTTCCAAAGGGCCACGTGGCTCGGTTCAAGAACCTAACGACCCTAGATGGCGAAGCTAAGGAGCCACATGGCCACGTAGCCACGTGGCTCGGTTTCAAAGAGCCTTGTAGAAACCGGTCGAATGAGCCATGTATTTCCGATTTCAAGAGGCCCTGATGGCTCAGGTTCTTAAGAACCTAACGACTGAATGATGTTTATTGGCTGGGAGCCATGTAGCTCGGTTTCAAAAGAGCCTTGTAGCACAGTTTCAGGGGAGTCATGTATCTCAGTTTCAAGAGAGCCTAGTAGCTCGGTTCAAAGCCTTGTGGCTCGATTCTGAAAAGAGCCTTGTAGCTCGGTTTCGAGGAGTATGTAGCTCAGTTGAAAGGCCTCGTGGCCTCAAATCATTAAAGGGGCCGTACAGCTGAGTTGTAAGAGTCTAACCGCTAGAGGCCAGAAGTACCCAGAAAGATACATAACAGTTTGATGAGAAACCTGATAAACAACAATCGAGACGCAAGCCCGGCCATTTAAAAGATTAGATGACGAGGAAACCTCTCGCCTGAAGTCATAAAAAGAAAGCGAAAACTAAAGTTCGAAGGACGGATATCGTAAGCAACCAAAACCCGATATCGGTATTACGAGGATGTTCGAGGCTTAAAGCTCGAAGTTAGCCAGAATGAGCAAAGATTATACAAAAGGGCCTAAATGTTTGGGGTAGAGCTACGAGCAGCCTTAGTGGTGTGAGCCTCAGTCGTCACGGAGAGTCGGGAAAGGCGAAGCCACATCGAAGCGAGGGAAGAGCGGCCTCGGCGGAATCTCGGCTTCACCGAGGAGAGGAACTAATGCAGGAAGTATCGGGGAACGCCGGGATGCGCGCCTCGTCCTGGCCGTGGATTTTCGCCTCTCTTGCGTTAGGAACTTGAAGGTGAGACCCGAGTGGAAAGGCCTTGTGACTCTGTCGGACGAGCCATTCGGAGGCCCATAAGGTGCAAGCCTCGTCCCTCAGCTCCACTATTACTCCATCCCTTTGGCTGACCATAGCCTCTCGCCTCTGGAGATCCCCGCGTAACGCGTTGCACTCCTCAGCTAAGCGCTCCACGGAGCTCTCAGCCGGATGCCTCTCGTGGGCACGATCAGCGCCCATTTGCTGGTGCATAGTTCTTCCCCTACTTGACTGAAACTCTTCATAACCACATGACTCATCCTCTGACAACCCTTGGGCCTCTATGGCCTTCTTTTCCCTATCTTCAACTCACGCCTTTGTGGTCGAGGTGTATTTGGTCAGTTTATACTGAAAACATCATCAGTCAAGCTTTGTGTCAGGAGCTCGTGGCTGGCCCTCTCGGAGTCCCGGGCGACCTTAGCCTTGTATGCTCTCGCCGCCTTAGCAGAGCTCTTGGCCGAACTAGCCCTCCTCGCCATGTCCTTTATATATAAGTAGTGTACGCAGGAGCAGATGGAGTTAGCAAATAACATTAACTGCAGCCGAGACAAAAAAGAAGGCGCTGGAACCTTCTGAGGAGGTCCCTTGGAGTGATAGGGCGAGCCTCAGCATATCTGTGAGGGCTTCCACCTTCTTGAGATCAGAGTCCCAAAGGATAGATGAAACAGCCCCGGCGGCGAGCTCTGCATTGGTAAACAGAGAGTCCTTGCCCCCCTCAGCTTTGGAGAGATCATTTACCACATCTCCCCGTATCGGAGAGGAAGGCGTGGCGTTCTGCGCCAAAGGGCTCCAGATAGAGATTGGAAGAACTCTCAGAGGAGGCTTGACAGCCCTTATCGAAGAACCCTTGGCTCCGTGCTTGAGAGGATGAGCGGCGCGGCTGCGCACGCCACGCCTCGACACCTCGGTAGGAAGAGAGCGGCGCCCCTCACCCGAACTTGGGCGTGTGATCCAGCCCCTTGGTGTCATTGAACAAATACTCGACAGGACCTTACCCCACTGGCCGGGAGGTGCTCTTAGGAGGGATCTAGCTGCGCTATGCTTTTCCTGTATGCCGCCATCGGCTCGACACGGGCCTGAAGTTCATCCCGAGTTGGCTTCACAGCAAGAGGCCTTCCAGGAGAAGTTTCCATGGAAGGGGGTAGGGGAGATCTTGAAGAAGGGGTATAGGAAGACCTCACACGGCGAGAATGTCGGCGATTAGATCGAATGCCGGGGGTGAAACTTGCCCAGTGCGCTTCTTCCTTGTTCTCGGGAAGTAAGGTTAGGACGGATACACGGAAAGGCAAACCTGACCAAAGCAAAGTAAAAAACATAACATGATCTTAAAAAAAAAAAAAAAAAGTTGACCTCGACTAGCATAGACGAGAGAACTCAACGCGAGGTTCTGGGGCGGAGTCCATGCTAGCACGGGATCCCAGCGTATCATCTTGATCAGTAGGGTTGTATTCCCAATGACGACCCCCCGACAAAGAAATAACGCTCTTTCCAATACTTGTGGGAAGAAGGGAGGTCGGAAATGATAGGTATGGCAGTGGCCCGCTTTGAAATATACAAGAAGCCTTCCGAAGCCTCTTTCACGCTAAAGAGATCTAGCCGGGCGAGTATACTAGGACCTAGGGCTCTCCACGAAAAATAAGAAGGTCGACGAGATGCCCCCAAAATTAGGAGAGAAATTTGGGATTGGGCATACATTGGGGGAAATCTTTGTATGGCGTTTTTGATGAAGGACAAAGGAAGCGGAGGCCGTTCTGAATTTGCCTCGAAAGACGAGACCATATTGGGGCAGGACGACTATAAGACACATAAGAAGATCAAGGCACCAGATTTGGACACAGGAAGGAGGCCCATAACGAGTAGCGAAAGTTTTAGCAAACGAAGGCTCAACCTGGCTAAGGCCCACGACATCCGGGTACTTCACGACAACCCTCAGATAGTCGAAGCCACAGGGATACCTAATCTCGCTAATCTTCTCCTTGCCCTTGCCTAGCGGAAGAAGATAGCCTACTGGAGGGACCCAGACAGCCCGCAGCCGGCGGGACTCTGCAGGGCCGCCGCGGGTGTCAGACTCGGGAACTCATGGCCGGCCAGCCCCCCTTCCCTCTATGTGGCAGGACTCTGAGCAGAAGACCCCGGAGGAAGCACACATGATTAAACGGCGGAGAGAGAGAGCAAAATGCGAAGGCGGGATCCGGTAACCATGCAACAACCCCGAATTCAAAGCGAGGAAGAAAAGCGGGAGAAGAAGAAGAAGAGCGCCCAGAACTAAGGAGACGGGATGGCGAAAGCACCCGCAAAGAAGTTACGAGTCTTGTGGCAGCTTCCAAACCTGCGAAAGAAGTGGAAAGGGTGTCTGAGGAATGTTTACAGATATAAACCTTGATAGTCGAAACGGGAGTGAAAATCAAATAGCATCATCATTATCCTGAGGCGTTTGACTGGTAATAAGCGAGATCAAAACCATCCTGGCTAGCCATGTGGAAAACATGTCGATCAAGAAACAATTCGACCACTACTTTGAGCTGACCTTGAGGATTTTGGAGGGAGCGTGGGGTAGAAAACAATGAGCGGACCGGGCCTTGGCGGGCGCGGCTGAGCCTCCATCTTATGAAGGGAGTTGGGACGTAGACCCAATAAAGAAGCTTGGCCCACAGTGGGATCCTACCCACTCTAAAATACATGGGCCCAGGCCCCGTAATGGGAGCTCCTGACAGAGCGATCAAGTGATATGGGCGGCTAAAAAAAAACTACGTGTGAGCAAAGGTGCCCGATCTCGTGGTCCACGCATACATGGATGAGAGAGGATCTTCACATTGATCGCATTTCGCCGAATTGCTCCATAACGATCGGTCCATGATGAGGAAGAGCTCCTGCATCGATGGAATCTTTCGTATCCTTAGTATAACGAAAGTAACCTTCTTTCCCCATAAATCTTACGTCAAATTCGTACATAAAGATGCGCAAAAACTCACGAGGCTATCAATATTTTCCATCATTTGAAGATAAAGCCCGGCGCAGGCATCGGAGGCGGTGACACTCCGTCGGGTCATCTGTCTCTATTGTTTTTCTTGTAGGTAACATCGCAGCGGATCGCGGATCATGTGACTCAGCCTACTTACGGTCCGTCTGGTAGGAAAAACACAATCATTTATAAAAAAGAAAAATATACATATATATATATATATATATATATATATATATATATATATATATATATATATATATTTTTTTTTTTTTTACGTTTAATTACCTTTCATTATATACCATATTATTGTTTATTTCTTATATCTCACATAATCCTTTAACTATTGAAATAGAATTTATTTGCAAAAACAAATTTTTATTTTTAAACAATTTTTTATTTTTAAAAATATATTTCTTTTATAAAAGTTAAAATAATAAACGACGGATATCCACAACTACAAGCACATTCACTTCGTTTATTACTTTTAAAGGTATTTTTGTCTTTCACATTTTATATCCTTATAATTAATTATATTAAATATATGAACTTTAAACTCATTATCAATTTAAACTAACCCTAAATCATAAAAAAGCAAACATTTTTTAAGGGAAAAGTTACAATTTTTTTTTCTCCATTAACAAATATATTAATTGAGGAAGTTTCAAAGGTGTGAGCATTAAAAGTGGTAAAAATTTATGGTGGTCATGGATAATTATGAGTTTTGCGTGAATTGAGGTTTATAATTTTTTTTTTTTTCATTATATTTCGGGGAATGAAATTTACTCTGACCATGTATCATATTCTTACTAATTTTAATTATATTTAATTTTTTATTATATCTTTTAAGTTCAATTGAATATCACTTTTTTATTTTCAGTACTTTTTAGATAATAATAACAATAATGATATATAATAATAATAATTTAAATTACTTTTTGATAAACCAAGATGATATTGATTCAAAAAACTTTGGGTACTTTTTATATTTTCATAT
This sequence comes from Tetrastigma voinierianum, assembly GCA_016808115.1. NCBI lineage: Eukaryota > Viridiplantae > Streptophyta > Magnoliopsida > Vitales > Vitaceae > Tetrastigma > Tetrastigma voinierianum. The sequence goes on along the minus strand of JAEQBH010000246.1, from coordinate 150,268 downwards.
TAGTGAGTTAAAACCATTTTTCTTTTTCTCACTAATTTATATGTTAAAACAATTCAATAAAATATTTCACTATTCATGTTGAATAAAATATTATTAACAATTATCATGATCTACAGTTGAGGTTTATCGTTTTTTTTTCAGTATATTTCGGAGAATGAAATTTACTCCGAACATGTAGCATATTTTTACTATTTTTAATTATATATGAATATCTTTTATATTTTTTTAAGTTAAATTGAATATCAATTTTTTTCAGTATTTTAGATAATAATAATAATAATAATTTAAACTATTTATTTTAAATAAACAGAGATAATATTGATTCAAAAAATTTTGGGTACTTTTTTTTTGTAATTTTTTCACATTAATGAGTTTTTTTTTTTTTTTTTAATATATTTTTAGTTTTAAAGATAATAAACTGTCACGGAATCTGGGACTCTCCGTATTGTGGTTCACTCATTCACATGTTAAAACAATTAAATAAAATATTTCACTATTAGTATTAACAATTGTTTCGATTTCATTTTTTAAAAAAAATTGTTATGATTTACTTTTCTAAGAAATATAAACTAAATTCAATCAATTTTATAAATTGAATTTACGACATTTTGCATAAAAATTAAAATCGAAAATTTATGTTTATATTTTTAAAAACACTTGGACGAACATGTTATTTGTTTTTTAATAGTTTTTTTTTTATTTTTTTTATTTAAAAACTTGTTAAAATATTTAAATGTTTTAAATTTTATGATTTATTTAAAAACTTCACTAATGCAATTTTAAATTTTATATAAATTGCTTTTAAAAATAAAAGTAAATTTATACTTTTTTTCATAAGATATTTAAGTATATATTTAAAAATAAAAACAAAATTTGAGGTATGGAAAAATTTTAGTTTGTTTAGTTTTAAAAAATTCTAAAATATTTTTAAAAATGTGAAGAAATCATATATTTTTTTTGGAAAATTAGTATCAAAATTTCTGAAATTTCATGATTTAAATCCGGAATAAAAAGTTTATTTTTTAAATATAACAATTTTCATAAATTTTACTTTTATATCATAACTTTCATTTTAATTATAGCATCAAAACAACGTTTGATGCCACTCTTAGACATGATAGAGATTTAAAGTCTTTTTGGAATATAAAAACAAAGTTTATGAAGGTTAAATACATTATTTCATCATATTTTTTGGATATAAAATAGGAGATATAAGTTTAGAGTCTTTTGTGATATAAAAAGTAAAATTTTTGTTGAGAATTTAAATGAAAAAGTAAGAAGTTCAGGATTTTAATCCTAAATTTCCCTATTTTTATTTTAAATTTTAAAAAAATTTAAAATGATTTTTTTTTTTTTTGAAAGACTTGAAAATGATTTTTAAAGAGTATACATTTTGTATTGTATATTATATTATTTATATAATTTTAAAACAAATACAAAGTGTTTTCTAGTCAAAAACGAAATTGAATCCAAGCCTAGAAAAGTGTATATATATATATATATATATATATATATATATATATATATATATATATAATAAATATTAATAATTATTCACCTTTGATCAATATTACTAAATTTTAATTTTTCATCAACTCTTCATTGCCACTTGCCTTGAAGATTATTTTAATATATAAAAATACCTACAATAATAAACTCACAAAAAATATAAATATAAATATAAAATATAAAAAATATAAAAATATAAACAACGCATATACTATTGTGTCTACCGTGTGGATTATTTCATTCTTGTTTCAGACTCTCAAGAACCCTAACGAGCTCTTTCCTAAAATCGTTCTAGTAAGTTGATCCAATCACTTCCAGAATCTCTGATTTTCTATCTGGGATCTTTCCAGGGTCCATCATTTTAAATTTTTAGGTCCCTTTTGATTTTCATTATCTGATTCTTGTGTATGCATGATAGCTTTGTTTGGAGATCTGACTTGTAATTTTTTATCTCCCTCTTGGCGCAGGGATCTGGTGTAAAAGCACGTTTGGTTGCTGGGAAAATGTGAGAAAATTTCAAAAGAAAAGTAAAAAAATTTGAATTTATATGTGGGGTTGATGCATTATTTTCGATTCGGTTTTTATTTTTTAAATATTCGTATATTAGTCTGAGTGGGTCTGGTGTCGATTTTTCCATGGATGGCTTTTTACAGTTTCATTATGTGGTGCTTGCTGATGATTTATTTGGTTTTTTTTAATTCAGTCATGTGTTCATTGTCTTTGTGGTTTTGTAGGAGTTGATGAAAGGAGCACAATGGTAATGTTGAATTAGATTAAAATTTTGATTTAGTTATAAAATTATTGCTCAGTTTTGAGTTACAATGGATGGAGATGGTGGTTTGAATATGCGTAATTGGGGTTACTATGAACCAGCAACATCAAACCTTAAGGGCCATCTTGGCCTACAGCTTATGTCGACTGTGCCTGATAAACCTCTTATCGGTGCCCGAAATTCAGCCATCTTGGCTAGTACAAATGGTGCATTTCACCAGAGAGATTGTGGGGTTTCACAAGCCTTGCCAATCCCCATGGAGTACATGAGGAGTGCTTGGATTAGCCAGAGAGATAAATATCTCAATGTGTTACCTGGAAATCCCAATTTCTCTGTTTTGGCCGAATCCTCTAGAGCTCATCCAATGCAGATGCTCCAGCAACCTGATTCCACAAAGGATGAAATGGTGGCTCAAGTTGAAGAAGAGGCTGGTGTTGAGAAGGATAATGGTCCTTTAAAGAAAAGACCTGGTGGAAAAGCCCAAAAATCCCCAAAACCAAAGAAGGCTAAGCGGGCACCGAAGGTGCCAAAGGATGAGAGTAGTCCTTCTGTTCAACGAGCAAAGCCTGTAAAGAAAAATACTGAAGTTGTCATAAACGGGATAGATATGGATATTTCTGGCATTCCAATTCCTGTATGTTCATGCACAGGAGCTCCACAGCAGTGCTATCGGTGGGGCTCTGGTGGGTGGCAATCTGCATGTTGTACCACAGGCATGTCTGTATATCCTCTGCCAATGAGTACTAAAAGGCGTGGTGCGAGGATAGCTGGGAGAAAAATGAGCTTGGGAGCGTTTAAGAAAGTCTTGGAGAAACTTGCTGCTGAAGGTTACAACTTTTCTAATCCAATCGATTTAAGGAGTCACTGGGCAAAACATGGTACCAACAAATTTGTCACTATCAGGTAGATGTACAATGTGGCTTCTACAACTGGCCTCTCAATTTAATTTGGCCCGTTTTGCATGTATATACATATATGTATGCGGCCTGACAGAGGTTCCCTAGGTGGTTTGTAGTCCACAAATTTTCTAAGTCATGTCACATGTTTTTAGAACTCTGCCTTTTGGGTTCTCAGATTATGTTGTTTTATTGTCTTTATTGTAGTTTAAGGACGGCATTTTCTTTTAAAGAACCTTCCGGATAATTTTTTTTTGTTCATAATCTGACATGATCATAGAATTGCTTTTCTTTACTTTGCCATATATGCTCATTACATGTTTTTTATTGCTTCATATTCTGATATTCATACTTTTTAATGCTTGTAAGTGTCAATCAATTGAATGGGCCCTGCAAGTGAATTCACCTCTATTACAACCTTGAAGAATTTGGAGAGATCATTGGTGGCTCACACGGTCTTCAAAGGAGGCAGATGTAGGCCTTGTCAAGCGATTTTCTTGGTTGGATACAAAACATTTGAAGTCCTAGGTGTTCTTATTTATTTATTTTCTTTTAGTCATTGAAAAGAGTGGTTTTTTTTTTCTTTTCATTTAACCTTTATGGAGAGGGGCTGCTATGGAGATGGTTATTAAAGAGTTAATGGACATCTTTTTGGGAATTTGGGGAAAGCCTGGTTGATACATTTTAGGCTTTTGGTAGCAAGAAGAATAATCAATGTGATGGAAAGATTTCATTTATCATATGGATACATGAGTAGTGGAAGGATGATTGTGATTTTCCAGAAGGGCAAAGACTGGTGGGTCCAAAAAGTTGGCTTGTATCCTTATGGTGGTTTAGGAGACAGTTAGGCGATTTGAGAGAACATGCAGGTATTTGTTGTATCCATAGTGAGGAGAGCATGGAGGATTTTGATAAGACCAGGTTCACATGTCTAGTATGGCTTTTTGTTGTTTGTTTGTATTGGAAGAACTGCCGAGTGTATTAGAGAAAAGGGAAAGAGGATGAAGGGAAAACATGGTTTATGTTGAATGAGTGGTCATATAAGGCAGGAAGCTTAAGTTTGTTGAATAGGAGGAAGTGATGGACTCAAGCAGTGGGGCTTACAAAGATGGGTTTATGTATATCAATGGGAGATATGCATGGGCTTTGTCTCGACAAAGGTGGAGCTGTCAGGGGGCCACATGGTGTAAAATTGGTAGTTAGAGAAGAATTTTCATTCTAGAATCAATCAAGAATAAGAACAGCAGATGTAGTTCACAGCCACATTAGCAAAAGGGAGTACGGTGATAATAGTGAGGTCGCTGATGATGAAGGTGAAGGGTTTGGAGATGGCAGTTGTTGGATCTATCATCAAGGAGATTTGAAAGTGGGAGGAGTAGAAGAATGAAAGCTGAGGAAAGTGGACTAGCTGGAAAGCATTTCTTGCTTATGCTGATGCAAAATGGAGGGGCATGAAGTCAATACAATGGATTGCACCTTGCTGATTGGGATATGCTCTGGGAGGGGAGAGGGGAATGTTTAGAATGTGGAAATGTCTATGGACTGCACCTTGTTGATCAGGATAGGCTCTGGGAGAGCTGAGGGGATTATTGAAAATGTGGAAGTGCTTGATGAATTAATCTACTTAGGGTGCCTCTAGTTTGGTGGGAGAGATTGGGGTAAGGAGGGTCTAAGAAGAGTGTGATTCTCTCGTATGGCGAGAGATGAGGTTAGGAAGAGAAGGGGTTTTGAGATTGCATATGTTGTTTGTGACCTTCCAGCTGAAGGACCTTCGCACTTTTATTATCAGTAGCCTGTGCTGAAAAAGGGGACTGTCTACTGCCACTTGAGAATCTGAAATCGTGAATTGTGTGTTGGAATCTATTTCATGCTAAAGTGTGTATGTACCCAAAAATTGTATTTGGGTAATTACAGACTTGATTCTATTAGCCAATACCTTTACTGAAATCCTACATAAATCACCTACCAAGCTGATGCTGAGGAGATATGATCCCTTTCTGAAAGATAATAAGGGGTAAGCAAGTATGACAGGGATGGAGTGGCCAAGTTAGAATTGACAAGTGGTATGTTTTCAGTGAAATGATTTTCCTTTTTTGATAGCAAGGAAATATGATCTCTTTTTGAAAGACTTTATTTGGAACCTCTGGGTACCAATGTAAGTGAGATTTTATTCTATTTTATTAATGTATTTTGCATTGGAAGCAACTTGGGAAAAAGCCTCACCATGGATGAGCTGAAAAAAAACATTGAACCTTGGTGAACAAGTACTTCTTGGGTAAAGATGAGGAACAATTAGCATACCACCTTATGCTTCGCTGTACGAAGACAAGAATCCTGTGGCAGCTAGTTTTGTCATTCTCTGTGGTACAATGGGTGATTCCAGCTTCCTTTGAAGGTGGTGGAAACACATTGTAGGGAAGAGAAGAAAGAAAGCATGGAGGACTGTTTCATTGTCCATTTTTTGAATGGGTTGGAAGGAGAGAAATAGTAGGTCCTTCAAGGATTTGGAACTAAAGGATCACGTGTTAAAATTCTCTTTGTTATGTTTGTTTTTGGAAGTGGGCTCTATTGAAACAACAATGTCTATGGTAGAATTAGTCGATTGGTTGGGTGTCATGAAAAGGGGGTTGTTATTGTTTTTTGCCTTTTGCTTTCTTCATTTTGATCTTGCCTAAGGTCCCCTTTCATACGACCCATGTGCACTAGTACACTTTTTTTCCATGAGTGCTGTTAATTTATCCTCTTAGCTGCTCATAAAAATGATAACAAAGAAAACAAAATCTACGTAATGATTTACTTCCCTGTAAGGGGATATTCTCACACTAAGCAGCCTTGTTTTCTGGAGTGTATTCCTTATGTGTAAATATTTATCTTATCATCATCATGTCAAGGTATTGGCTTTTGGTGGTAACCTTTTCTTAATCAATTCTGTCTCGATTATATACTCTCTTGGTCCATTATGTATTTCTCATGATTATAGTTTCTTCTATAAAGGCATGGATTCTCAGTCATTTTGGTACCCTACATATGAGGTTGATATCCGGATTTGATATACTTTTTGTTGAACTTCACTGTAATGTTCTGATCCTGGTTGAATGATTGAGTAGGACTATATTCTTAGCTCTTCACTAGAGGTTTTCAAGTAATGAGGAGAACGAGTTGGTTAGTGGGATTTGTATAATCCTCTGTTACATAACACGGATCAGGCATCTTTTGAGTTAGTCTTTTGTCCATTACTCCCCTGTTCTGAGTAGTGTGCTGGTCATGGCTTGAGCTTCTTTCCCACCCACCCTCACTTTTAGTTGGAATGTCATTTATACTTTCATCAGGATGGCTTGTTCCACTCAATGTGCATTTCTTCACCCACTGTCATGGCTAGGCTCTTCCATTATGGGATAATCTAACTCTTTGCATTTGAAGGCTTGTTGAACTCAAGGCATGAAAAGATAGTATGGAAGCTGATTGTTTTTGCTTTCTTTTCTGACTCAACCTGGGTGCCTTTTGGTAATATTTCTGTATTTTCTCGATTAGAACTTCAAGTTGGTGCTGTTGTGTGTCTGCCCTTTAAAGAATCAGGCCTCAAGTTTATACATGTCAATCTGCATTTGAAACTACATTAGGGTCATTGAACCATGGGTGCATATGAATCTGAATGTTGATTTGTATTCACCCACAAAATGCTGGAAATTGTTTTCTTCTAATGGTGTATTCAACAGGTTTCTGCAACCATAGCTGCACTTCTTTTTTTCTTTTCTTTTCTTCGGGAAAAGGTGCATGAATGCCCCTGATTTATAGTCATAATTCCAATTTGGCCCCTGAGTTTTTTCTGTCTGTAGGTGTCCTCAGCGTTAGTGTCATAGCTCATTCATTCCGTTGTCATCATGAACTTGCACTGATGGACAAACGGACATTTAGACGCCATTGACATGGAGCGCCATGTGGATAGCTCCTATCTGATCATCTATGCAAGATTATAACGGCAAGGGCATGGATGAACTATGACACTAAAATCAGGGCACCTATGGATAAAAAAAAAAAGCTCAGGGGTTAAATTGGACATATGGCTATAAGTCAGGGCATTTATACACCTTTATCCCTCTTTTCTTATGAGTCAGTTTTCCAGAGAGTTTAGTTATTACACTGATTTGTCCCCCGGAGCATGGGAGATTTGTTTTTGGCTCCTCAATCAACCCTTTGCTTTTGAAGGTTTGTTGATGCAGTGCACAATCAGCATTATAGGTAGCCAGTTTTGCATTATCGAGTTGTCCTAGGTGTCTTTTATTCATTTTGTTGCTTGTTATCCTTTTTCTTATAAGTTTGAGTGGGTGTAGAGTGAAAATTTAAACTTGACTGATGATAAATATTTAAACTTGACTATAGGGTCTAAAAAATAGATAATATTCTTAGTATTGAGATACAAGTAATGGGTTCATGTTAATTTTTCTGTACATATATCTTGTAAAGATTCTACATAGTACTGGTTTTTATTGTAAAGATCAGATGCTTATCTACCAGGAAAGTGCACCATGCCTCACTTAAGGTTTCTTGCAGTCACAGTCAGTTCTTGATTTTGGGTAAGAAATCTCTAATTTTGCGATATGGAATTTTTTCCAACAGTTATGAAATGCTTAGAAACCTTGCTGGAAGAGTTTAGGGGTGCTTTGGAGCAGCAGCTTTGTATCCTTCTGAAATCCTATGAGATTAATATTCCGCTGATACCCTTAGAAAATTATATAGTAGTGGAAGATATACAGAAGTATGACCTTCCCTGGGTGTATATAAAGATGAACCCCTGTTCTAAACAACTCAATGGTCTAATAAGATTAGGATATTGGGTGTAATGACCCAACTCTTCACCCAATATTGTCTAGTTCAGGGCTGTAATGGTGCACACACGGTATTCCACCAACCCACCTTATTTTTTCTTTTTTGTTAGGCCTACGTTCTCAAGAAAAGACATTGATAGTATTGATTTAAAGTTTTACATATATGGATCTTAACATTTTTCTCTTTAGGCTTTAGGCGATGTGGGACATCAAATTGGGAATTGATAACCAGCTTGTGTAATAAAGCTTTATATTATTACTGTGTTCCCTTCCTCGCTTCGGTTTTGCTTTTGCTTTTGCTTTTGCTTTTGCTACCTATTAATTCTTGGATAAATCTGGCCTCATACATATTGTCGATATGCTGCAAGGTTTTCTTTTCTAAGATCTATAACAAGTGTTTGTGATATTACAATTGAGCTCAGCCGTGGGAGGAATGGCTTGTGTTATTGAAGTAGGGTACAGACCTAGATCTTAGTAGTATGACCTAGATCTTAACCTATGAGGTATGTGAATTATATATATTTTTTTGTTAGACCTCCTAAGCGGGCTTGTGCACATACGAAAGATGCCTTTAAGTCATGCCACATTCAAACTAATCCTCATATGACCCGAGATGAACCACAAGGACTGTAAAACTCTACCATATAACACAATTGTATTTTTATGGTTTGAACTCAAGACCATTGGTTAAGTTAGAAGAGACCTCAACCATCTCACCTATATATTCGGTGGTTGAGTAATTATCTTCATTCCAAAAGAGTATTAGAATGTTAGCTATTCTCAAGGCTTGTAAAACTTGAAAGGAATAAGGTCATAGCTGAGGAAGTTATGGGTCATGAAGGGAGCACCTGAGGCAGAGGCGCCAAAGTCGCATGTATTGAATGATGGAAGGTGTTGAAAGCTTGATATTCATATTAATCTTAAATCCTAAAAGTTTAAGCATTTTGGAGAGTTGGTCATTTAACATGGTATAAGAGCCTAGTTTGAGAGGTCATGGGTTCAAGCCTCCGCTTTGCGATTTATTCTTTATTTATTGATTTGAAAGTCCATGGAAGAGACTCCATGTGTGGGTATAGGGTTGCACACGAGGAAAGGTGTTGAAGGTATGATATTCATAATAAACCCAAATCATATAAGATAGAGCTTTTAGGAGAATAGGCCATTCAATCGAAAGGAAGGGTTTCAATTGACTACACAAGGTTGACAATGATCCTAGAATGGCCCTAGATGGAAATGTAGGAGCTTCAATATACCATGCAAGGTTGACAATGATCCCAGAATGGTGGCCCAGATGGAAATGCAGGAGAAAAATGGGCCAGAGGTAGTAAAGATGATACCAACAGACCTCTTGCCAAGTAAGTGTAAGGATTAGAAAGGAAGTTTTAAGCTACATATTCAAGGATAGATGAGGATTACCCAAAAACAAAGGCCATTTTGAGGGCATTCATAGTATGATCCCAGAATGGTGGTACGGATGGAAATGGAGGAGAAAAATGGGCCAGAGTCCTGAGGATGTAAAGATACCAAGAGATCTTGTAAGTAAAATGGTTGAGGTCTTTTTTAGCTTAACCAGTGATCTTGATTTTGAATTATGGAATACAATTGTGTTTAGTGGTAGAGTTTTACTGCCATAATGATTATTCTCGACTCGTATGAGGATTAGTCTGAAACGCTTTTCATGCACGGACACACTTAGGACACCCCATGATCAGACTAAAAAAAAAGATACCAAGAGACCTCTAGCAAGTAAGTGTAAGGATTAGAAAGGAAGTTTTAAGTTACATATTTAAGGTTTAAGGATGGATGAGGATTATCCAAAAACAAAGGCCCTCATGGGCTCCAACTCTGATGGTAACAACCAAGAGGTTGATGATACTGCAGGCATCTCTGACATACGTACGACTAAGGAGGTGGGCATTAAGAAAGAGAGTGATATTGCTGGCTGCATAATGTCATTGGGGCAGCCACCTTCTCCACGAAAGTACTACTACTGACTTTTGATTAGTCAAGGGGAAGCAAGTGGGAACCAGAAGTGAAACCACCGGCCACCACCACCAAACTCCGGCAGTTCAATGACTTGGACCACTTCCAACACCAAACTGGAGGATATATGGGAGCTCCGAGTGATGTCCCAAAGTGGGATGGGCTTCAAATATTGGAGTTATCTAGATAGACACACACATGTTACTATCTCAGGTTGAGTTGCTAAAAATCCTTCTTACAAGTCTTACAAATTAGGGGAGTCTCATTTGTTTGAAAGTTGCGTTTTAAAACTCAGATCGGATTGTCCATCATGTCTAGCTCATATAATTGAACGTTCAACGTTTAAACAGAATAGGACATAAGAAAAGGGAAGGGGTTCGGGGTTCGAGTTTCAGTATGAATAATTTACTATAATATAACTAAAAGTATTTAACTATAAAAAAAACCGAATCGGACCTGATACATCATTGATCGGTTTCCTGAATTTGAATTTTGAACCGATAACTTTTTCGATTTAGTTATCGATTCGATTTTTAAAGCATTGGAAAAATCGCAGAAGATGAGATTTATCTACTTTTACTTCTCTTCTCTTCAAGTGTTATCTTGATTTGTTGCCTAGACAAAATCATGGACCACTTTGTAAGGCTGACCTGACTAGAAAGAGTATTGCCTAATAATTAGAGCTCGTTTGAGAGTGAGTGATTATATTTAGAGCACTTTCATTTTATAGAGGAAGTGCTTTTAGCCCCTCTGATTCGTCAGTCCTAAATGGGCTTTGACTCAGGGAGGATATATATATATATATATATATATATATATATATATATATATATATATATAATTGCATCCCACCTCATATTTCCAAATAGACTTAGGGACCTAATTCTCCCATAGAACATAAAGTAATATGATTTCACAATAATTTGAAATGATATTTAAGTTTGAGAGATTTGTCTTATTTATTAAATCGATTTTTTGGGTTGAACTGTTCTATTAGATTTGAATATCTATCATAAAATCGAAAAGTTGTTTCCATAAAATGTCATTTGGTTATGGTTAGAAAAAGAGAGGGACTGGTATTTATAGTGACATTTAGATGGGATATATAAAGTTTTCACTCAAATATGTTTGTATACATGCGTATATGAGATTATTACATCCAATCTCCAACCTGCATAAGATTTGAGGAATGAAATATTTTTTACTCAATTCTTATTTCAATTTTTTTTAATATAACAAGCATTAATACAAATTCTTCGGGAAAAATAAAGTTCTACCCTTTGCAACAAAGTAGGTTTTCTCAAAGAAGGTGAAAGCTTGAATTCCAAATGAAACGTTGAAATGCCGCTACCTCTATTTATTTATTTTATTTTAAAGAAAAGGGAAAATCTTTTGAAAACTGTACTTTCTCACAATTGTCATATTACTATTTTGGGGGGTTTGTGATATGGGGGGGGGGGGTTTTAGTAGGGAGAAAGATATTTATGTCATTGTTTTGTCTATAATTAGGTAAGAGTCGTTAGAAAGTTCATAATAAGCATACGGTACAAGGGAAAGAGAGAGAGAGAGAGAGAGAGAGAGAGAGAGATTTTGAAGGGTTACTACATCGATGAGTGGGTGGGGAATAATCGTGGTTTGGTAGGGGGAGAGGGAATGGAAACAAGCATAAGGAGACAAAGGCAACAGGTAAGATCAAAGATGGGTGGGGGCCATAGCCATTGGCTGCCCATTATGAAATTATTAGGCGACAGAGACAGAGATACCTCCCCAACATTCATACCCTTTCACATCCCTATTATTATTATTTCACTCTCCTCCCTCCCATTATTCTCTATCTCTCTCTCTCCTCCTCAAATATTATTTTTTGGATCTTCAATTATTTCTATTTTTCTTTTATAAACCTTTATATAGCTATAATGTGTTAATATAAAATGTAGAAAGATAGTTCAGAATGTATCAATTTATTTTAATAGATAACAATTTTTTTATAGTTTATAACTAAAACTAAAGTGTTTAACTTAAAAAAAAATTATTTTTTTATTTTTTTTATTTTTTTACAGTTAAACACCTTAATTACAAAATATTAAACATTTTATTCGTTTATGTCTGACGATTAGTTATATGTTAACACATAAGGACTTGAATAATAATGGAAGCTAGGCTTCAAAGGGTTTTTTTTTTTAAGTTTAAAATCTATTTTTAGGTTAGGTTTAGATACAAATAGTTGTATGAGAGAAAATAATAAGCAAATAGAGTTAAAGTTAAAGGTAAGAAAATAGTTTTCCTTGTTCATTCTTGATTTTCTTTTTTTTCTCCGACGAGAAGAATAAAATTTTGAAATTATCTTCTTTTATTTTGTTTGTTTGCTCATATTCTTGCTAGTTTTCAAGGTCCAAACGAATTGTTAATAATTCCTAAAAGATCAGGTATCATGACACTGGACAAAATAAATAATTTTGATGTCTGTATTCAAGATTGCATAGGGTGAATTGTCAATTTGTCAGGGAGACTGTTAACTCGGGCGAGTTGAGCTGAGCTGAGCTGAGTTGGAACATTACTGGGCCTGAACCCACTGATATTGGGCTGGCCCAAGCTTAGTAGCCCATTCTATTTGCGTTGGAACAATTCTTCCGGTGCGTTCCAGGCCCTAATCTTTTTGGGCCTACAGACCTAAGCTCACTCTTGGTCCATTAGTATATGTCCTTGGCAATACTACTTTAATTCTTTGCGCTCTTTCTTACGACCTTTTTATAGAATGTAGAAGTATCTTGAATGGTCCAGTAGACCTTTATCGAAAAACGCTTTTAAGTCATCTTATATTCGAGAGATCAGCATCTGAATTCGGGATAGGTATTAATGATGACAGAAGCGGTCTGTCGCTTGAAAATCTTTAGCTGCGTTCTGGGGCTGAAAGCTGAGGCCAGCGAATTAGATATAAGAAACTCAATGTGCACTCATATGTTTGATAATAACTCTTATCCAACCTTAACCGCCTAATAATACAAAGGGTAGTTTTGTAATTTAACACTATAAAAAGGAAATATGTTAAATACACGCTCCTTTTCTCTCGTTTGGTCGCACTGATTAATATAAATTCAAATATGAAAAAATGAATGTTATATTATAGAAAACAAAAAATTGTTTCCAAAAATAATAATTACCAAAAAATAATAATAATAATAATTCTTGACGACCCATAAGCAAAAACAAACAAAAATAAATAAAAGGTAAAGTGAATCCATGAAACGTAATTTACTAGTAGAAAAAAGACAAAGACGTACGTGGGTTATGAATATGAAGTAGAGGGAGGAGGTTGTCTGGTAGTACAGATAGAAAGGGAGGCAATGATCACGTGCATTTACATGTGTGGAGTGTGGACATATATATATATATATATATATATATATATATATAGAATAACAAAAAAAACAGAATGTGAATAAAATAATAAATAAATAAAGGAGAGGGGTATGAAGTTGGGGGTTAGTATAGTGAAAAGGAAAGGAAAGGAGAGGAGAGGAGAGGAGAGGGGGATGATGATGATGATGATTGATGATGATGATGATGAGAGTAAGATTCTCTCTCGAACACATGCAGAATGTTTTTAGCAATCATCTTCCCCAGAAGTATTTCTTGATCCCGAATCTAATCATTCTTTTTTCTTAACTATAAAAAAACTAATCCTATATATATTTATTAATTAAACTAATGATTAATCTAATACCATCACCATTACCATTCTCTCAGCCAGCCACATGGGTCATGGGATGGGATGGGATGGGGAGTGAGACAATTATTAGAGTTTTTCTATAAGACAATTCATACGCTATAAGTCTATGGTTGCGTATATGAGAGAGAGAGAGAGAGAGAGAGAGAGAGAGGATGAGGAGGTGGTGAAATTATTAGGAGGGAGGGTATGGAGTGGGACCCACATCCCTTTAAGCCCGGCAGCCACCGAACAGGAAGCCACATTTCTGGTGTCGGACCAGACCTCCCCGCTTTACTAAGATTCTTTTTCTCCCTCTCTCCAAATTATCCCCATCCATTCTCCCCTATGACTTCCCCTTAAGTGCATCTTTGGTTTGGCTTATACCTAGAAGCTGATGGCTCTCATTATAAATTATTGTTCGATAAACTAAGTTGATTGATTGTTCATTGTGTCTAATTCAAATGATAGAACGTTTAACATTTCAATAAGGAGATAAGAGATTTCGACTTCGAGTCTTAGTGAAAGTAATTTACTATATTATAACTAAAATGTTTTACGTGTAAAAAAAAGTAGTTGATTAACAATTTTTATGTAAATAGGAAGAAAAATTATAAAATAAAATAAAAATGAAAATTTGATATTTTAATAAGAACGGATCAGAATAAGCTATAATTTATAGTTTTTTTCTCATCATGAACTAATTAGTCATAATCAATTAATGAGTCTTTGCCAAATAACCTATAAGAGATGATTATGGATAAATTAGCTATCAACTTATCAACTCCCTTAATCAATTTAACTAAGCATCCCATAAATAATTTTTTCTTGTTATGATTTATAAAATAATATAAGTTTATTTATATTTTATAAATTTAGTTCGTATTATTAAAAATAAGAATAATTTTTAATAATTAGATTAAAACGAAAATATTTTTAGTTAAATGTAAATACCAATATTATAATAATAAAATATTATATATATTATGTACTAAAACATATTATATTACAGTGGAGGTGGAGCTCTTGACCTTTGTTTTGAAGATAAATTCCTAACTATTGTACTAGAATACCCTTCTAAAATATTTATTATCCTATTGACTTTATTTTATGTATATGAAATAAAGTCAAGAGGATAATAATATTTTTAGTACAATAGTTAGGAATTTATCTTCAAACTAAAGGTCAAGAGCACCACCACCACTATAAATAGTTTTTTTTTTTCCAAATAAATGAAATATTCTTATTTATAAATAACTCCATTTCTTTTCATATTTATTCATTTTATATTATAATTTTTTATTCTATTATTTTCTTATGTTCTCTACCACCTTTAATCAATGAGTTAAGACTCATTGTCACTTCATTCTTATTTAAGAAAAACAAATAAATATAAATATTATTATTTCTACCTAACAAAACCTTAAAGAGGGTCGATTAATATTTAATACTTTAGTATAAATTAAAAAATTTATTCTCATAATATTTTTGGTAATGTGCTATACAATTAAAATCACATTAGATTGCTAGTATGGAAAGCATATATTAGAACAACTTGTTATAATGATAAAAATAAAGGTATGAGATGCCTTTATTCTATGAAAATATTGAAGACAATATTGATTGATATCAATTATAAAGTGGATTGACGTAAAGTCTTATGTTCACACTGGACACATCCACTCGTTAGTCACTTCCCATAGAAGAAAATATCTAAGAAAATTATTTTTTGAAAAATAAAATTTTATAGAATAATTATTAATAATCGAACAAAATAAATAATATAACATTAGTAAAGTTGATGATAAAATTTGAGTGTTGGGATTTTTGTTTTCCTTATGAACAAAATAGATTTTTTTCAATAAGACCTAACTTAAGTAATTAAAAGCTTGTATTAGCATAGAAAGACCAAAGGGCTACGGTTTTTTAGGACAAACTTATAAGAAACAAAATATTATGATGTATTATAAAATAAATAGTTATTAAAAAATTTTTTATAATGTTTAACTTTTCTTCTCGAATTTGGTTTTTGAAAGGTTCTTCTCAAAATTAATACCATAATTTTAGAAGATATCATAAACATTTCCATGACAAGCTTTTTTTTAAAATCAAACATTTCCAAGTTTGAAATTTTGTAAAAACAAGTTATTATAATGTAATATATAAAGTAGAGGCCAAACAAAAAAACCACCTAATTATCCGGAAACCTTAGTTGTCCATTCCTATATTATATCTTTTAAGCCCTTAATCCTTAGAAAGGAGACAATGATTTTTTTTTGGTATTATTTGTTTTGAAATGTTAATTAATGCGTTTTAACGTCGGATCACAGGTTTTTCCGATAGATTAGTAGTTCTTACCGCATCGATGTAGGTTTGTTTTTGTTTTTAACTGTTTTTAAATGGCAATATCATGACTTAATACGGGTGAATAGGGTTGTCTATAATGGATAATTGTATTGTCGACGGTGGATGGATTTGTACCTGGATGGTGTGTTATCTTCGGCCCAGTGGAAACTGCTTCCGTGCTGTTTTCGTGTTGGTCAGTGGCCGATATTCGATCAGATATGTCGTGGTCCAATCGTCTGATTTAGAATCTTAGATATCGTAGGCGTTTTTATTATCGAAATGTCCACAGACATTGAGTTATTTATTTTGTTATTAACACAGATTACCGTTATCCTTTAAATGTTTTGAATGCTTTTGATTTTCGTATTTTATATCAGATTATATTCTGCTTGAATTAATAAAGCAAAGTAAATAATATGTAATAGCATAAGTGAATATATATAAAAAAAACCCAAATTTAATTGAAAACTTCAATTTTATTGCAAATTAAAATAAAAAATATCAATTAATTTAAACTCATTATCATTATTGAAATCAATCAAATTATTTAAATTAATAAGTGAAAATTGATTCGATACATTTGACTTGGATTTTAATAATCCAAATAGAACCGTGGAGACGGTAGTGTACCGTCAATCGTGTACGTATAAAGCCATATATCATGGGAAGTATCAAGTATGTTGACCCTTTGAAATGAAAAAGAAATCCACAGAAAGATTCTTTTATCCATGGGAAATAATACAGTGTTGTGTGGAACTGGGGGGCAAATACATACAAGAAATGTAGACTGTAGATTAATACAAGATGAATTAATGTCAGCGTATCTGACAGTGCAAGTTGATTGGTACCATGGAGATTAGGTAGGGTTGGGAACACATCGGCATTTCCCATGGGAGAGTACATATTAATTATTATTAGCCCCTGATTTTTACTTCCCATTGCCATCATATCTTTCCTCTGCAAATCCTTAAATAATACTGTCCTATTGTGTTTCCATATCTTCCCATATTTATTTTTTTCCATATTTACTATAAATGTGTATGTGACTGAAAAAAAATTTAGATTACTATATACTTTTTCTATATTTACTTAGATAATATTGATCAAAATTTTAATTATTTAGAACATGTTTTATCATGTGGTTCCACAATAAAATATTGAAAAATTACTTCTCGTATTGAAGAATCATTTATAGTTTTTTTTTTTTTTTTGAATAATCATGGATTTTCGACCAATATACACGTTAGCTAATGCTATGAATCACGAGATCAAATAACTATTAGCCCAATTAGTGCATTACACCAATTGAACCATTCTCAGAGTTTACTTGTGGTGTTTTTTGTTTTTAAATGAAAAATAATTTTATTATTTCAAACTTACAATAAATTAATATATCTAAAATACAAATTGAAAAAAATTGTAAATGATGAAACAATATCCAGATTAATAGTATAATAAATCGATATAAAACCTATAAATTTGATAATATAGTAATTATAATATCTATGGGTCAAATTCTTTTTCAACATATTGATAATTATAATATGAATTTTTGACTGATTCACCGTAATAAGACAATAAAAAAACAACATGTTGTAACTAGCCAATATCAAATCAAACGTTATAATAAGACGAAGATAATACAAAAATTAAAATAAGACCTAAATATGTGTGAAATAACAATTTTATTAAAAAAAAACTAATAAAAGGTGTAGAAAAATAATTGTCAAGGAAATGACAGAGAATTACCCCATGTTTGCTTACTTGTAGTGGTATTTTAATGAAACGCTTTTGCAGGTGATTCTTCCGAAAACATTTCTAAAACACTTTTATCAAAAGCATTTTAATTTGAGTAAAATTGCATCAATCGCACTTTTAGTCATATCATAGTATTTTAAAGTTGCGTCATGTCATCCAGTTTCATCTTCCCAAATTATGGTAATCATATATATATAATATATATAAAACAAATTTATTATGGATGGAAACAAATTTATAATATAAAAACACACTATATATTGGTTTAGAATTAGAATTACTTTTCTTGATAGCTTGATTAAAATTTTGTTGTACATATAAATTTAAAATATTTGATAGATTAAATAAAACATGATTAATTTAAATTAATGATTAAATGAGTGAACTATTATTACTATTATATTATTTATTTAAAAAAAAAAGGGGGGGGGGAATGTTTTAAAGACACCTTTAGCCTTTAAGGCATGCACCAGTAAGTCGATGTCAAAATAGAAACAAAACAGGAGACGAAAAACACATGATTAAAAAATTTACAAGTTTTAACAGAAGAAGACTATGGAAGTGAGAGTTTGACTCCTGGGGACACCCCCAATTCCCATTCATTCGCCAACCAACAAACAAATATGTCCAAAATGACCATTCTACCCCCTTGATTGTGAGTGGGTGTGTTGAAACGTCATCAGCATCACCTTTATAAAAGCTGCTTCCATTTTAATCAACCAATTCTCTGCCCTCATCTTTCATTTCCCCCCTATAACCTATCCCCTTCTTTTCTATTTTATTTCATTTTCACCTACATTATCTACAAAATCCATGCGTATACATATATATTGATATTCGTCAAAAAAAAACTTGATGATTAAAATTAACCATAATAACTAAAATTTATATTTCGGGATTGAAATTGAAGTGTTTTATTATTTATCTTGGGCATGAACCTACCACTTAGGAGTTATTTGTGTATTAGTCGAATTGTTTAGTTGAACAGGATATCCCGTAGTTATAAAAATAATAATATGTAAAAGAAGATGAATTATCACTTGATGTATTTTTTAATTTTTCTTTTTAGGGAAATGGCTTTTGTATTTATGCATGGGTTGCCTAGATATTGATGAGTTATGACCATGAGTCTTTGTTTGTTTGTGTGGGGATTTTTTTTTTTTTCTTTTTTTTGGTGGGATCAAGTTAGAAGCAATGTGATTGGGTCAGACCCACAAGCTCTTCTCTTTTCTCCCTGTGAAGGGAGTTTATTAGGAGAAACTCTTTCTTACAACATTAGCTGACGAAGGTGAGAGCTGGATGAAGGAAAGAAGGAAAGAAAGAAAGAAGGAAAGAAAGCTGCGGAAAAGCTGAAAGTTTAAAGCCAAAAGAAAGCTGATAACCAAAAGAAAAGCGCTTTTATTATTTATTCATTTCCCCCTGATGGTCTTCTAGTTCTCCTCTCTCTCTCTCTCTCTCTCTCTCTCTCTCAACCCCTCCTTCAATCTCTTTATCATTAGTTAAAAATCGATATCATCTCTGGTGATTAGTGTCACCGCCATAGTTGATTCGGAATCA
This sequence comes from Tetrastigma voinierianum, assembly GCA_016808115.1. Lineage (NCBI taxonomy): Eukaryota > Viridiplantae > Streptophyta > Magnoliopsida > Vitales > Vitaceae > Tetrastigma > Tetrastigma voinierianum. The sequence goes on along the minus strand of JAEQBH010000246.1, from coordinate 130,915 downwards.
ATACCCCGTAATCTCCAAAGAAAAAGCAGGAGCTACTCCATGTTAGGTTGCGGCGACAACAACGACAATAACAACCACGACCACACTTCAGCTGAACCTTTTGTTAGCTTGGAAAATGGGAGTAACAGTAAGAGGAAGCGCCGGCCGGCAGGCACTCCAGGTTTGGAATTGGATGAGATGATGATCCATGTCTTCTGTAATTGAGAAATTCCCCAGTCCTAAATTTCTTTTCTTTTCTTTTTTGTTTTTGTTTTTGTTTTTGGGTTATAATTAACTGCTTGGCTGTAGATCCAGACGCGGAGGTGGTGTCTCTTTCCCCAAAAACCCTATTGGAATCGGATCGATACATTTGTGAGATCTGCAACCAGGGGTTTCAGAGAGACCAGAACCTCCAGATGCACCGGCGCCGCCATAAGGTGCCGTGGAAGCTTCTAAAGAGGGAGACGCCGGCGGTGAGAAAGCGGGTTTTCGTCTGCCCGGAGCCGAGCTGCCTGCACCACGACCCCTGCCACGCCCTCGGCGATCTCGTCGGAATCAAGAAGCACTTTAGAAGAAAGCACAGTAATCATAAGCAGTGGGTCTGTGAGAAATGCAATAAGGGCTACGCCGTTCAATCCGATTACAAAGCCCACCTCAAAACCTGCGGCACCAGAGGCCATTCCTGCGACTGCGGCCGTGTTTTCTCCAGGTTTGATTCAATTTCTAATCATCATTATCACTCAAATTCAGTTTTTTTTTTTTAATGAACTCTTCTTCTTCTTCTTGTGACATAAAAAAAGCTTGTTTGATTTTCTAAGATATAGTTTCAGAGGGTCGGTCCATGTCTATTTCAAACTTGGTCTAAGATTCCCATTTCTAGGCATTTGTTTATCTATCCATATATTAGTCATTCTTTATTGGGTTTCTGTTCATCCCTTGATTTCTCCATTCCCTTGTTTCTAGTACCTAACTTTCATTAATAAAGACACACAGATCAAGCCCCCCTTTTGTAAATATTTTCTTGTTTTTAACTTTTGTACTCAAAATCTCATGAAAACTACAGTGATCATGTTTTAACTTTCTTTTTTTTTAATTCTCAGAGTGGAAAGCTTCATTGAGCATCAAGATGCCTGCAATATGGGCCACCTAAGGCCGGAATCGCAGCTGCTGCAGCCGGCGGCGTGCTTGTCTCGGACAGCCTCCAGTCCCAGCCCATCCAGTGAGACCAATTTCAGTGTAGCTCCTTGGCCAAGTTTGATGACGCCCAGGCCAGTCGATTCCCTCTTCTTGACATCCTCGGACGGAGATAACAACAACAACAATAATAACAAGAACAATCCTAGCAATGGTAATGGTAATCCTCCTCCCAAGAAATCACATTACCATAATCTGGAGCTTCAGCTGTCAACTTCACCAAATCCAGTCTCGGGTAAAGAGGACGAAAACCATTCAACCCAGTTGCAGCTGTCGATCGGGTCTAGCGATTTCAACGAGAAAAATGAGTCGAGCATCATCAATCTGATGAACAAGGAATCTCCAAGGGAGTGCAATACCGGCGAGAAAGCCGCGAGGCTGAAGGAAGAGGCGCGCCAGCAGCTAAGGCTGGCGATGGCGGAGAAAGTATACGCAGAAGAGGCAAGACAACAGGCAAAACGACAGATAGAGCTAGCCGAGAAAGAGTTTAGCCACGCCAAGAGAATCCGGCAGCAAGCGCAGGCGGAACTCGACAAGGCGCAAGCTCTAAAAGAGCACGCCAGAAAGCAAATCAACTCAACCATCCTTCAAATAACTTGCCATGCCTGTAAGCAACAGTTCAGAACTAGGGCCGCCGGAAACGTTCCGGCACCGCCGGACGAGAACTCTTTGGTGCTTAGTTACATGTCATCTGCCATTACAGAGGGAGAAGTAGCGGAGATCAATCATCGGAACCTTCGAGGAGCTAAAACTACTAACCCATAGTTCTTTTCCACATCCTTCTTCTCCATTTCAATTTTAACCTTTTTTTTTTTGTTTCGTTTTCCTTTTCTTTTTTTTTTCTATATATTCATATACCGAGGGGTGTTGTGATTTTCTCCGCTTAGAGTATCTGATCAATGGAGGGCTTGTATTCTGTAATCTGTGTGATGTTATTTGTTCATTAATTTGGGAATGGAGAGTATGATCATCATGGATTATATATTTATATATATATATATATATAAATATATGTATGTTTTTCAAAAAACTTCTTCTATTCAATTGGTTCTCTAATGAGGCCTGATTATGATCATCTCTTGAGACATATTATTCTGAAAAAACCCTCCTGGAAATTGCATCAAACTTCTTTTCAGCTCCATGATCAACTAAAATTGCTTATCTTTGAACTATTTCATTGGGTAAGAAGTAGTATATGAATATCTCTTTATCATGCTTCAGCTTTTGGGAGCGTTGTTGGGTTCTCTCTTTTGGGACTAGCTGGAATTTGGGTCAGAAAAATGGAGGTAGACCCTACCTCCCCAGCATTAAACAAGGGCACTGACAAAAATTGAAAACCTAAAATTTCAAAAAAAGAAAAAAGGAAAAAAAGAAAAAGGAGAGGTCTTTTGACTGCACTGGGGGTTTCTTTAATTAAATACAAATAGGAAAAAAAAATGCCATGTTTTTCAGTGCCACAGTTGTAAGGGTTAATGACAGACTCACTCGTCCCTCTCAGCCGCTGCAACAACGCAGACACAAACAAACTACATTCATCACTTTCACATACACATTATTATATGTTTGTGCATATAACTTTCTCTTTCATCATAAGAATCAGAGAGAGAGAGGTGATCAGTACAGAAGAGACACAGCATCTTTCCATTTATGCAGAGACCACCAACACAGCTTTGGGGTTGAAGAGTGACTGTAAAAGCTTCAAAAAACTGTGTGGCTGTTCTTATCCGTCATGACCCAACCCAAAAACGTATAATATATAAATAATTTGAAAAAAAGGGGGTGAAGAATTAAGCAAGGGCTGGCTAGCAGGTAGCTAAAAGAGATGAGAGGGTTAACCTTTCTTTGAACGCTTTTTCTTCACCCACGTGCATCTCTTCCTTTCCATGCTGTTGGGTGGTGGAATTCACCATCTTTTTCTCCAACGTAAATACTTAATATATGGAAGATCTCAGGCCATCTTTTTTTTAGTTTTTACATTACCTTCTTCAACTAAAAACTTGGAAGCTTGGTCGTTACTGTTTTTGAAAACACAAATAATGTCATTTTGGTATTCCTCGAAAACTATTTTTATTATCTGAATTTCATATTTTTTATGTTTTTATGTTTTTTAGAACAAAAAAAAGTCAAGAACCAAATATATTTTTCTCGTTCTCCTTATTTTTTTAATGCAAAAAACAATTTAATAAAATAGGAACCATACATGCCCAAACCAAACATGCTCATTTACTAAATTCTCTTTTCTCTTCTTTTCATTTTTTCTACAATTAGATATTTATAAATTTCTGGCTACTGGTAAAATTAAGAATAATTAATCAAATTATTTTCATATTTAATAAAAATTGTTGGTTATTCATATGTAGAAAAGTTGATATTAGTAGTTCACACATATGGGATAAACATTGATTTGAGCTAATTTATTTGATCATCATGCTTTTGCATAGTCCGATTTAGGAAGGAAAGTTTGATATTCACCAAGTTAATGAAAGTGATTTTCTTTCAATTTTGCACTAGATTGAATTGTGATAGACGATGTATAAAGACTATAAAAATGAGTTTTGTTAAAAAGTGTTTGAAAATTAACAATGATATGGAATTGCCCTTGATCAGGTTTGATTCAAGATTCAAATGGTAAAGGGTTAGGAACATGAATGAAAGGTTCCAGGTTTTGATCCTCACAAGAACAAATACCACATCATTATATGTAAAATAAATAGATGTAAAAAAAATAATAATGATGTGAAACTGGACGAAAAAGAAAACTTTTAATTAGGGAACTATGAGTTATGTCGATAAATTTTATAATAAAATGATGTTAGAAAACAAATGAATGGAATTTTTTTAGAGATGATATGATGTATGATTTTGAATACAAGATTGTCAAATGAATATAAGGTTGAAACAATTTATTTAGCTTTTTATATATTGTGAATAGATATCATTGAATTTGTGTTCGTAGCAAGCCTCTTTATGGAGTATGGTAATTGGCTCCTCTACTAATCATGCATATTTTTTTTTTTTTACTTTTTAGTTTCTACTTATACTCGTGTAAATATAGGTAATTTGAAACAAATGGGTGATTGGATTTCTATTTTTAGGATATGTAGAGAGTGTTAAGGGTACAAGTTACACTGCCCAAATTCAAAATTCTCCAAATTTATGAATAATACAGATGTGACGTTTATGAGACCATAATATTGAGTTCTAGAAAAGACCAATTTAAAAAGAAAAATCATAAGAAAAAATGTGGGGTTTTCTCCAAAAGTTTTTAGAACCATATAAAAGAAGCTTTTAATAAAGTTATATAACGAAAATGTGCAACTACTTTATGTTAAAAAAACAACCTATGATAGCATATCAGTTTGACCAAAATAGGATAAGAATACAAATTAAACCACCTCAGATATATGCTAATGATGATTTATCTTTAGGCACTAAATATGATAAACATCAATGAAAAGATCTCCTTAGAGATGTGACTGTTAATTTTCTTTTTTTCGTTAATTTAACTTCATGGGTTGTCTGAACTAAATTGGTGATCATTACAATATTTTAAAGACCCCTTAATGATATAGGAGAAAAGTAAGATAAGGACTTCTAAAATTTATTTAAATATTGAAAATTCGAATTCAGGTATAGATTATTAAAGATTGTATCAATTTTTTTCCTTCAATTTGTTTGGTATTGATATTTTCCTTTTAATATAGGTACGGTGTATTTTACCTAAGACACAAATCCTAATTGAGAAATTTTTGTTTGAAATATTTGGTTAAAAGACATTAAATAATTTAATTTGTAATTGTAACTTCTCCACATTTTTTCTTAAAAAACAACCCATTGAAAAATAACCCATTTTGAATCAAAATGCATTTATTTCATGTATTTACATTTTCTCTTAAGATAAGGGGTTATTTTTGAAAAAACAAACAAGAAATATATTTTTGTCAAAATCATGCAAAAAATTGATGAAATGTCAAAATTTTGATATTGAGCTTTCAAAAGGTCTTTTAATCATATTACAATTTTTTATTTAAGAATAGATATTTTCAATAATTATTATTTAATTAGTTTTATGGATAAAATATTAATTTGTATGTATATATGGAGAAGGGGTTTATTTTTGAGTAAAAAGGAGTTTATATTAAATTATTTTATATCTAAATATTTTTGTATGATTGAAATTTGAGGGCTCTACATTGTGACATCCTTAGGCCGGTGGGGTTGGAGAACGATGGAGATGAGAAGATATTGTGATGAAATAAGCACCAAGGGAGAAAAGCTTCACACAAAGAAAATCTAGCTAGTGGCATCTTCAATATATCTAAGAATATGGTTCCAATCAAAGTTTGCCACCTTGTGATGGAGATTAGAAGATTTGGAAACCAGAAAATTCTAATAGGTGAGAGAGAAATGAGTAAGTGCATAAGGAGTGGGAGTGACAAGATGTTTGATAGGGGAACATGAGGTGACAAGTTGTTTAAACACTTCTAACACTAAAAGACATGTTCCATGGCAAGGCCAAAACAATTGGCTTCATCAACCAAAATAACAATAAAATCCTTGTCCTTGAGTGCCTGGCTCAAGTGATAAAGAGAAATAGGTGTATAAAAGCATCATCATGGCCAATAAGGAAATGGGTGTACAAAAGCGTCTAGAGCAGTAACGAATCTAGGATTTTAGATTTTATATTTGGGATGTCTACATGTTATGGGGTTAGTCGATACCTCATAACTACACATATATCCGTCTCTAATCAGGAGGTCTTATGCTTGAATTACTATAAAATTATAGTTTTATAATGATGTAATGCAAAATGATTTAAATACCAAAAGAGAAAAAAATAAAAATAAATAAGATCCCCTTCTCCAATTCCCATAATTCAGAGAGGAGAGTTCACTTGCTTTGATCTTAATCTATATTAAGCTTAGCCCTTTATGCATCAGAGACTGCATAGACCTTAGACAATGATTAATTTAGAAAGCGTTTTTTGCTAAGAAAATATTTTTAAATTTTTTTTAGCTATTTAACAAAATTTAAAAACGCTTTTGAAAATATGAAAAATCACTTATCATATCAAAAATCAAAAGATCATTTGTACTTTTTTCTAGAGAAATATTGTCAAACATATATACTTTAAATAAAATAAATCAATAATGTTTGGATAATATATTAAGAGTGAGTTATTCATCATGCCTAACTAATATAGTATAACGCTTAATATTTTAAAAAGGCATAAAAAGGAGAGAATTCTGGGGTTCAAATTCCAATGATAACAATTTATTATATTATAATTAAAGTGTTTTATTGGCAAAAAAAAAAAAATCTAAGAGTGAGTTTTATAATATTTTTAGTAATAATTTTTTTAAGAGAATTATCTTGATTCAAGTGTTTGTTTAAAAACCATCATAAGAGATTTTTCAAAATTTTAAAGTGTTCTCCCAATTGTGAAACACATTTTGTAATGCTTTTTAAAATCACTATATATTTTAATAAAATCTTATTTAATTAAATTTCTTACAAACATACGTGATCATTATCTGAAACATTAATCCCACCTTTGAAATGACTATTTCAATAAATGAAACTCAAGAAGCCGTATATGTTTGAAAATTAACTTGTCTGCAAATGCTTCAAAGAAGCACATCCACAAGTGTTGTTCCCAAAAGCTGGAACAAAGGCCATGGCTATCCCAATTCCCATGTAGTTGAAAAATGCGTTTATGCAAAACATCATCATCAAGCTAGCTAGGGTTTTCAGAAAACCCTTCTGGTTTATAGACGATTAATCTGAAGAATACATACATATATTTTGACTGTTTTGAAGGAAATGGGCAGTTTGATCGAAGCAGATAAAACATTTGCTTAAATCACTCTAATTAATTCAATCATGACAGTGGAGATCAGTGGTGGAAGAATTCATCCATACTCGATCAGAAGATTTTCAGAATATTGATGGGAAAGTAATTGGGAAGAGTTTTTTTTTTTGTTTTTTTATCATTTTCTAAATGGCGAATATCATAAATTTGATCTCAGTGGTGCTGATGATGTTGTTGATTTTCGTAGCGTTCTTTTTACGACAACTGCCGTTGTTTTTGGACAGAAAGGCCAAGAAAAAGGATAAGATCAAGGTCATTTTATGGTAACTAAATAAAATAATTTTGATATATTTATTTATTTTTTACTTTTAAATACTAAAAAGGAGGTACCCAATAATTAATTGCTCCATGTATAAAGAGTTTTATTTGGAAATTGTGGTTTAAAATAATATTTCATTTTTAAAAAAAATGAAAAATGTTACGGCTTATCATGTTCTTGTTTTTGAAAACTATTATTTATTTAGAAAAACACTAAAAACTGTTTGGTTCTAATTTTTGTGTTATGAAAAACACAATAAATATAAAAAATACCAAATTTATAAAGTAACATTTATATTCAGAGAACATAATTTTAGTGTTATTTGTGTTTTTTAAAACTATTCTCAAAAAAAATTTTCAAAAACAAAAATAAAAAATTGTCATAAGTTTATTATTTTCTATCTACGACACTTCGTCTAAAAATAGAATATTAGAATTAATATTCTTATATTTTTTTAAATAGTAATACAAATACAAAAAAAAAAACTAAAAGTGGAACATCACAATAAAAATATTTTTAAAAAATGTAAAAAACATAAAACTAAATCACAAAGAGACATAAACCCTAATCTTCATTTCTCTCAACTTTTTCTTAGTTAGCCTATTTTCTTTAAGAAAGAGATGTGACTTTTTGGTAATTAATTATTGGCCTTAAATCACCAATTTACACATCTTTTTCATATTTTTTCCTCAATAAAATAGTTTTTCTACACATATTTAGGTTTTTATATTTTTTTTGTGATTTTGTCATCGCCTTGGTACATATGTGATTATAGTCGTCTTTGTGCGTGTGTGGTTGTCGTCGCCTTTGTGAATATGCGATTGTTGTTGTCTTGGTGCGGGTGTGGTTGTGTCAACTTAGTACGACGGTTTGGTTTTCGTTGGCGTTTATTTGTGTTTGCGCGATTGAGCGAAGCGAAATATATACGATCGAGGCAATAAATCGAATCGATGGTCGTCGATATCTTGAATAAGCTGGAGTTAAAAGGCATTTTTAATCGTAATAGTAATACTCGAATATGTATCTTGGTGCTCAGATGTATAGGCTTTGGTTGTTTCGTTCTATACTTTAGCTTGGATGTTGTTTTATCATTTATGGTTTTTAATGGTTTTGATTTTATGTTTCTATCGATGTATTGCTAATTAGAATAAATGAAATTAATTTTCCTCAAAAAAAAAAAAAATCACAAAGAGACATTTCTTTAATTCTAAAATAAGTTTTTTAAAAAAAATTAAGATTTAAAACATGGTATGATGGCCATAGCATCCAATAGCAAAGCATTTTCCTAAGAAAGTTGTATAGAATGAATGATGCCATGCATTAAAAGAAAATAAAGGGTACAAGAACAATGATGATGGCCATATATAGTCATAAGAAGGAAATAGGAAAGCACATTCATGGCAGATAAAATAAAAGTAAAAGGTTAATTTATATATATATATATATTAAAGTATTCGTACCATGCCTTTGAGATTTGTGCCTTTAAGACTATTAAAAAAAACTTCCTCATCCTACTCATATTCATGTCAATGGAATCTTCTTTCATCCGGTTGGCTTTGTTTGATTGGGAAAAACATAAGGAAAGAATTGTGAGGGAAAAAAACCAATGTTTTAAAAATTAGATCAGTGACCACCGAATCAAAAAAATTATCAGTTCATGATTCATTGATTAGATCAATAGTTGAACCATAGTTGAATCAATAACGTAATAAATATGTTATTTATATTTTAGTTAAATTTTAAAATATATTATTAATAATTTTTAAGATATTATATATTACTTTTTATATAAATAAAGTATTTTAAAATTTATTTTGAAAATATGTATAATGTTTAAATATGAAAATATATTAAAATTGGAATAAACTTATTTATATAAATATATCTTTTAATTTGTAATATATAATTTTGTTAGCAATCTAAAATAATCATGACAATGTGCGGTTGTAAAATTAGTTATCTTGTAACTTCCATTCCTATGTTCGAATCCACGGGCCTGTGGTATTTGATTAAATTTTTCTTTAGTTACTCTAGCCTTGCTTAGCAAATAAAGCACGTCGTTTCAATGTAAAAGCAATCAAAGCGACGTCGTTTTAGCCTGAAAGAAAAAAATTGTGGGAGTAAGCGGAAATTGGGATTCAGCGGGTTCGATAATCGGTGTAACAGTTACCATCAAATTCCTTATAACCGTTTTGTTAGGCAAGATCGGTTTTGTGTTGTCAGCAGTTCGACTTCTCAATCCCATCCCGGCTCAAAACATTGAAAAACGAATTAAAAAAGCATGTTTAGTTACAGTTTCTTAAAATTGTAGAAAAACACATTTGATATATATATATATATATATATATATATATATATATATATATATATATATATATATATATATATATATATATATATTTGTGAAAAAAAAAACATGAATAGCATAAACACTAAATTAAAATAATAGAATTATTTTTTACTTATTCTTTGTGTTTTAAAAAACGGTTCTCAAAAACATTTAAAAAAAAAAAAGAACCAAAACATGAAGAGTAATTTTAAATTAATAAATTATTTTATTTGCTCTTTCAAACTAATTTTATTTTTTATATAAAGATTAAATAATTTAAAGATATATAAATTTTAGTTATATTTTGATTTCTTTTTCTTATTTTCTATATTGAAATTTAATATCAGAAAAAAATTTCTTTAAAAAAAAGAAAACTAATTTTGAACAACCTAGCATGATACTTTTGGAAAGTAGAATAAATAGTAAATGCCAAATTGGTTTTTTAAATTTATCTTGAGAAATTTTGCTTAAATATACAAAAACAAAATGAACTTTCATTTAGAATGTAAATGGTAGTTTTGCTTGAAATTTTATTTGATTTTAAAATAGATTTTAAAAAAGCTTGATCATTATGAGCTTCCACCCTTACAAGACTTCATAATTGACTTCTCAAACCCTAATACTTCTTTGTGGTAATGAATGGATACGACACTTAATTGGTTTAAAAGATATTTTAGCTAAATTATTTCCTTCTTATATACCTCTCTATGATGCTCTAAGAAAAATAGTGCATATTGACATTTAAAAATATATTGCAATAAACATATAATGGCATTATAATGGAATATTATCTTATTTAATGATAGTATAGGAAGTAATAAATTAGAGATATATGCATCTTAATGCCAAAGTATATATTGATGACATCTAGAAACATCTCTATATTTTTAAGTGATGTTATGATCAATAACACATTTTCATTCAATGATACTTATTTTACTTAGAAACTACAAAGGAAGGATGCAAGATGTTACACAAAATACGTCAATCTTTTAAGTTATGGTATCACAATATTCTATACGATTATGAAAGATATTATTACTTTTGACTAACTTTTATATTCTTATAATGCTTAATCTTTAGTATATAGAATAAAGTATATTTTTATCCAAAAAATACAACAATTACATTAAATTTAACTAGTATAATTTTAATGTATAATGGATTCTCCTATAACGCATTGCCTTTGTAATCCAAACTATATAATCCCATAATATTTGTGCACTGAATATTCACCTAAAAAAAATAGTGAATCTAGCATATTAAACTGATCAAAACTTAAAAGAATAGCTAAGATACAACAAAAAAAAAAAAAAAAAAAAAAATTATATATATATATATATATATATATATATATATTATAAAGTATGAAAAGTTTTTCTTTATTCAACATCTTCATAACTTTTATAACATGTAAAACGTTCCTTTTTACTAAATTTAAAGTTCAAACCATAATTGGAAACCTACAAAACAAACATGAAAGTTATTATATGCAAATAACTAAACCATTAATAGTAAAGGTCCATTCGGGGAAAACCCTAGGCCCTGTTTAGTAGGTAGAAAATTTTCTGTTTTCTCTATTCAAATTTTTCGAAAACGAGGAAGCAGCGTTTAGTTACGAGAATAAGAAGAAAACAAATTTTAAGCAAAGAAAATGAATTATTATTTTCAACATTTTATATATGAATCAGAAAACGGGTAAAAATTTGTTTTCTTTGTTTCAATTAAGACAACCAAATTCAACCAAATGAGGTTGAAAATGAAAACGTATTTTCAACCAAATTCAAATACGTAACGTATTTTCTGAAAATGAAAACTAAAGATTAAAATACATTAAAAATTTTCATATTCTGAATTTTGGATAGAGTTGAAAATTACCGTGAAATGCATGAGGACCCTAACTTTCTTTTTTCTTTATTAACCTCTTTTTTTTTTTAAGCAAGGAGAAGTGAATTTTTTGTCATTTTTTATCTGAAATAATTCATTTACATATATTTTCATTTTTCTTTCTCAATAAAATGATTATTCCACATAGATTTAAGTTGTTATTTGTTTTTTTCGTTATTTAGTCGTCGACTTGATACACATGTGAATGTTGTCACTTTCGTAAGCGGTGTGATTGTCGTTGTCTTTGTGCGGCGGATGGTTATGTCGTCTCAATACGATGTTTCGTTTTCATCATCATGATATGTTGTGTATTTGTCTTTTGGCAATTTAGACGAGTAAAGTATATCTGATAGGAAACAAGAAATCAAATTAATGGTCATTGATATATAGGCTCAACTATCAAATGTATAGACTTTTAAATCGATTTATTATGTTATTAACCTTAATATTATTTCATCATTGATGATTTTTATTGATTTCGATTTTATATTTATTCAATGTATTAAGTTCTGAATAATAGTAAAGTTGGATCCATAATGGTTGAGTTGTAAGAAAGTCAAATTCTATAGGTTGTTTGAGTTAATCCAGATACTAATAAAATATATGTCGTTATCATCCTACCTTAACACATTCTTACTATTCTCTAATCATTTATTGCCTATTACTTAATATGAATCGATTAACTAATGAAGGGATGACATTTAGTCATTAGCACCTACCTGACCATGGTCAAAACAACTATAGTAAAGTAGGATACGTTAAAAAATAAAAATATAGCTTTACCTTTAGAGAGCCGTACTATTATATTCTTAGGCATTAAGATCTTATTCTTACCCTTGATATCTTCATCCTTTTTTCCCTCAAAATATGATAGCCTCGATACTCATGATTAGTTTGATTCTCTTTCAAAATTTTGTTTATTACCTTACTTAACTAATCATCATAATAAAAGATTAAGAAAATCACTTGACCTTCATTTGGTGTAGGGTTCTTAGCTTGATGAGTACAGTCACCATCTCCCATAAAAGGGAGTGTTTCTGTTTATTAAGTATTTTAACTTTTTGGTTGTAGATCCAAATCTATCAATAAGAGCCATGTGCATAAGTTTGTCCCAAAAAAAAGGATCACATTAGTTTAGATATCGTAATGAAACGTTAGGGTTTGTTTGTTTATTGTTTTTGAAATATGTTTTTTGTTTTAAAAAACAAGAAGAACAATAGAAACGGGAAAAAAAAATGTTTGGGCCATGTTTGTTTACCGTTTTTGAAAATTGTTTTATGTTATCAAAAATAAAGAAAACATGTTTGATTTCCATTTTTTTATGTTCTGAAAAACACAAAAAATGCAACAAACACTAGATTTAAAGGATAAGAAGAGTTTTCAGAGAACATAATTAGTGTTTGTTTGTTTACTGTTTTTTGTTCTCAAAAACAAGAAAAACAATATAAATAAGGAAAACATGTTTTAGAGCATGTTTGTTTTGCATAGTTTTTAATCATTTTTGTAATTTCTCCAGAAACAAGGAAACTTGAAGAAAAAATGTTTGATTTTAATTTTTTTTTTGTTCTGAAAAACACATAGAACAAAAAAAAAAAACACTAAATTTAAAGGATGATAAGAGTTTTTAGAGAACACAATTAGGGATTGTATGTTTATTGTTTTTGAAAACTTTTTTTTTTGTTCTCAAAAACCAGGAGAACAATAGAAACAAGGAAAACATGTTTGGGGCATGTTTGTTTACAATTTTTGAAAACTGTTTTCTATTCATAAAAAAAGAAAAACAGAGAAAACATGTTTGAATTTTTTTTTTTTGTTATGAAAAACACAAAAAAACACAAAAAAAAACACTAGATTTAAAGGATAAGGAGAGTTTTCAGATAACACAATTAGTGTTTGTTTGTTTGTTGTTTTTGAAAACTGTTTTCTGTTATAAAAAACAAGAAGAACAACATAAACAAGGAAAACATGTTTAGGGCATGTTTGTTTATAATTTTTGCAAATTGTTTTAAAAAACAAGGAAAACAGAGAAAACATGTTGGATTTACATTTTTTTTGTTCTGAAAAACACAAAAAACACAAAAAAAACCCACTAAATTTAAAGGATAAGAAGAGTTTTCAGAGAACACAATTAGGGTTTGTTTGCTTATTGTTTTTGAAAATTGTTTTATGTTTTCAAAAATAAGGAAAACAACATAAACAAGGAAAACATGTTTAGGGTATATTTGTTCTGATTTTTGAAAGCGTTGCCATTATCAGAAAAGCAGAGCGTGTTTGATTTATATATTTTTTTGTTCCGAAAAACACAAAGAACAAAAAAACAACAACAACACTAGATTTAAAGGATAAGAAGGGTTTTCAGAGAACATATTTAGGGTTTGTTTTTACTCAAAAACAAGGAGAACAACATAAACAAGGAAAACATGTTTGGGGTATGTTTTGTTCTGATTTTGAAAAGCTTGTTTTATGTTTTAACAATAGACGTGTTTGATTTACAGTTTTTTTTTTTTTTTTGAAAACATACAAAGAACACAAAAAACACACAATAGATTTAAAGGATAAGAATAATTTTTAGAGAACACTAAGAAAGTGTTTTCAAAGAATAGAGAAAACATGTTTGATTTACGATTTTTTCGTGTTCTGAAAAATACAAAGAACACAAAAAAAAAACATAGATTTAAAGGATACGAAGAGTTTTTAGAAAACACAAAAAATATGTTCTTTGTATTTTCAAAATCTGTTTTTAATAACAGTTTTCAAAAATATGAATAAAATATACCTTTAAAGTTTTAGGAGTTTCATAAGTACATTCTCAAGACTCTATGGACTCTAAATGATAGATTTTTAGAAACTTTCTTAAATTTTATCAAATATAAATTAAAATAATTGCGAAAGGTATATATATTATTACTATAAACAATAAGTTCTAAGTTTTTCTCGGAATTATTTAAAAATATGTTATGCATTTTAAATCATTGAAGGTGAATTTTAAAGCCGCGCTGCGAATTGGAAGCACTGAATGCAATTGGTTGGTGCAAAGTAGCAGCGTGGTACGCGATTTATGAGATTTGACACTTTGTTCAGCCCCTTTATTCTTCCGGTTTTTGGCAGCATCCGGAAATCATCATCGTCTGTGATTGTCCCCACCTGCCATTGCCAGGACACCCACCACGTGGCATTATTCCAGCTCTCCAGAGCTGTGGGTCGGCATTTGGTGGTTTTATTGCAGTCCAGCTGTCAGATCATTATGGCCGATGTTCAAATATCATCCTCTGATTACAGAATATGAAAATAAGTAAGACAAAAATAATCCTTTTTTCCAAGGTACATATTTGTTTTTTTTAACAAAAAGAGAAATTTCATTATATAATTACATCAACCAAAATGCTAAAAATAATTGAGGATGATACTGTATATAAGTTAATAGTAAGAAGATTTGATTAAAGATATAAATAATCGATAATCTTAAAATATTTAGAACACTCGAAATCTTAGATTTGGTAAAATAGAAGAATTTGATATGATTTTATACTTGTAAAAGCTGTTGTGTGAAATCTTTTATCATTAACGAAACAGAGCATATGTCATACTTGAATGGATGATAAAATATAAAAACAAAGAAAAATAAATAAAAACTCCAAATTAGGTGGAAGAAAAAACTGTAGAGAAAGCTGGGAATCTAAATGAACGAATGATGGAAGAGGTGATTTTATATTAAGAAAAGTAAAAAACTCAGCTTTTTCTAACAGAGATGGAAAGAAGAAACAACAAAAAATATAAGGCGAGAGGTTTATCATGTATCTATTAATTTGTTAGGTAATTGTATTTAAAAATACTTTCCAGATCAGAAGATAAGAATGTAGTTTTTTAAAAATAACTAAATATATATATTTTAAATATTTTATAATATTTCAGATTTTGGTATTGAAACAGCCTTTTAAAAAGAAAATAAATTCATATGTAGTTAGGAGAAGTTTAGAATAAATGTTGGCTTGACGAATGAGTCCTTTTGGTCTATGTAATTTTTTGAGATTTTAAATTTTCATTTGAACTTATATGAATTAATTCCCTCAATTTCTTTTATTTCCTTTCAATTGTATTTGTTCTCTCGTTTTTTTTTTGAGGATATTTGTTCTCTCATTTATTTATTTGGTTTTGTTGATTACCAAATTGCTTCCAAATAAAATGATCCAAATCTAAAAAAAATCTTCAATAATTAACTTCTAATGTTATCTTAAGTTTTTTCAAGGTTAAAACATTATTTGAATTCTTTTTTTTTGAAAACTATTAACTTTTTAATACAATGTCATAAACCGCCTCCACTGAAGTTCGAACCACTCCCCTTCCCATGTCCAGCAATTTTAATGTTGATGCTGTCAAATTGTGAGTACTTTTTTTTTTTTTTCTATATTTCAACATATATAGATACAAAACGCCTTAGAATTTTAGTACGTTTAGTTCGCGAAGAATTTTATTCTATCCGAAATTCGGAATATAGAAAATTTTCGATGTATTACAATCTTTAGTTTTTGTTTCCCGGAAAATACGTTCTTCTTGAATTTGGTTGAAAATCGTTTCGTTTTATTTTGTTTGGTTGAATTTGATTGGTTGAATTCGAAAATAAGGAAAAGCAGAACTTTACGTGTTTTAAGTTCGTATATAAAATGTTGAAGCCCAGTGAATTCATTTCTTTGTTTTCAATTTGTTTCGTGCTGATAAATGCCCAATAGCGTTTTCCTTGTTTCGAAAAGTTTGAATAGAAAACGAGAGAAAATTTTCTACCTACCTGCTTAAACGAGGGCACTTGGAACTCATTTTAACCTACCGTTTTGTGGCTAAGATCATGGATGTCACTTGAAATATAGGTTTGTTAAAACAAATTTCCTTGATTTATCCTAATTTAGACAACTCTTAGCCAGATAGTCCCTCAGAATTGGAGTTGCAAAGATATCTCTTATACTCAGCTTGTCAAGTGAGTTGTAGAAGTTCCTTGCAGACACAGCCTTTGTGAGTATATCAACCAATCGGTCTTTTGATTTAACAAATGGAAGCTGAATAATCTTTTCTTCAAGGTTCTGTTGATGAGATTTGATCCACCTCAGCGTCTGAATGCGAATCACATGAACATGATTATGGGGAGATAACCAATGATTTTGCCTTGTTATCCTGAAAAGTTCATTCTGAAGCTGGGAACAACGTCGATCTCAGCTAACAACTTTTTTGACCCAGAAAAAGAAAGCTCACTATTCCTGCGACCATTCAAAATTCGGCTTCCAACACTAAACAATGCAATTACCTTATGTTTCTTGCTCCTCCATGTAACTAGGTTGCCTCCTACAAAAGTAACGTACCTTGAAGTAGATTTTGTAATAACCTAAAATATACTTAGCAGTTTTATAACATGTTTAGGGTGTAAAATAAGTTAAATATTTTTTTTTTCTGGAAATTATATTGTGAAGAACAAAAAAAAAAACCCAGAATTAATACAAGAGTCAAGGTTAAATCGGTAAAATGTCAAAATAAGGACCTAAATGCCATAAATGAAGAAGAGTATATGCCAAAGTATAAATGTAATAAGTTGTGGTGCAAATGAAATAGAAATAAAGAACTAATGAAAAATGAAAGAAGCGAAAAAAAAGAAGATAATAAACAAGGCCTTGTAATGGATGAGAGGATAAGACCAAAAATTGGTCTTATAATGGACATTTTCACGTTTTGGTTTTGGGAGAGCTTAGGGCAATGGTGCTTGTGGGGGATGAAGCCAAATTTGGTTTGATTTACTCAATTTTGTTCAAGGTTCTTTGTGATCAAGAAATGAAAGAAGAAAGAAGAAAGAAGAAGAGAAAGCTAGTGAAGATCAAGACGATCAAGGTTAGGAACCCTCCTAACTCCATCTTGGATTGTGTTTGGGTTTTGTAAAACCCTACTTTTGTATATATATATGTTTGAGTTAGAGTTCAAGCAGCATTTTTGCTTTGATTAGGATTGGTTTTAAGGAATTTTTGTATAAAGAATGTTGGGTTTAGGAAGTCTTTGTCAAAAATTTGAAACCATGTTTTTGTTTTTGCCATAACTTGGTCATTACTCATCCAAATTGAGTGATTCAAATTTATGGGTAAAATAGACTTCTAGGGGAACAAATTTCCTTAAATTAAGTATAATCAAATTTGGACCCTATTGGACCCAGAAATTCGTCAAAGTGAGACTCTATTTTCGGGCAAATATTTTGATTACGGTTTGGCATTCTGATTTTGAGTGTTTTTAGGGCAGATTTTGGTATTTAGGCCATAAGTTGAGTTCCACTCCTCCAAATTGAGTGATTCAAAATTCTGAGTAAACTAGACTTCTAGGAGAATTTTTTTTTAAATAAGTGTATTCAAATTTGGACCCCATTGCACCCAGAAATTCATATAAGGGGAGCTCTATTTATAGGAAAATTCTGGTTATGTTTTGAAAATAGAATAGTCCCGGTTGTTTAGAACATATCTTGAGTTTCGGTGCTCCGAATTGGATGATTCCAATTTATGAATAAAATAGATTTATAAAGGAAAAATGGACTTGAAAAAAGTTGGGTAAAATATGTCTAATTTGTTTATAGAAAATTTTACATAAAGGAAGTTGGGTAGAAAACAACCCTAACTAGAAACCTAAATAAGCCAACTAATATTGTTCTCTAATTATGATGAATTAGGGGTTGGTGACAAGGAACCCTGATCTAAGAACAGGATTCAAAGGATAGGCATCGAGGAGCGACAACCTTTTTGGGTTTGTTCTCCATACCTCTCTTCTTATTTCAAGTTTTGTGATCGTTGGTTGAAATGATTTTCAAGAAAACTGCATATGTGATTTGTTTTAAGCGATTTGGAAAATTGATTTCAAATGCATTGCCATAAAAATTGCATGAACATCAAAATGTATTGGGTATAAATGTATATTCAATATTGTAAATTACTAACAATTTGAGTTTTAATGCCACTTAATAGAATATTTATCGATCGTATTCGAGTTCAGGTAGATTGGTATACAGTAATGGTTAAATTCGCGATGCGTAGACGAAATGAGAAATATAGTGGCATATCGATCCGTAGCCCAATGGGACAATATCAGTAGTGTACACACAATGATTTTTAAATTACCAATCAATAACTGACGGGATCGTCTTTGTGTTATAAAATGTTTTTCACCAGGCTGCTTGACTCGACGGGACGGTGCACCGTGTTCCGTTATCACTATGCACCGAAGAAATTGTTAGAATTCGTTTAAAGACAAAATTATAAGTAAATGTGTGAAATGCATGATTTGAGTTTGAATGAAATGTTGCATATGAAATTGTATACTTTGAAGTGATCATATGATTTGCAAATGAAAGTATGTGAAATAAGCACATATATATAATGTATATTGCATGGATTATTGAAATTGTGCCCAAAACATTTTTTTTCAGAAAAGCTGCATATTTGTGTTTAATTGAAATGAAGAGAGAATTTGCATAGAACCACTAAGCATGAAAATGTTTAGTGCGTTGTTTTTATCATCGCGCAGGTATTGAGTGATTAGAGACAAGAGCAAAGACTGCAGAGTTCAGAGTCATCGTCGAATCATGCGGGGTATAAGTAAACGTTTCGTCTCATGCATACATTTCATCCCATACATTATTTGATCATTTTTGTAATGAAACCAAAAATGTATAAGTTTTCATGAAAAGAACATATTTGATTTATTTGTGGAGATGAACTTTGATAAGGTTTTGTAAATGATAATGTTGAAAGGGCATACATGTCATATTGAATGAAAGTGTTAATTGATAAAACGGTGGGCCATCTTTAACCGAAATGATTATGCGGCATTTATTTCTACAATATTCGAAAATGTATATATGGTAAAATTGGTCCACGTCCCTGGATCCAATTTGGCCTCCGGGCCGGTTCGGGTACGGGGGCGCGACAGATTTTTTATCCGTGATGTTCCCTGCCTAGTCAGCATTTGTGTAGCCAACAACATTCAAGTGACCATTCTTTGAGAACCTAAACACTTTCCTCTGAGAGGACTTCAAATAACGAAGGAATCGCATTACTGCATCCATATGGTCTTCACTTGGATAGTGCATGAATTGACTCACTAGACTCACAACATAAGCAATGTCTGGCAGAGTATGAGATAAATAGATGAGTTTACCCACTAACCGTTGATACCTCTGTTTGTTTGTTGGCACTTGGTCTACATATTCTCTAAGTTTATGGTTTTGGACAATTGGAATATTAGCAGCCTTACACTCTAGTAATCCTACCTATGCCAACAAGTATATTTCCTTTGGGAAAGAAATTTGCCTTGTCTTGACCTTGCTACTTCAATGCCTAAAAAATACTTAAGCCCTCCTAAGTTTTTCATCTCAAACTTAGTTAATAATTGTTCTTGAAGTATAGAGATTTCTTCTACGTCGTCCCCTGTAATGATCATGTCATCTACATAGACTATGAGGGTTGTTATTTTTCCCACTCGATGTTTTAGGAAGAGTGTATGATCAGAATTGCTTTGTTAAAACCCATATTTCCTCATTGCCGTACTAAACCTACCAAACCATGCTCGAGGTGATTGCTTTAGTCCATATAATGCTCGTTGTAACCTACATGCAATCTTTGCCTCTGAGGTAGCAGTATAACTTGGTGGAATATCCATGTAAATTTCCTCTTCAAGATCACCATGGAGGAAGACATTTTTCACTTCCAGTTGGTGCAATGGTCAATCTAAGTTTGTTGTAAGAGACAACAAACTCTAACAATTTTTAGTTTGGCTAAAGGTGAGAAGGTTTCCTGATAATCTATACCATATTTCTGTGTATAACCCTTTGCTACCAATCTCGCCTTGTATTGATCAATAGACCCATCTGCTTTATATTTAATGGAGAAAATCCACTTGCACCCCATTGTCTTCCTTTCTCTAGGCAATACACTTAAAAACAATGTGTTATTTTTTTGTAACGCCTCCAATTATTCTTTTATAGCTTGAGCCCATTTCGAATATGATAAAGCTTCTTCAATATTACTCGGAATTTGACATGAGGAGAGTGTATGTGCAAAAGCCTTGAGAGGTTCAGATAATCTTTGAGTAGACACATAATTAGCTATCGGATACTTGGATCGCCGTTCTTCTATGTCCGGGGAGTATCGATTTGGTGGCTTTCCTTGATTGTGTCTCAAAGGTAGAACATAACCCATAGATGTATCTATAGCATTAGTTTGTAAAGGTGTGGTAGAAGAGCTTACCTCAGGGATATTCTTAAGAGGAGGGTCATTGAGTACTAAAGAGTGAAGGGATTCCTCAGATTCTACATCTTCCAATGATTTAGGTACAGGTTTAACTTTAGTTCTTAGAGGTTCATGTACAGGTTCATCCATGTTGTTGCCAATATTCGGATGTGCTAGATTGTTACCAACGTCCAACACTTCAACATGGATTTCCCCCTGAAGAGGGGAATTGGATACCGGTGATGGGAATTTTATTTCAGATTTTAGGAAAGTGACATCCATGGTAATGTAGGTTCTTTTGTGTACTCCATACCCAAAAAATAGACACTAAACAACACATGGATCCAACTTAGTTCGTTGATTCTTATGGAGGTGAACAAAAGCAACACAACCAAAAATTCGGGGAGGAATCATCAAAACAGTAGGTAATGAGACATGATTAGAAAGCAGCTTTAATGGAGTCTGAAATTGTAATATTTTGATGGGCATACGGTTCAGTAGATGCACTGTTATGGCAACAACATCACTCCAGTATCTATTCAGCACATGTGTATTGATCTATAGAGCACGTGTAATTTCTAAGATATGCCTATTCTTCCTTTCAGCAGTACCATTATGTTGTGGGGTTTGGGAACATGTGGTTTCATGGAGAATACCATGATTGTTGAAGTATGTCTGGAATTGTTGATTAACATATTCCCCTTGTCATGATTCGGCCAACCCCTGTGGCGGATCGAGGCAGGAGTTCGGGACGAACCCGTATCTTTGGGACTCTTACTTGATTTTTTAAAACCAAACTTGTACACAATAGGTATGGCCCACGTCTTATAACTTATAATCAAAATATCATATACATTTACGAGTCCATTACAATTACAAAGCTTTGTACTTTTACATTTACAAATCGAGCCCACGGAACCTACATGTAGTGAACCCTTACGAAGTGTGTTGGCCCATTTGTATACGGATGTTCTTGACATCTTCTCATGTACCTACATGGATTAAAAACCGATTACTAAGCTTTATGTAGTGGGAAACATTGCTATCTGAACATAATACGAGATAATAATACTTAGTCAGGCATTGACATTCACATAACGAACTTATGCGATTACATAGGCTTATACGGACTTATGTATTCGAACTTTTTACTTATCACATTCGATCTTATACTTTACTCGGGAATTACACTTACTTAATGGACTTATTCTTATTTGGATCTTATACGTGTATTACAGAACTTATACATGTATTTCAGATCTTATACATGTATGACAGAACTTATACTTGTCTTACCAATGCGGGTAAGTGATCCTCTTTGGACTTATACTTATTCGGATCTCCCGTAGGAGTTACAGAGTTTCTTCTTATACAAAACTTATACTTATAGCAGACGTATGTTCATTCGGGACTCTCGTAGGAGTTACAGAGTTTGTTTTTATACAGGACTTATACTTATAACAGGCTTATGTTCATTCGGGACTCCCGTAGGAGTTACAGAGCTTATTCTCATTCAGGACTTATACTTATAACAGACTTATGTTCATTCGGGGACTCCATTAGGAATTCTGAGCTTATTCTCGGCCGGGACTTATACTTAACGGACTTATGTTTGTCAGGGACTCCGTAGAATTCTGGAGACTTATACTTATTTTCTTGTGCCGGGAGTACGTAGAGTCTTCTGAGATTTAATCGAGATATCTAAGGAGTACCACTGATCAATATGGATGATAAATCTGGGTCGTGGTTCCATAAATGATCAGGGGGCCTCAGTATCAGAAGCAGAAAGAGACACAAATGAGACGGATGTTGATCTGAGATATGCAGTGGGTATCTCAGGGCTAAATGATGGATAACAGGAGGCATGATGGTGGAACTTGACCAGTCTGAAGTACGTAGTACTCTGAGAACTTATTTAGAGGCGGGGGACTTAATCGGAGATAAACTTGTTCGGTCTGGGGAGTACCCGTAGATTGCCCTACGGAACTTGTCGGATCTGAGAGTACCTGTGGTACTACGAACTTATTCGAATCACGGGAGTACGTAGGTACTACGAGGAACTTATTCGAATCTGAGGTACGTAGGTACTCACAGAACTTATTCGAGAGTGAGGACTTAATCGGTGGAGACTTGTTAGATACGGGAGTACCGTCGGTACTCTGGAGACTTGTCGGATCTGAGGGTAGTAGTAGGTACTCCTGAGAACTTATTCAAAGCGGGACTGTCAGAGAGTGAGAACTTATTCGAATCTGGGAGTGCGAACGGTACTATAGAACTTCATCGAGAGACAGGATTGTCGAGAGACGAGAACTTAATCGGAGACGGAACTTGTCGGCGGATGCGGAATTGCCGTGGTACTCACAGAACTTGTCGAATCTGGGGGGGGTACGGTAGGTCTTCTGGAACTTATCTGAGAGGTACATTAGGATCTTTACCCTTAATTCTTTCTTGAGTCTTATCATATAGGTATTTTGACTTCTAGACCGATGTCTGAATGAGTAGGACCACGGCCTGATAAGTACCCGGAAGATGCTATCTGATCTGGAAGTCTTAGTGGCACTAATCGGGACGAAGTCAGTAGCATAACGAGGATAAGTCTTAGTATCCCGGAGACCGGGAGTCTTAGTAACACAACGGAGACCCAGGGAGTCTTGCGTGCGGCATTGTCGAGAATCTGAAGTCTGTCGGGACCAGGGAAGTCTTTGTGTCATTTAATAGATCTTAGGCGGTTTTACATTATAGTTGATGGCACACTATCTTATAATAGGGACATTCTTGGCTTCATTGTGTGTTCATGACATAATATATTTCATGTTCATGGTCACGTTTCTCAGTTTGTTTTTCATATCCCGTATCATATTTGTGTTTCATGAACATAGCTATGCACTTTGCATTTCTATATTTTCATGTTACTGGCCATATGGCATTTCATATACTTGTACAGTATAATGCACATGTATTCACACATCATTCATGTATTATAGTCCCTCTATGAATCTATTTAACGTAGGAAATTGAAATCATTCGTCGGATCATCCATTTCGAGTTATGGCATTTTCATGCCCGAGCTAATTAGTTCTGGAGTTTCTTGCAGCTTGATGTGAAATATTTATTTTCCAGTGCCTTGTCTCAATATTTGACACTGGATCTTTGTACTCCTTCAAATCTAAGGTGCTAAGGGGTTCTATTCCAACTGGAATCACCCAATTCGAATCTGGGAACTGAGATACGTCAAAACGACTCGAGGCTACTCTATGATGGCCCGATGCGGGAATTGGAGCACTTACGTGGCCGGCTTTGAGTGAATTTTAGGACCACTTAGAGTCATAATTTGATAATGCCTATTTCTATATGTTTGGTTCTCCTTGAAGTCTAGTTTAATTATCATGAATCCTGAATCGAATAAAAGAGTAAGAGAAAGTTAGCATTTAAAATCTGGCCCAGTTTGAAACGGGGGAAAACCGGAATAGGGTGTCTGAGTGCAGGTCTAATGTGTCACCCAAATTTACACATTATTAAAGACCCGAACCTGGTGTACCGGTACAGGTTCGAGTGTACCGGTGCGTATCACTCAAAAAATTACCAGTGTGTTTTGCCCATTTTCCATATTTTGATACTGATAAACTCTGCACTTCAAACACACATCATAAACCATTTTCAAATTCACCTTGGAATCTCTTTTCTATTCAATTCATCTTTCAATACATATCTTTCTTCAAAAAATTCTTTCATGAATTCCTCCGAGATCATTCAACAAGGATTATGACTATACCTGAGCCAAGCACCAAGATTTGTTAGGGTTTGTTAAACCACTAACACAGCTTCATCGAGTTTTAACATTGAATCGACAACGAAGGGAGGATTCCATACTTATCTTGTTCCTTGTGGAATTTCTCAAACGTAATTTCAAGAAATCTGGGTTGTGATGCAATTCTATCAAGGCCACACAGATTTAGAGACAAGATATTAACCATACCAAGCAGCACATTCCTTATGATCCATCTGAAAATCCATGCCAGTAGTTTGCATACCTTAATTTGGCTTTGCTTGATCTCCCTCCTCTGCTTCTACTCTTCTTCTTATTCCTCTTCCTCTTCTCTTCTTTTTCCCGCTCACGGTTTGTTCTTTTTGCCCTTTGGAATAAATTTTGGTCTTTTCGTCATCTAGTTTATTAAGGCCATGTTTGGCCTTCTTCAAACATTTTGGGTTAATTTTCTTTATTTGCAAAAGGTCCCTCCATGTTTAACTATTTGTATTCAAGTTCTCAAAATTGTATTTGGCCATAGTCTTTTCAAATTATGACGAACAGCCCCTTTTGGACCAATTACAAATTTGTCCTTAAATCTTGTAAATTTTCGGGTCTCTCGTTTCCATGTTTCGTATTTAACTCACGAAACATTTAAATTATGCTTACAAAATACCCTAAACATGTCGAAAACTACTAGGGTATATTTTGGGGCGTTACACCCCTCCATTGTCAAAACGAAGGATCTTAATTTTTACAAAAAATTGTGTATAAACCATGGTATGAAATGATTGAAAAACAACAAATACTTCATCTTTGTGGTTTAGGAGGTAAAGCCATGTCATTCTTGTGCAATCATCAACAAAAATTACAAACCAACGATGACCAGAAGATGTAGTTACAGGGGAAGGCCCCCATACGTCAGAATGGATAATATAAAAGGGATCATACTTCTATTCATACTTAGGGGATAAGAAGCCCTGTGACTTTTGGCTAAGATACAGGTATCACATTTAAAATTTAAGTGTGTTGTATTGGAAAATAAATTAGGCATTAAGTGCTTCAAATACCCAAATGATGAATGCCCAAGTCGATGGTGCCATAATCAAATCTGTCTTTCCTTGTTACTAACTGCGTGATGCATGTGTTATCTTCTGAGCCCCAAGTCATCACGTTGTAAGACCAGAAATTCAATTTACGGAAAAAGCCAGTGTAATTTAGATTAAAAATCGTAATTTATTCTCTGAATCTTGGATGAAGAAACGAATTTCAGATTTGGAATCATCTCCTGAAAATCTAGCTAGCACGTAAATTTCGTAAGTGGGGCAGTCGGAGTTGGCACATTTTTCGGCGTCGTTTTGGAGTCGCGTAAAGCGATTCGATGCGACGAAAGTCGCATATAACGTGTACTCATATTGTAGAATTGGCGTGGTAGAGAAATGAGGAAAATAGGCAGTAGAGATAGTGCGGAATGTCGCTGGGGAAAAGAAGGATAAAAATGGTCGTTTGAATTTTATGCTTAAATGATAATCGACAAAGAGTTGCATAGTATCGTCTCTTTAAACCAGCGAAGCGTGCGTGGAAAAAGGGGGAAAAATCTTACGATAAGCTTTGGATCTCGTTTTACAGAGAAGTGTCTTCCTTACAGGTTTTACAGACGATCAGGCGGGTTGGCGGAATCTTCGGAATGAGAAGGAAGTTGTTCCTGCGGGAGCGCCCTACGCGTGGGTACCAGTTTGAGGTTCGACCAGCTCCAGGAGGTAGGGGTTTTGCCACTGCTTGCGTTTACTCTTTGTTTAAGAACCTTGTAAATGTTTGAGTGGGGCCAAAGTAGTGAGGGCGTTTAATCGTCCCAGGCCTTAGGATAGGAATTGATATAATTTTAGGAACACCAAATGGAAGCGGCCCAGAAGTGACCTTGGCTGGTTGGGTTGTTAAATATTGAGAATTTTAGCATTAATCGTGTATTTGGTTTGGATGGCGGGAATGGCCCAGTGAAATGGGTTATGAAAGTGAGCAGATGGGTGTTGATGGCGGGCGTAAACCCTAGGGTTTCGCATTGTAAGATAGTGGCGTGAAATATATTTTGAAATATTGTTTGATAGAGTAGTTAAGTTGAATTCTTGTGTTTGATCATTAACCCCAGTGAGCTAATTTTGATGTGAAATGAGAATTTACATGACATGATTGTGTAATTGAATGTTTTGTAAATATGCATGTTTATATATTTACATATGAATTAAATTGTATTGGAATTGACATACAGCGCATTCCATATGAATTGGAACACACTAGAGTATAGGAGTGAGTGCATGAGATGAGTCGCAGAAAATGGTTCGGAGGGTTGTCTAAAATGTTAATTATCGGAGTAGTCCAAACTAAAAATATCAATCGATCGGAGATGGCTGATTGATATCCATCGGGTAGTCCTGAATATCAATCGTTGAAGGCGACCCCGATTGATATACGTCGGAGGGTTGTCCATGAGCAGACAAAATAATGTTCTCGCGCCATGAGGCAAGTGAGTGTGGGGAGTCGATGAACTCGGGTGCGAGATGATTAGTTAGACATTCAAGTAGGATCATGCATTTGCTTGAATGTGTGTTTATTGGAACATTTACCTTTGCATAGGGCGATTCCACTCTTGGTGATAGCTCACTTACTGTCGAGGATATTATTTCTGAGTCTTGGGACGTGCGAGGGACGGCTAATCTGAGGCGGGTTGTGAAGAAAGTAGGGTTGTGGCTTTTGATGATTTTATACATGTATTAGAATTCTCTAATTTTTGATATATGTGTTGTATAAGAGTAAATTATTAACTCTTAGAACTGTGGACATAGTTTGTATGTTTACGGATATTGTTATAGTCTTGTTTATGAGTCCAGTGCGATTTGCTCATGTGATGATATATTGAGCTGTTTGGGGCGTGTTTATACGGGTATTGTATTTGGGTAGAGCTCCGTACAAAGGGGCTACGCGATTTTTATGAAGATGGCGTCAGATGGCTTCCCGACATCCACTTAATATTAAGCGGAGTTATTGGGTGATCAACGGACCCCGGGTTTTGGGGCGTCACACCGTAGTATAATCCTTCTTGGTACCACGCCCGATTATCTCGCGGTGAGAATATCACGAAGAAGCAAAAAAGTAAATTACATCAATACCACCGATTAAGATCTGCTTGGTAACCATCATAGACATGTTATTTGAAGAAGGTACAAATGTGTATTAGATAATAAGATGGTAGGAGATAAAGTCATTGTTCCAGCCCCTGAACCGGATAATTGGTCCCATTGGCATTTGCAACATAGCTCCATCTCAGTTGAGTTGTATTAGAGAAATCATTTGGATCAAATGTCATGTGGTCTGTAGTGCTAGAGTCGAGAATCCAGCCATCATCATGATTGTGAGTAGAGATATGATGTGCCTTACTAGAAAAAACTGGATCATGTGGAGATATTTAGCGAGGATGATGGATACTTGAAGGACCACGGTCTTCTGGCAAATCTCGATGTGGTCATCGATGCGAGGCTTCATTTTTCGTGCTTGAAGATTACCATATGGATACCCATGTAGTTTGAAGTAGGTGTCACATGTGTGTTTGGGGTTGCCACAATGGGCACACTTCATGCCATTAGATGGTGTTTTGGTTTTAGATGATGATTTTTGGCTGCTCAAAGAAAGAGCCCCTGGTTTCGCTGGTGTATGGTAGTGACTTCCCTCGATCCCTTTAGATGCCATGACTGCTCTAGAAATGGTATCTACACTCAAGATCATCATAGTCTACCTGACCTCTTCCCTACATATAAAAGAGTAGGCCTGTTCCACTGTAGGGAATGGTTTTAATTGGAGCACATCACTTCGAGTTTTATCCAGTATGTCATTTAATCCATCAAGGAAAGTATAAACCCGATCTTTGATGAGTCTAAAACTCGTATATTTTTAAGCCCATTTTTCAAGTATATTTCATGCTTAAAATTTCAGTTTAATGTAAAATTATGGAGCTTTCACCTAGATTTATGTTTTCGAGTGGGGAAAGAACACCAATGAAAAGAAATTCAGCGGAAAGCGAGAAATCGGCATTGTCTGAAGAAAAAGGGACAATGTCGAGAATCGATTTCCAATGTCGCGAGCCTTTGTGTGGAGAAGATCGCCCGAGTACTACTACAATGTTGTGACATAAGCGGAGCATCGGTGAAGAGGGAAAGCAAAGATATGCTAATGTCCGCGACATCATCCGCGACATTGCTCGACGCGAACCAATGTCACAACATCATAAGCTGATGTGGCGACGCGGTAGAAGCAGCCTCGTGATCAAATTACATAAGATATCCAATGTCGTAACATCACCACAACACGGCTACAACATTGGCTGCAGTGAGAAGAATTGCAATGTTCAATGTTGCGACATCACAACTCAATGTCGCAACATCAACAAGGATTGCCAAGTGGTATCATCAGTTGACCAATGTCGCGACATTACTACGACATCATGGCAACATCAGAACAAAACCTCAATCAATGAAGACATCAACTGAACAATGTCACAAAATCAAAGCAATGTCGCGACATCAAACTAAAGCGGCCAAGGTGGTGAGACCAACTCAATGTCGTGACACCAGAGTCAACCCACGACATGGCAGTTTCGATGTCGCGATCATGTTGTGACATCGCCACGATAGTAGTGCTAAGGTAGAATTTTTCTTGGGATTTTCGAACACTGTAATTGTTGCCTCGTTTTTAAGGCCCGTGACTTGAGCCTATAAATAGAAGCTCTTAGGGAGTAGTGTGCAGATTCCAACCACTTTTCATTAAGTTTTTGTGCTTGTTTTGAGAGAGTTGAAGTCTCATTGTATATATTTTCTTTTCTTTTATTTTCCCTTTTTATTTATTTATTTATTTATTTTTATCTTAGATTAGAGTAGTAATTTGAACTGAGATTCGGAACTGGATGAATGTAACTCAAGCTTAAATTTATATGCAATTTGATGGAATACGAAATTTTTTAAAATTCATTCTTCTTCAGTTTTGATTACAATTTCAATGAATTTGTTTGATCAACTAGTCATTGTCATTTGTAATCTAGATTTGAAAGGCTAAACTCCCTTTAAGAAGAATATGTTATTGGGATTATTGATTGTAACATTTTAATGATGATTTGGGTATGAAAACTGGAGTGATTTAACTAGTATTACTCATACATTGAATTCTTATGTATATCATTGTTTGGTACCAAGAAAGAGCTGTATCATTACTCCGATTTCTAGGATTCCCTCCGAGTGACACAGAAATGGACTACCTGAAAGCAAAGAACAGTCACTAGGGGGTAAATTACACTAATATTATTTGAACTAATTCACTTTTAGGATTACTTTGATATATCACTTGCGATGATCTAACATATGACTTCAAGGTTCCCTCTTGGGTGACAGCAGGAGTGTGTTCCTGAGGCACATGATCCACCTACTGATATGGTAGTTTAATTTTGAGAGGTTTCATCTTAGTTGGGAGGAACAATCTCAATCCTATGTTAGCATAGATTCTAATCAAGGGGAGAGGAAATTCTTGTCTAATTGTTGGCTGAGATACTAATAAAATTGGAGAGGGCTTGCATTATCCTGTCTATGAGGGCAAGCAATTTCTAGTCCTAAGAGATGGCTGTGAAGTACTGAAAAGAAAAAACAGTCAGGTTTGAAAAGAGGATCAATTCATAAAAGTAATTCTTTAGACCCATTGTCTAGAAATAGAAGTGTGGTAAGCTGGAGAGTGAAATGTATGGTGTTAGGAGAAATCCATTGCTACACTAATTTGATCTTGGACAATTCCAAGGTTCATATCCCATACTTTATATTTTATTTGGAACTATGAAGTGATGGTCTATACCCCATTTTCATTCTAAATAATTATTTCGAGTCCACTAAACTCTCTAATCATGTATTTCAGAATTTCATCATCTCTTTGTTTCACTTTACTTTAGAAGTTAAATCTATCCTGAAATTTGTAAGTTCAAATAGTAAGGATCTTGAGTAGTAAAAGTAGTTAATCTTTAAATTTTTTAATCAATCCTCGTGAGAATGATATTTGAACTTAAAAATCTAGTTTATTACTTATATAACATGTGCACTTGCAGTGATTTAGACCAAAACCAATTTAAATTGCAAATTATTACCTAAACAACAAAAAACATATTTTACATATATTCAGTCAACAAGTTTTTGGCATGACTGCTGGGGATTGAATAATCTCTGGTATTTGAGTCAATCACTTTGTCAAATTATGGACTAAGTCAACTATATGGTCTACCAATCTTCTTGTAGAATTGAGTTGTATTTATGTATGTCAATAGCACACTTCATCGGGTTAGGACGACGAAAATCAATTTCTTGCCACAACCCTTGAAGATCATTGTAGTATTTTTCAATGGATCCACCAACCTACTTCATACGAGTAACACGACGCCGGAGATCATAGACTTGAGACTTATCTATCCCATCAAAATACGTTGTAGTAGCAGAATCCTAAACCTGTTTTGCAGTAGGGAAGTGGATAAAGTTGACAATCAAGGAAGGGTACATTGAATTGATCAACCATCCATTGACAATGGCATTTTCGATTCGCTATCTCCTGAATGAAGGATTAGTTTCTGGAGGCTGAGGGGAATGATATATCCCAACTTGTCTTTGCCAGAGATATACATCTTGACAATATGGGACCATAAGGCGTAGTTGGATCCTTCCCACTTGATATTGATTGGAGTAGTTGAAGAATCGGAAAGCAATGGTTGAGAGAGGTTGGGCTCAGTCAGTAGAGTGCGGAATCAACGCAATATTTATAAACTGATTCCTCCTGCCCAGCCAGTGCAAAGTTCTTTACTTGATATGTTAGCTCGAGGGTCGAACACATGGATGAGTTTTCTTCGTGTAATGATTTGTAATTGGCTGAATGGTGAATTTTCAATTTGGATTTTGGGTTTCATAAAAGCGAGTGGGTTTTGTTGAGTGGGCGAAAGTAAAGCAGTAAAATATAAAATAGAACTCCTTGAAGTGTTAGGTCATTGAGTTTGGATTCCTAGGACAATTGAGGGTTTCCAAAGTCATTTCCTCGCGTTGGGGAGGATGACCTATAGTTATCTCCCGAACCGGATCTTCATTTAGCTATAAAAACTAACTCTTATTAAATCTCTTTGAAAATGACATTCAACGGCCCATTAATGTTCTGTCCCGGTGCAAACAAGTCTCCTTGACTCACATTACAATGGCTAATAAATGATAACTAGTAGACATCACAAGATCTAGTAATAAGCATCAAGTGAGCACTAAAGATTGCAAATCTTGAACATTCCAACATGGATAATTTCTAATCCTAGAGTTAAAGGAGAGCCTGTGGCGCTAATTGCTGCGTGGCATTTAGGAGACCATAGCGCCTCGGGATCCCTCACCCGGTGTTCCTCTGCCCGGAGAAAGGCTTCTAGCAATTACATCCCTTGAGTGTCATCCTTAAGAGGTTGTTTGGCAGCTAGGGAAGGGGTAAGAAAGGAAAGAAAATGAAGGAAAGAGAGAACAAAAATTTTTATTAATGAAGGTACTTTACGATTGCTTGGCACGAGGGGCTTTATAATAACTCCTTATACAAAGTACAAAACCAAAAGAAAATACTGCACAGTAGGTAATTAGGAAGAAAGCCAAAAAGATGACTAATAGAAGTAAAAAAAGTCAACATAAACATGAATAGTGCACAGGAAAGGCAATTTCGCACAAGTGTGAAATTTTCGCATTATGGTGCGAAATTCTTTGCTTCTCTTCTTTCTCTACTTATGCTCCTTCTTTCATTTTGATTATGATCTGCAATTCGACTCGAATTCTTCGTGCTTGGACTGACTCGACAATCTTGGCATTAATAGCTTGCAAAAACTACAAAATTAGCCACAAAATCGGCAGGCGATGAAATGCTTGGGAACCTTAATGTAAATCGGGTTAGTCGTTTGATTTAATTTTTAAAAAACGCTCAAACCTACAACAAATAGGGCTCAAAATAGCACCTTTTGGGCACTAATCCTCCCCAACAGACACATTGCTAGTCCTTAGCAATGAAAGAAGAAAGAAAGAGCAAACAAAATAATAACAAATTATATTCTCAAAAAAGTAATTATTTCAAAGAGTATGTGGATGAGTAATGCCTAACCCTCGATAAGAAACAGAAACCCTTGATAACCATCACGAGAATGGATGCCATACAAAATTCGATTATCAAAAGAGTTTCCTTCTCTAGAGAGAATCAACCTAGAATTTCCACCCAAAATCTTAGTGTTTTATATGAGTAGTTTTCCAGCGATAAGTGTCGGCCTCCCCCGACCCGATATTGCTGACCTAAGACATAAGCGGCACAAATAGATCAGGATCCACTCTTATTCCATAATTCTTTTTTGTATTTGTAGGGGTGCAATGCTGAGAGCCTGCCCTCGACCTCACAAAGTCCATGTAAGCAGGGGATCCCGCCGATGACTCCCAACCAATTAAGGCTTAGGGCATCAAGCCATAAGGATCTTTCGACCATAAACTCTTCAGGTTTTACCCCGGACTTGAACGATTTCGAGACTCCAACACCTTCAACTCGCTTAACCTCACCCATCCACCCATGAAACCTTAGAGTCGGTGGCTCCCAGCCCGGTTGGCTTGGGGCACCATGCTTCAAGACTTTCGCCATATACCCCTCGGATTTGTGCTCGGGTTCAATGAAAGCGTGCAAATTTTCTTCTTTTTCTTTTTCTTTTGTTTTTCTTTTTCTTTTGTTTTCTCTTCTTTATTTTGGAAATTTCATTGGCCTTCTTTTCATGGGGTCCTTAACTTATTAAAGGTAGTCACTTGAAACTAGGATGAGTTTTGCAAATTTTAGGAGCTAGGTGGTTTCGAACTGCTTTGTTGAAAGCATGTCTTGTAGTGTGTGATTAGCTAGGGTGGAAGAAGAAGGTTGAAAGCACTAAAATTCAACTGATCATCCCTTAATTAAGCATGGAAACCAATCTAACATCTAATAGCATTGGACAAAGTTTCAATTTTTCAAGCGCAAGCGAAACGAAAACACAAAAAATGGGTGTAATTTTGAAACTCTGAAAGTGTAGGCTATATAGTATGTATACTAAAAATAAATGGCGCTATAGCCTCAGCTTTTCAAAAACAACTAACGGCTTCACAAAACAAGACAAACGGCAAATATGCTTGAACAACACAAAATGGGCTTGTCAAAATATAATAAAAGCATAAATGTAAAGCCACTTCAGTAGCTAACTCTCCCCGACGAATGTCACATTGTCCTCGATGAAGGCTCGGATTGGAAAGTTAGAGGAAAGAGTGATACCCTCCCTTGATGAGATGTACGTTGTTAGATAGGAGACTTACTTAAGCTTTCCATTGACACCTTATTCACTCAGTTTGGGCTTGAATGAACAAGTTATGAGAAGAAAAGAGAGGAAAAAAGTGACAAGTTGGAGAATTTTCATTACCTTCATAATAATTTCTCAAAAAGTGTTCTTTTCTGAATATATTTGGATTCTACACTCTCTAGAAGCTTTCAACGATACTAAAATTACCTAAAACGGGTTACGTACTTAAGAAAGTTATGAAATGAGAAGCAAATGGGGATACTGTTTAGTGCGAAAATTTTGAACGTAGGTGCGAAAATTCTTTTCCCTTCTCTAGCTTGATTTTCGGCTTTTACGTTCTTGTATCACCCGCATCATCTCCTTCAAAAATTTATTAAAAAAGCGCAAAAGCTGCAGGAAAAATTAAAAAAAATAAAAAAATGAAAAATAAACTAGAAACAAAGATTAACTTAAAATTAGAAATCTAAAGAGAAAAACTAAATATTGAAATAAAATAAAATAAAGCAGGGAAAATCAAAGCAAAAGTGAGAAAGCTAGGATTTGAAACCGGAGTTTCTCAAAGCTGGAAGTATTGTGGTGGCTGTAGAAATGCAGGGTTAGGTGCTCCAAATACGAACCCGGCCTGGAACCATCCATTTGTGCCATGCGATATGAGCGGTTGCGATGTTTGTGATGTAATTGGCGAAGGTTTGAACAATGACCTAGCTTCTTGAGGTTTTGCGGGGCGACTGATGTAGATGGGATGACAGCTGCGGTGGGT
Source organism: Tetrastigma voinierianum (assembly GCA_016808115.1). Lineage (NCBI taxonomy): Eukaryota > Viridiplantae > Streptophyta > Magnoliopsida > Vitales > Vitaceae > Tetrastigma > Tetrastigma voinierianum. The sequence goes on along the minus strand of JAEQBH010000246.1, from coordinate 96,269 downwards.
GTTTCGAGAGCGATGAATGTGCTCTGGTGAAGGCGGGATATGCAGTGAAGGGCAGAGGCGCCGTGGAGCTATTGGTGGCTTAGGCGGTGGGCTTTTGGGGCTCTTCCACCTTCCTTTCCATTGCGTGCTTACCCCAGGGAAGGATTTCTTCTTGTTTTCTCCATGGCCCCATAGACACATAATTGTGGGATCTGGAGTTTCTCGGGAGCCTCTGCTTTGGTTTCCTCTTTTCGATTATTCCCCAGGCTGCGAGTTGAGCACATTCCGCCCGACACCAGCAGTGTCGATCGGGCACTCTCATACGGATTTCCTTCCTCTTGATGAACATGTTGCTGACTGGCAAGCTTTGAAATTGATTTCTGAAGGGATGTCGATTTATGATCCAATTTAAACTGAAATCCATCAATTCTCTTGTCCAGAGAGCTCTCCATTGTGTCCATTTGCTCTCCGTTGTGTCGATTTGGTAGGCTTGGACATTCAACGCTGCAACTCCTTTATAAAAGTATCCACCAATTTGCTCAAGTTCGGTATTTAGCGCTCCAGCCAGAAGAGGGATAAGCGTGGTGGTTGTGGTGGTACAGGAAGTTGAAATAATATGGAGGAGGCGGGAGGTGTATCTGTGGAGGTCTTGATTCCACGTAGGAATTTGTGTGGTTCCCCCGACTAGGGTTGTAAGCATTTTCATATGTTTGCTTCTTGGGGGAGCCATGTAGGAGTGAACTCATCCATGGAGGGTTTATATAGTCCCTCATGGACCTAGATGAGTTTGGATTTCTCTCCACGGGTTCTTGCGATTACGCCATGGAAGGTGTGTCGACCGTTCGGCAGGCCCATTTGGCCCGGATCGGCAAGCGTTCGGGACGCGAGACCATATCTTGGGACTCTTTGCGATTTTTTTTTAAAAACCGAACTGGTACATGTGGGTTATGGCCCACATCTTGTAACAACATCAAAGTATCATATAATTTTACCGAGTCCCATTTACAATTACAAAACAGTACTTTTACATTTACAAATCAGAGCACGGAACCTACATGTAGTGAACCCTTCCTGGTGTGTTGGCCCAGCAGTATGCGGAAGTCTTCAGATGTCTTCTCTTGTACTGCAGTTAAAGCCGTGCTAAGCTTTGCGCTTAGTGGAAACATATGTCTTATGCATATACACATTTAGCAGTAAAACAAAAGCAGAGATAATATAAATTTCATGCATTTATATTATGAACTTATCACAGTACTTCTTCTTATACTTGGAAACTACGGCTTATTCGGATCTCAGTAGGAGTTATGAATCTTATTCTTATGCGGAGACTTATGGCAACGGACTTATGTTTATTCGGGACTCGAAGTAGGAGTTCTGGAACTTATCCTTATTCGAACTTATACTTAACGGACTTGTATTTATTAGGGACTCGAAGTAGGAGTTCACGGAACGTATCTTGTCAGGCTTATCGCAACGGACTTATGTTTGTTGGGACTCCGTGGGATTCTGAGAACTTATACTGTCGGAACTCCAGTAGGAGTTACAAAACTTATACTTATTCGAGCTTATACTTATTCTACAGGTTATACTTGTTGGTGCGTAGGTACTGCGGGGTATTACGGAACATATTGGTATTAAGGAACTTATTCTTATACGGAAGTACTTATAAGTACCCAAACTTATCTTTTGGTATTTACGAGGCACATCTGCGGTGGTCGGATCTATACTTGTGCGAGGAGTGCGTAGATCGTTATTCGAACTAATCATAATGCATTATCCCATACGAGGTCGGATCAGGGCGTATACGGATACATGTGGTATGGACATTGGTCATGCAGTCTGGATCAGGAAACGGATACATATCTTTATTTTCACGGATATGAGAGGTGCCGGTACTCTAGACTATGCTTATTTTACCAGTGCGGGAGTACCGTAGGTACTCTTTGGACTTATATTTATATTATCGTTACGGGAATACCCGTAGGTACTACAGAACTTGATTAGATCTGAAGTATGGTAGGAATGCCTGAACTTCGATAGGATACAAACGAGAGACTTGTCGAATACGGGGTACCGTTAGGTACTCACGGGGCAATCGAGAGCGGACGGAACTTAATCCAATGCGGGGTACCGCATTGGGTACTCACGAGGAACTTGTCAGACCGCAGGGATATAGCTTGTTGAGGATACGGGACACCAACATTCGGATATGGGAATGCGTGAGTCTTCTGACTTAATCAAATACGGGAGTACGTTAGGTACTCTGAGGAGCTTAATGGCGACGAGAACTTAATCAATACGGGGGTACCATTAGGTACTATAGAACTTAATGATTCTGAGGCCGAACTTATTGGTCGGGAATGAGAACATTCGGATCTGGGGAGTACGTAGGTACCCTACGAACTTAATCAAATGCGGGTACCCCGCCGTTGCTACGGGACTTAATCATATCTGAGGGAGTACGTAGGTACTTTCTGAGAACTTATTCGGATCGGGAGTACTCAGTACTACGGGACTGTCGAGCGAGGAGTTAAATCGAACGGGAATACCCGCTGGGTACTCACGGAACTTATTCGGATGCGGGAGTACGTACTCGAGGACAATCGAGCGAGTTAACCAGGAGGCAGGAATACCCTGTGGGTACTCTGAACTTGTTCGGATCTTTGAAATTGCAGAGTACTCTGGGGACTTAATCGAGAGACGGGAGTTAATCGAGAGACGGAATACCATAGGTACTAAGACATCCAGATCTGAAATTGCCGGAAGGTACTCTAGATAAATTAGAGGCAGACAGAGAACTTAAGAAATCCAATCACTGGGTACCGTGAGGTTTTCTGAAGCAAGATCTGAAGATGCATTCGGATCTTTGCTCTTATTCTATAATCGAGGAGTCTTATCGTATAGGCTGTTTGACTTCCTAGACTAGGTAGTGCGGAATGAGTAAGACCGCAGCCATGATAAGTGCCCTAAGATTACTATACGATGCGGAGAGTGCGTAGCACTAATCGGGACGGGTGCGGTAGCATAACGGGCCAGGGTCTTATTGGCACTGTCGGGAGTGCCGAGTACCTGTCGGGGGTGAGACTAGGGATGCCGTACTGTCGGGAGTCTTGGGAGCACTAGCGAGTAAGTGCCCCTGTCGAAGTCTTGGGAGCACTAATAGAATCTTAGAGTACTAATCGGGGTGTCGGAGCACTAGCAGGGTCTTGAAGTGCTAATCGAGAGCAGGGAGTGCTATGTCGGGTTAATGGCGGTCTTGGGTAGTTTTACGATTGAGTTCGAGTAACTTACTATTTTATAATATTAGGGCATTTAGCCCACATTATCGTTCATGACATATCGTATTCCATGTCTTGTGGAGTATGATAGGCATGTAATCACACCTTATTCACGTATTATTATTCTTCTATGAATCTCTACTTTACCGAGTGGAATCAATCCAATCGGATCGTCGAGCTCAAGTTATGGCATTTCATGCCAACTAATTCGATTTTATCAATTTTACGGGACGATTTGAAATACTAATTTTCAGTGCCCCTTGACTCCATATTTTGACACTAGTTCTTTGTACTCCTTTCAATTTAAGGTGTTAAGGGTTATTCCAACTGGAATCACCCAATTCGAATGTCGGAACTCAAGTTACGTCAGAAACAACCAGGCCTCTATGTTCAAACGGATGCGAGAATTGAAGCACACATGGACCCACTTTAGGTAAATTTTGGATTGTAAGACCATATTTCAGCGATACCTATTGTTTATGTTGGTTCTCCTTAGTCCCTGACCCCCAATTGGCCAGCCAGATAAGCTCAAATCGGATAAGAAATGAGAAAAGTTATGGTAGAAGCCAAAAGCCCAGTCAAGATTGGGAACGAGCATGGTGTGGTACACCCCTAAAGTGTGCGGTACACTTTGGATTCTGGAAAATTAGTACCATTACACATTCCAAGGTATGGTACACATAACAAATATCGAGAATGTGTGTTTTCTCTATGCCCATATTTTGATGATTCAACTATCATACTTCAATACACACTTCAAGACCACTCAAGAAGTCATCTGAAATCTCTCTATTTTACTCAAATTCATCTTTCAATATATCTTTCTTCCAAAAACATATCAAGAATCCTTCAAAAATCATTCTAATACAGACTTTGCCAGCCCATGCACAAACTAAACATGATGTTTAGTTAGGGTTTATTCTAAACCCTAACTTCAAGACTCTCGATTAACCATGAATCAACATAAAAGAGGATTCTATGATTATCTTGTACCATATGGGGGTTTTACCAACCCCTATTTCAGAATCAAGGTTTGGACTGCAAATTTATCAAAACTTCTTTGGAGATAAGATATTAACCATACAAAGCCTTAAAATTCCTTGTGATCCATACAAAATCCATACCCAAAGTAGTTTCCATACAAAAAACCAAAGTTCCATACCTTGGCTTGCTTGATCTTGGCTCCTCCATCTTCTTCCTCTTCTTCTCTTCTTTTGCTCTTCTCTGCAGGTTTCTCCTCTCCCCCAAAATATGAGACCAATTTTGGTCTTTAAAGCCATGTTATTGGAGCCATGTTTGGCCGATCAAAACCCCATTTTGCTTTCTCATTTGCATCTTGGTCCCCATTTCTTTGTATTTCTATTCATCTTTACAGAGAATTACACCACAATTCCTATTATTTATACTTTGGCCTCCATTCTTGTTAATCCATGTCTTTTAGGCCCCTTTTTGGACAAATTACAATTTTGTCCTTAAGTTTTGTAACTTTCCGGGTCTCTTGTTTCCATGTTTACTTTAGCTTCGTGAAAAGCGATCGAATATCTTTACAAAATACCCTAAACATGCCAAAGCGCGACTAGGGTATATTTAGGGGTGTTCTGAGGTGTACGCGTCCCACCATGGACATACGCATGGTTTCTCTCAGCAGTACTCCTTTGTATTCTTGAGCTCTTCCGGTTGAAATTGAGTATTCAAGTCGTCAGGATTACGCCAGAATATTGACTTTTTAGTCCCAACACCGCCCTCGGAATTCATATGCATTGGGACATGGTTCTCAGTAGAAAGCAAGAGACAGCGCCTGTGACAGCTCCTCTGGGTTGGGTTGCCTCTTCTCTGCTCTGCACCTCTCTCTCTCTCTCTCTCTGCTATAAAGAAAATGGCGTGAGGAATGAGCTAGGATTAACAGTAAAATATATCGTAAATTCACGAGACTTGTGGTGGATGCAAGTGTTAGTAAAGTCATCATTTGCCCTTAACAACAGGCACCATCCGACGATGCCATTTGATTCGTGCGGTGCGGGTCTTAGGAATCGCCGATATTTATAAACTCAGTTCTCTCTTTGCAGTAATGACTCACTGATGCATAACTGTAAGACTCATTTCTCTCTCCCTGAGGTGAGGCAGGGGATGATTAGTTTTGTGTAAAATGATTTGTAATTAGGCTCAAAATGGGTGAATTTCTATAAATGAATTCAGCACAGGGTCAACAGTTTGATTCCAGGGCAATCGAGGTTTGCACATTTCTCGCCGGAGGATAACCTATAGTCATCTCCCGAACCGGATCTTCATGTAGCTATAAAAACTAACCCTTACAAATTTCTCTAAATGGCATTCACTCGGCCACAATGTTCTCACCGCGCAACAAGTCTCCTCGACCACATTACAATGGCTAATAAATGGTACCAATGAACATCACAAGATCTAGTAATAAGCATCAAGTTAGCACTAAAAGATTACCAAGTACTGAACATTCAACATGAATCAAAGGGATCTAAACCTAGAGTTAAAAGGAGAACACAAATGACACTGAGTACCTGCGTGAAAAACGTGGAACCCTCAACCTGCCTCAGGATCCCTCACCCAGTGTCCCTCTACTTCAAGGAGGAAAGGCTTCTAACCGTACATCCCCGGCAGCCATCATCCTTAAGGGTCGTTTAAGAATGAGGAAAGTGGGAAAAAGAAAGAAAATGAAGGAAAAGAAGAACAGGCGGGAGAGCTGAAAGCTTCCCATCAAAAAGAAATTTTTATTAATGAAGGAGTTGCCTTACAGTGCTTGGCCTAGGGGCTGTTATAGCCAACCCCTCATACAAAATACCAAAAAACCAAAAGAAAATACTATTACAATGGGGCAAATTAGGTAGAAAGCCAAAAAGATGACCAACATAAGTCAAAAAGTCAATAGAAACATGAACAGTGCATAGGAAAGGCAATTTCGCACCAGTGCAAAATTTTCGCACTGTGGTGCGAAATTCTCCGCTTCTCTTCTTTCTCTACTGCCCTTCTTCTTCCGACCTGAATACTTCGCAATGTTGTGCCCGACTAATTCTTCCAGGCTTGAATCGACCGACACTTTGATACATTAATAGCTTGCAAAACTACAAAATTCAACCACAAAATGCGAGATCGCAGAATAACCGAACCTTAATGTGCAAATCGGGTTAATTTAGTTGATTAGTACGTAAAAATCGCTCAAACCTGCTGCAATAAATAGTACTAAAAATAAAGACTTTTGAAGACTAATCAAAAATCCTACGCTATTTTTATTCAAATTATTAAGGATGGAGTCAGTATGGGAACAGAATCTCTGTGTCAAGTCTCTTGATTCTCGCATGGGTTCTATCTAAGCCTAGTTATTTTGGTCATATTTGGTTTGAGCAGAGGTCCTAGGGACTTGCTCTGATACCGTGTCAAATTGGGGGTACTTTTCTCTTCTTTATTTTTTATTTTTATGTTTTTTGTATTTCCTTTAGAGTACAATATAACATATATAGATACAAAACAGAGGATTTTTAGGAACCTATTCTAGCCTATACACGTTTTGTGGCTAAGATTATGGATGTCCCTTGAAGTATGGGATTTACATTAAAACAATTTTCCCTCATTTATCTAATTACATAGCTCATGCCAACAAATGCTCTAACCAACTAAGTTAGGCTTGTGGACAACATTATTTGAATTCTTAAAATAACATTTTATATCAGTAATTGGTAATCAGGATGGGGAACGAAAGGCTTGAATCCTTGTAAGAGCAGAAAACTATAACCGTGATATAAATATTCAAAATGAATAGATATAAAAAAAGAGTAATTGGTTAAACATGGTATCTTTTGTTTTAATTATTTATTATTAATATAACAAGTTCTTTTTCTGATTTTTATTGTAAAGATAAATTAATGAATTTGTCTGTCTCTTAAATTTGCTTTTCTCTAAATAATTTCATAATATAATTTGAGCCCCAACCATGAAAACAGAGAAATTTTTTTTTTTTTCTTTCAAGACTTCCATAGCAATAAGACAAACAGGCCTAACATGAACTACTTATTGGTATTATTTTTATTAAATATAGTAAATATATATATATATTTTTTAAAAGGAAGGAAAATTATTGGAATATTTCCAAAGAAACTATTCTTGGAGTGTCTTGTCTTAGTAGAGGGCCCTCGAGCTGTTTGATTTATTTGTTTCTGATGTGAATGATGGCAATGTATTATGTTGGAAGCATATGAAATACACACACATATATATAATCAAAGGAGAAACATTAGGGACACTTATCTATGTGTTCCACCAATCCACGTACTCCACTTCTTCACCACTTCGTTTTATTTATTTATTTAATTATATATTTTTCTCCAACCTTATCAATTTATGGATGACAACAAAGTCATGGCCCTTCACAAAGATAACAGCTCGTTTCTGTTGTAACATTCAATGCTTAAAGTAACATACTTAATAAAAGAAGCCACTTCTCAAAGAAAAACAATTTACTATATATTATTACAAAGAATATGGATCCATTTTGTAATTGTTTTTAAAACAACTTTTATTACAAAGAAAAAAAACACTTTTAATATAAGAGATTAAGCAACTAATGAGGCATGACTCACTAATTAAAAGGATTGGCAGGGCATAGGAAATGATCAGGTTTGAGCCTTGATGAGAACAAAATACATATTATAATAATGTAATGCAAAGCGAATAAATATAAAAAAAAAAAAAGAAGAAATTATGCATTTGTTTAAGAATACAAAATAACATATTTAGATTTTTGTGGGTTTTCGCATTTAGAGCTATACAGAAAGCTTCAATTCAACAGAATATCAAATTAAATCATTATATTCATTTTAAGACACTATGATATTAAATCTGTGATTCTATGATTTTTTGATTAATGTCACAGACTAATATATCGTGCTTTTGCTCAACTTGGATGCTACAACATTCTTTAAAATTTTTAATATTTTTCTGTATTTCTATCTATTGTATTACTGACCTAATCAATAAATTCATCTATTTTAAATAATAATAATAATAAACTTTTATTCTACTAAATACAAAGAACAACTTTTATAAACTGATTTACCATATAGATGATAATTGTCTAATTTTAAAATTATGTTTTCTAAAATTTAGATTCTCTATATCAACTATGATTATGGATTACAAATACTTAATTCTCACCACTAGGAATCCAATAAATCATATATGATGATAAAACGGGATCACTAAGCCGAGGAGAGTACATGTCGATTGTGATAGGTCTTATGTATTTAGCTTGAGTATTTTTTTTTATAATTGCAGGTATCCTCCCTTATATATATATATATATATATATATATATCATTTAAGTCTTTCAAAACAATACAGCAAACAAGGCCTAGTATTAGAAAATGAACAAAAGGAAAAAAAAAAGAGAGGAGAAATTTAGTGAAATATTTCCAAACAAAATATTCTGGATTGTCTTGTCGTAAGGGCCCCCTCAGACTCTTTGATTTATATGTTTCTGCTGTGAATGATGGCATTGTTTTCTCTTGGAAGCATATAGTGATTGAAGACATATATGTCTCTCTCTCTCTCTCTCTCTCTCTCTCATATTCTCTCTCTTATATTCTCTCTCTCTCATATATATTGTGAAGTTGATAATATCCTGATCCCTCTTCACGTCCATTTCTTTTTCTTTCATTTGTTTTCTTTCCACTGTAATGAATACTTCATTTGTTTTCATTCAACCTTTGGAATCAATGGAGGAAACCACTGGGGACATATCTCCATGCATTCTACTACTAATCCACACACAATTTTCTTTATTCACCACAAATTCCTTTTCTTCTCCCTCAACTCTTTAGATGATGACAAACAAGTCTTGATGATTGAATCTGAGAACTAGATTATCTCATCTAGACAAATATTTGGGACCCCATGGAACTTGTTTCCTAAATTAAATAATTTGATAAATTTTAAACTCACAAAAGTTTTGGATAAATTATTGCAACATAATTTACTTTTTATATTAACATATTTAAAGTTTTTCCACCTTTGTGATAACTTTTTTTTTTTTTAAATTATTGACAATTTTTTTTTTGTTGATTTTTATATAAAAATATTTTTTGAGCATATCGATATTAACTTCCCACAAGTATTTATAGTTTAAAAAAAAAAAGAAAAGAAAAAATAAATTTCCCACGAGTATTTATAGCTTAAATAAGACAATATTTTAGATGAGGGAAAGAGATTATCAAAATGATATTTTAGTTGGAGATTATCAACAAGATGGGTTTCAGGAAGATAAGCTCTATCCTAACTCCACCCCAGTTATTTAAAATAATTCTCATTTCCTCCTATTTGACTTTTAATTAAAATATAATTTGTATTTTGTAAATAATGAAAATATTATAATTTTGTAATTTCTTATCAAAAATTATTTTTATTGTTATTGTATATTAAAATTCAGAAAAAAAATTAATATTACATTATTTTTATATAAAAATAGGGGTGGTTAGGACAAGATAAATACTCGAACTTTCTTTGGACTCACTTGAGCTTTATGAAAAAATTCCATGCTTTTATCGTTCCTATCTTTATGAAAGTCTATTCGAGGATCATCATGTAATCATATCGAATATAGTAAAAATGTGTACGTCGGTGATAGGGAATTGTATTCTAGGATTTTTTTTTTGAAAGGGTATTCTGGATTTTATATCAATTATGAATTTTTTTTTTTGAAACCTATTCGTTTTTCATTTTACAATTGTATTCTGTATTAAGGGCAATCAATATTTTTTTAATATTTCATATTTGTAACTTTTGTATTTTTACCATAAAAAGCAAGAGATTTATGGTAAATATGGCTTATATTTATATTCGAGGAAAGTACAAAAGAAGCTGTTCTAACTAGAGAATGCATGCCTATATATATATTTTTTATTTTGTAATGTTTATTTAATAACTGTAAAAAATTAATATGGTAAGAAAAAATGAACTCAAATGGCGAGAACAAAAAAGAAATGAGTAGAACTAGTGCAAAAAATTAAGTACTTATTATGAGTTATGACTTTTACCACCCCACCCACTGAAAAAAAAATATAGAAAAAATAAATAAATAAATGGAGTGTAAATAAAGGAAAGTGGTGAAGAGATTGGCATTTTTCCATGTGAGATAGAGAAGATGAGTTGTTTAAGAAAAAGCAAGTGGATTTAACGTATAGATTTGATGCTTTTGACTTTTGGAGTAGCCCCCAGGCAAACTTCTCTTTTTGGATCTAAAGCTGATTCACCCCACTCACATGGTTTGTTTCTTGAGTTATCATTTATCAACTTTTGATGTGATATAAATTCTAAGATGCTTCAAATAACTGCAATAAAAATAAAATATTCTTTTTTCTTTTTTTTTTAAAAAAAGAAAAAAAGAAAGGAAAAAGACTAAGAGAGAAAAAGGAAGCCAGCCATGCCCCCCATATGCATATAAATCTGAATTGTATGATTAGGGTTTGTTGGGCTGACTTTTCCTTCTTTTATTATTAAAAAAAGATGGAAAATAGTAAAAAATGTTATAGGCTTTAGATCCTTCCTTGCAAAGCATATGTCATTTCATAAGAAGCTTTTTGGTTGTAAATAACACCTTTGTTATTATCTTTATTCTTTCTTGTGTGTGACACGTTACCACTTGAGACTTCTTTTTATTGTCACTTTTTGTTTGTTTTGCTTTCCTTAAAGCCCTTCCTTTCAGCACTGCTGGTTCTTTGGAACTTCCATGCCTCTTCTTCTTCTTCCTTCTTCCTTCTTCTTCCCATTATTACCTTCTATCTCACCACTACCTTCCATCATCATTTATCTCTTTCTCTTTCTCTTTCTCTTTCTCTCAATGCTTTCACCTTCAACCTCAAGAAATGGATGTAAAGGCCCATAATATATGGAGACATTACGGGGCATCTTTAGTTACAGTTTTTTTAAACTGTTATTTGTTATTTATAACAAATAAAATGTTAAAATGACAAGCAGATATATTTAATCAAGCATGTTAAAACACAATAAACATCATTTCGTGATTATCTAAAAACCCGGCTTATTATTCCGAATTTGTCGCTTGATAAGTACATCTAGATTTAAAAAACCAGAATCAAATATTGTCTCCATGTTTTCATTCTTACTGGTAATACATATCAGCTTTTCTAAAATACTTAACCAAACACCAGCTTTATTTCTGCTCTAAAATACTGAGAATACAAAAATCACTAAATTAAAAAAACAAGTACAATTTTTAAAGAACATCATTTTCAAACATTGTTCTAAAAGACGAGCCAAACAAGCCTTAGTTTTTTTAAAAAAAATAAAATAAAATATAAGAACCATGTTTGAATACAAAGAGTATAAGTAGATATAAATTGTATGAGAAGTATGTGAACCCCATGGTGAGCATAACTCCATACTTTTTAGGTGTTTGTCTTTCATGTGAGATGATCCACCACAATGGCTGAAGGTGATGGAAGCACATGGAGACTAAAAGGTGTTTCTTCCCAGAAAAGGGCACTCATCACAACCAAAAAGAAAAAAAAAAAAGGAAAAGAGATGAAAAGAAGTGAAAAGAAAAAAAAGATATTTATATTAAAAATGAAGAAAAAAAAAAGGGAAAAAGGAGAACACCCCACACTCCTTGTCTGAGCAGATAAATGTGCTTTAAACCCATTCATTTTTGGTCTTCCTCTTTGGAGAAGAATAAAGCAAGAGCTGCTTCTTTCTTTGTTGGCTTATCTTTACTTGCAAGTGACAGATCTTACCCAGGATTTCACTCCCATTCCATCACTCCTGTCTCTTCCTTTCTTGGCTTTTTCTCCATGATGTTTTAAAATTTTCACATGTCATCCATTTTTTATTGACATTATTCACACCCTCAATGCCCCCATGTTGGGTTCCGATACCACTCACAGATGGTCTGCCCTTTACTTAATTGGGCTGGCCTCACTTAGGACCTACCGTCCGCGATCCCTCTCGACCGTATTTGCGATTAATCTACACAAGTACAAGATGACTTAAAGACCCCTTCCGTATTCAAGTGGCTTTGAAAAAAAATGCTGGCTTTGGTACCCCAACTAAAAATTGTTTTTAAAATTTTTTTTAGAAAATTAGAAAATGAAAAGTGCTTTCCTTTCCCTATTTAAAATTTCTTATAAAATCTTGTCTAGTGCTTAAGTTGATAGGTAGTGTAGACAAGAGTGCTTGTAGCTGCAAGAAGAAAATCTTTTGAATGTATGAGAGGATTGGGCTCTCAACCAGCCCGCAGACTTTATCCTGGGCAGGGCTTGAAAAGAACAGACTTATGCTTGGGTAAACTTTGGGCTTAATGGACCCATTTTAAATGAAAATACCTCAACCAGCTCCGCCCAGACCATGCTCCATAGTCCATACCACAACAACATACAAGCCGGGAAGTAAAATTTTTATTAAACTGGCCGGCAAACTTGTCCAAATTTTCTCATGGCAGGCCTGAACCAGCCCCAACTCCTGATCGGCCTACGAAAATTAAAATTAAACATTTATAAATGAATCCAATCAAATATCGTACTCAAATGTCTCTCTCTCTCTCTCTCTGAGCAGACACTCCCCCAACCCCTATACGCCGACCTCAGCTCTATAAGCAGATCCGTACTATATAAGAACCTAAATGAATCCCAACAGGGCTTGGCCCAAATCCCTCTCCAGTCCAAAAAGCCCATCAAAGATCAAACGAAGCCTAAGCTTTAATTCTGACTGGATATTCTAGAACGTGAACCCCAACTAGCATATTTTTGAGTTCCAACTGAGGCTCTAGGTTTAGCTTATCATCTTACAAAGAATTTAGTAGTTGATTATCTTGATATCCATGGGTGGCTCTTGATCTAAAAGTTCAAACGTTCCTCTTAATTAATAGTTTAACATGATATCATAGCTTCTTCTATCCTCCATAAAGCCATTCATATACATTATTATTATTTTCAAAACCACTTATATATAAAATATAACAACTACACAAACTTATCTTATGTTCTTAAACATTATTTCAAGTTTTTATTAAAATATAAAAGTAACATATTTTAATATCTTAATTAATTTAAATGGTTCTAAAAAACTATTTAATCTTTGAAGTTTCTACGTTTTTCTCACCGGATATTTGAACCTGATTATTCCCTATACCCAACCAACCCTTTGACCATTAAGTGAAGGCTTATTGACCACAAATTTTTATTTTAAAACTAGAGAGTAAGTTCCATCCTTCCTAGAAGGAAAGGAAATGCGAAAGTGCAATGTTTTAAAAATTGGACTGGACTGGATGAACCATCGATCAGCCATAAAATTGATTTGGTTCAATGCAAAAAGCCGATTGTGAATGAATCGGATGAGAACCTGTTGAATTGGCGATCGAACCGGCCGGTTCGCTCCCATAATTTTTTTGTTTTTTAAGTCAAACTAACGTCGTTTTGCTTAGGATTAGAAGACTTGTAATTAAAGAAAAATTCAATCAAATACTACATGCCCGTGGATTCAAACATAGGAGGGGGAAGTTACAAGTAAACCACTCTACCACTGTGCTGTCATTATGTAATTTTTGGATGTTAACAAAATTATATATTACTACAAATTAAATATATATTTATATAAATAAGTTTATTCTATTTTTAATATGTTTTCATATTTAAACATTATACATATTTTCAAAATAAATTTTAAAATACTTTATTTATATAAAAAGTAATAAATAATATTTAAAAATTATTAATCATATATTTTAAAATTTAAATAAAATATAAATAATATATTTATTACATCACCGATTCAACTGATGCTCGACCTGGGTTTATTCGACCAGCCGAATCCGAACCTAATTTTTCCGATTTAGTCATTGATTCGCTTTTTAAAACATTGCGAGAGCGTAACACAATCCAATACTTGCCTTTTGGCATATTGTAACATGGATAAACCATGACAACCATCACTAGCTAGGGATCACAATCTCCTTTTTAGTAAGCTGTTTGCAGCCTCCAGACCATGTTCACATCTTATGCATTTATCTAAATCTTTGTGTCTCGCCCTTATGCTTGGAAAAACTGTTTAGTTAACTGAAACATCTAAACCGGTTATTCGATTACTCCTATGATAGTACAGAATGCTGAGCTCTCTGTTTGGGAAAAAAAAAATCAAAAAATAAACACTTCATTAAGACAGAAGATGGAAAATATGAGCTGTATATGATCTTTTATTAAAGCTATCAATCGAGATTCTGAAAATAACCATAATCTGCATCAGAAAGAACACTTCAATCAAGGTTAAAAGGCATTGGTGATGCGATTTTAGCCTTAAAAATTAATACATGGTTCATGTTTAGTAACCATGATCAGACTATTTTTATGACAAAACCCCGACTTGATGTTAAGGGTTATAGTAATTGATAGGATCATGATGATCAGTGATCTCTATGTGCATATTTCTAGAAGTGGGGGAAAGGTTTCCTGATGAGGAAATTAAGTGCTTTCAGTTCTTGAACTATCAATTATGCATCCTAGCTATAGCCAACCTACTTTCCTTCATTTGTCCTTCTTGATCAAACACACCAAACCATCCTTCCTCATTCCAGTTTGAAGGACTTTAAAGCCCTAGTGACTGCCGGAAAATGCAAAAATTTAGGTTTCTAATGTATCATAATGAAGGAAACAACCACAAAGTGTATGGGCTCACATAATCATTATCTTTGAAGAACATTAAGCTATGTGAGGGATTGCTAGAAGCTTAATGATCAGTCCTTTTGAACCTCCTATTCTTTTGAATCATCAAGAACTTAACAAATTTTTTATATCATCAAGATAGTACTTATTCAGTCATTATATCATTCCATTCTATATTTGACATCATTGATCATTGACTACACTAGACATTAAAATCAGCAGTGGCGGCGATATCCCTTTGTCTACACGCATTCGCCGCACAATAATTTTACAGCTTTGTGGGACACCATGGCGCCTATGGAGCTTAGGGTTCTAACATGGAACCAAGGGATTGGAGGCTTTGCGAATGTACTGTTCGCTTTTTGATTAGTGGAAGTTAATTTCTTTACTGAATTTTTGTCAGATTCTTGAGTAATGTTGAAGAATAATCAATTAGTCCTCAAAAGGGAGTTGTTATTTTGATGCATATGGTTTCCATTAGTCACATTGAGTGACAAAGAGTCGACTTCATCTTGGACTTGCGAGTTGAGGGAATCGACACTTGAGCCGAAAGAAACGATCTCTTGATGAATTCATTCTTTGTGCTATCGATATATATGCCTACTATAGCATAAAGGAAATTAAAGAATTATTTCTTCAATTGATCATAGGGCAATACAAGGGGAGTTCTTTAAATTATACGTACGGATCGGCCATGTATTGCTTATTGATGGCACCATAAATTTTCTTTCTTAAAATTCCTATTAATGGTTCGTAGATTATAGAATATCTTCTAGCTATAAATTTTCATACATATATTCTTAGGTTCATATATAAACAAGAAGAAATGTGAAGTTTTTGGTAAAGAATGTAAATTGAGGTGTAATATTCCATCAGGGTTAGTATAAGACTCCACTTAAAGGAATGTATGGCATGCCAACAACGACATTTTACATCTTTGTCTTCTACCTAATACCCACAAGCCCAAAAGTGAGTTGCACTCAAAGGAGAATTGCGGTTCTATTTTCTTATTAATTCCCACAATCTCATAAAGAGGAATTCAGCTACTACTTTATTCCAAAAACCACAAAAAAGTGGTGGAAAATGTGGCCGGCCCATTGACTTTTCTAGAACAAGCAATGAGTATATGACCAAAATGATCTAATGATGACATAATAATACAATAGGAGAGAGAGAGAGAGGGGAGGGAGGGAGAAATACATATATAGGTAGGTGTGTTAGGTTTATAATCTCCACGGGCGGAGATTAAGAAACAAAGCATATATACCTTCAAATGGTCTTGAGGTTGGCATTTGGCAGTTCTACAGTTGAGAAGTTGAGATTTCTTTCGGACCCAGAAACCGTTTATCCCAAATTAGGTGACTGCTAGTCAATTCTGGTGATGCAAACCAATTTCTTTACATGCTTCAAGAAAAGGATATATAACAGGGTTTCTTAAAAGGATGTATATAACTTACACTATCTTCATCTTGATGACCATCTCCTGTTGCGGCTTCTTACCATTGTTAGGTGGTTTACTCCAACCTAAGTTTTGCAAGGCAGCAGGAGTTGGGGATTTCGTAACAACAATCTCCAACTTTACATTCAAGAAGATAACTGAAAAAAATTCTCCTGAGTGGGTTGTTTAGTAAAGATAGATGTTTAGAGTTAGAATTAAAATCCATAAGATTGATTAAATTGATTCAACTGGAGAGTTTTGTAGTATGTGGCTCTTTTATGAAGAAAAAGAGGCATATCATCTTTTGTTGGGGGATGAAATAGGGGTGAAGCCCCTACGAAACGATACAGTATGGTAGATGGTATATAGGTATTCTTGTAAATTGATCATGGACAGAGTTATTATAAATACCTTTCTATTTAACCCTAATTAGATATAGTGAAAGTTTTAACCACCATTATGTAAATGTAAGCATATTATTGAACCGCGTAAATCCGTGTGTTTACTCGTCTCTTTCATTTTTCCCTACAATTTTATCACTACTTGCTGAATCACAATAGATAGCAATGCATGCATTAGTTTGAGGCTCCTAACTAACTCTATGGGCAAAGGGAAAAACAGTGGTGGAAATTACAATGGTAGGTGAAACTGTTGAGATTGAAGTCAAGAAATTAAAAAAATAATAATAATAATAAAAAATGGATTTGAACATGAAGCTGTTAGCTAGCTGCACTCTTATCAGGTTCACCATATTTTTCTTTATATATGTATGTATATAAATACAGATACAGATACAGATACTTGTGGGAATGAGAAAGGGAGGTTGTTCAAAGGTGAAGAAAGGGTTTGAGGCTGGTAGTACAAATGACAGTTACAAATACTTCTCATGGGGCTGGTCTTTTTGTTTGGAATACAGTTGGTGGAGGAGAGATGGGAGATGGCTTTCGTTAGCTAATTTTCACTAGCCATTTCTCCAAACTTGGAGAATGGTAGGCCAACCGTCACCACAACTTTCATTTGATTTCCTTTACTTACAAATGTTTTCACATTAATATTATTTTTATTTTCTATATTTAGAAAACATCTGGAGTATAAAATATAAAATATTTATAAAAAAAAGTAGTCATTTTATTAGAACATGATCTTGAGTATATATGTATGGTTTTAATTTAGTCCCACTAGCTATATATATCTCTGTGAATAGATTAGAGAAAATCAATTATCAAAAAAAAAAAAAAGGGTAAATAAATAACATCTTTTTCCTTCTTTTGGAAAGTGGACCTATGTTTATACCTATATGCATGGTTAGTTATTTACAGTTAACCCAAACATTCACTTTGAAGTTTCTTTCAGAAGAGGTTAAAGAGAGAAACATTGAACACGTAGACTTAGGAAAAAATTCATCACATTTGGAAAAATCTTTTGTTGTCTTATTAATGTAATAGTAAAATTGCATTTACGCTCATTGTTATACTACATGCCTATATGGTGTAATTGATTAGTGAAAATTTGAATTAAAAATAATAAGATGAGCCTGGGTGAGTATGAAATGCAGTCCATCAAAGGTAGGTACAAATTGAAAACAAAATCATAAAATTACAAAGTTAGATTGTATTATGACCTTACAAGGATTCGAGTCTTGAATATACTTTTCACTAAGAAGCTCTTTGTTCATATAAATATTTTGATGAATATAATATTTTGGAAATTTCATTGTGGTATTGGTAATTAACTTTTGGTCCTGAAAACAATTAAATATTTTAACATTGTATACTAAACTAATTTTTTTTAAAATAATTAATATGTTAAGCAATTTTTTTTTTTTTAAATAAACTACAAAAGTCTAAAAGTATACTACTTTAAAAAAAAATATTTTATTTAAGAAAAAAATACTCTCTTGAATTAACATTACACTCAATTGATGAATTTAGCTAAGTAAATTAGAAGTAAAAAGTACAAAGAACAATTTCCTAAACATAAAGAAATATGTGTGAAGAACCTTGTGATGAGGTCAAAAACTTCTGTGGTCTTGGCTACTCGAAAATCTATATTCAAGAAATCAAATTACAACATCTAACTTTATCGCAAATAAGTTCTTAAAAAAATTCCTAGTCCATTCTTTTCAAGCACTTATTCGCTAATTGATTCCTCAACCACTTAAAGTCACATTTAACAACTTGGAAAACCCCACTAAGATTTGCGATTATACATCATTGATCTTTAAATTCAACTACTTTCAATTATTCGAAGTCATATCAAATATTAATAATTTAGAATCCCATTACATTTGCAACTCCGTGCTATTGATATCCAAAATTAACTTTTAATCCTACGGTCTTACAAATAAAAAATAAATATCAGAAACTACAATTTTACATAGAATAAAAAAATGGATGAAAAATTTTCAATTTCTCATAAAAAAAACTTGAAATTATTGAAGTAAAATGGCTTAAAAATAGTTTAAGCCATTGAACAATGTGGATGTGATCTAAATGAAGATTTTCCGAAGTCAAACTGTTTGACTACTAAAGGAATCAATCCTCTGTAGCAGATTAAGGTTTGAAACCTACCACCTCCCATAATGATAATCAAATCCTAGGGACGATTTAACGTTATTAAAAACCTAATCTTTGGTCATCCTAAGAAGGTGGAGAGCCTCTTTCAATCTCAAACTTGAACACAGAAAGGTGTACTATAGAATCTACATCAATGATTTTAGTTATAAGAATATTGCAAATTAATTAAATAAACAAACTTGCGGTCTGAAAAAAATTAATTTCTTCCATATGAAAAGAAGTCACATATCATTTATCAATTAAAATTCCCCATTAACAGACTATGATAAATAGAAAATTAATAAATTATGTTTCTGTTCTTATTATAAAAATATTTCAAGCCAAAAATAGACCATTCAACTAGACTTCACTCTCCAGCAGTGGGGCGCGCGTCTCTTGAACGTTACAGTTAAGCTGTTCACATCAAATTAATAAGAGTTATAATAATATTTTATTATTAAGAAAATATTCTGAAATATAAAATAAATTGATTTCTTTTTTTCATTTAATTAGTGTGTTTATGGCACATAATTGGGTAGGAGTTGAATCAGAAAAATTATTAAAAGGACAAGGTTTCTGGGAAAAAATATTTAAACTGAAAACCATTGAAGGTTTTATGCTTAAATGATATTTCTGCCTTCACTTAATTTTTTTTTTCAGTTTTAAGAAATTAATTTAGTAACTCAAGTCTCTATCAAAACTAGTTGTGCATTCATGGTTTTAATGCTAATTAAACTTCCCATTTTAGCAAACATGTCAAAGAAAAAAAACTCTAGAATTATATTTGTTTTGACTAATCTCATTATATTATTTTATTATTTCAATTCTTTATTGTTTGGAAATGCTAAAATATATTATATATAAAAAAATTAAATTTTATTTTTGTAAGGATTTTGATTCCTTTCTCTTACATGGATTTTGAAGATCACAAAGTCTCAACAATTACGGCATCAAGTTTACTTGGGGGTTGTCTCACCTAATCATCTTCAAAAGCATGTTTTTTTTTCCTTTTAATTTTTTCATTTTTTTGTCTTTGGTTTTGTGAGTAGGGCGACTATACAAAAAGGTGCAAGACTGGATCTTTGACTATAAAAAAAGAAGAGTTTAAATGTTTGAATGTCATAGTCTCCACGTGCAATTATGAGGTTGTGAGTTAATTGTTTGTTAGGTCTGAAAGCTGATAAAAAACCTAAAACAACCACACCCATAACATCACTCCAATATATAGTCTAAGACTCTAACAATAATACCAACCTTTCTCTTTGTTTATATATATATATATACCAAACTACAATGTTGCTTCCCTCTTTTACATGGGTTTGGGTTTTGGATTAGGGTTAGAGCTTGGTTTTCCTAAACCAACAAGGGACATGAATTAATATTAATATTAAAATGTTAAGATATCGAATGTACTACACGTACCAAAGTTTTAATACAAGTTATCGATAATTATATCTTGATCTTTGAATATAAATACGAAAAATAAGTATACCAATTGATATTAAGAAATGGGATCATGTTTTTTTTTTTGTGACATATATTCCCTTGGCACTATATCATACCATTCCATTCTTCCACAAATTTGTATTTATTGAGACTCAAACCTTGGACCCTCTTTTCCCTATGCGGTTATGCTTGCTTGAGCTCTTAATTACTTGAGCTAGGTCTAACATAAAATTGGATCATGTTATAAAATAAAATAGGAGAACCTAATTAAACATAATCTTTTTTTATTAGACAATTTCTAATTAAGTATGGTTTAATTCATTATGTCATGGAATGACCTTTATTGTATATTTTATGTTTTGGTACCCAAACTTCATACATAGAGGAGTAGTCAGGTATGTTTTAATTATTATAAAGAAAAATACTAGGTGGGTTATAAGTAGAAGTTGTAGGTTAGAAACTTGAGAGGAGATGTTGAAAGGAGAACCAAATTCACCCCACCAAGCAACCCTTTTCTTCTCTCTCTCTCTCTTCGTTCTCTCTCATGAGATACATAGCTTATAAGGGGTTTGTTAGCCTAGATGTTGCATCAATCGCTGGTGAAGGTCTGTCCAAACCCTCCCACTCTCTAACGGAAAACACTCTCTTCTCCTCCATATAATCTGTTTGGGAATCTGCTTTCTCCTCTTGTCTTGTGTTTAATTCCATCTTACAATACTCCATAGCTCTAACACTACTGTTGATATATATCCCCTCTCCATATCTATTCATCTGTTTTTGTTTAATTTATAGCACAGAATATAGCAAAAACCCCTTTCTTGAATTAGGGTTTCTACTGAATAGATCTTGGTCCATCCATATATATCCCCATATCTGAAATATTATCAGATGTGCACCAGAGGCCATTGGAGGCCAGCTGAGGATGAGAAGCTCCAGGAATTGGTCGAACGGCACGGACCGCATAACTGGAACGCCATAGCTGAAAGGCTCCCTGGAAGATCAGGTGAACACCATACTAATTCATGGCTTTGTTGTTGTTGAATTATAATTCTTACTTTTGTTGTTAAATTATAGCTAGGGTTTGGCTATATGAACTGAAAAATAAAAAACTCACCAAAAAAAAAAATTGGAAATGAATTCAGGGAAGAGCTGTGGCTGAGATGGTTCAATCAGTTGGACCCCAGAATCAACCGGACGCCGTTTACTGAAGAGGAAGAAGAACGGCTTCTTGCGTCTCACCGGATCCATGGGAACAGATGGGCTGTTATCGCCAGGCTTTTTCCCGGCCGGACGGACAACGCAGTAAAGAATCATTGGCATGTGATCATGGCTAGGAGATGCAGGGAGAAATCCAAGTTTCATGCTAAGAGAGCAGCTCAATCATGGATTAATAACGAGAGAAAGCCGGTATCAAAACTGGATTTGCAGCAGATGATGATCAGCTGTGATGCAAGAAACCTCTCTTCTTTTGTTGATAATTGCTATGAAAACATGAGCCATTGTACAAATATGATTGAAGGTAATTAATTTATAATAGAATAATATTTCTTATGCTAACTGCCATTGATTTCGAAGACTCTTAAAGTACTGTTTTTTCTGTCCTGCAGATAGAAGTACAAAACCAGTCGAGTTTTATGATTTCCTCAATGTGAATACTGATTCTAACAGAAGCGAAGTGATAGACCAGGCAAGGCGAGATGATGAAGAAGTGGAACAGGAAGCCGCCATGGATCATCAGAACAAAGCTAGTGTTCCATTCATAGATTTTCTATCAGTTGGAAGCTCTTCTAGACGATGATGACATCTTCAATGGATGACTTACCATACAATGAACGTTAAACCTAACTGATTAGGACCTTACTTTTGAATTCACAAGTATTTCAATGAAAGAAAAAGAATATATTTATGTAAGGGAATGTTTGTAGGATGTGGTTATATACATACTCAGATAGTTAGTTGAAGAAGAAGAAGATGAACAAGAACAGAAGAAGGAAGAAGTGTATACAAAATCATCAGGTATGATAATCATGAAAATCATCAGGTTTTCCATATAGAGCAGCTAGCTAGCATGCATTATTGCATATATCATTATATACAACAATTTTACATGCCATTGTGCATCAGTTTCTGTCTCTATGTAATATACCTATGAATCGATGCTTGAAGTGTAAACACAAATGGATTTCTTTCTATTTAATCATGGTTTATACTTCCATAATATGTGTAGTTCGTCTGAACCCTTGAGGGTAGCTTAATTGGTCTAACACCTCAGGGTTTAACCCAATAGTTACTCGTTTGAATCCCATTAAGACCATTAAGGATTTAACCGGCCAGCCCAGACATATCTAAGGTTATCAAAAAAAAAAAAAAGGTGTAGTTGGTCTGATTTCTGATTCTGCTTGTATGAAATATTTTGCCCTAATTCTTACATACATATGTGTAGGAACATTGCAAATTAATCTTGATTTCTTTATGAAGTGGCTTGATTTATGATACAGTAGGATGAATTCATGAGCCATAATAAACTAAAAGATCATCACTAATTACTAGCTTGAAAACTGTTAGGCAAGCCCAATAACTCAGGAATTTAAACCATTCAGAGGTTTCATAATGGCATTAAGAGAAATAATTTCTCAACCTGACGTATGCTGAGACAACGGAAATTCCATGATCTTGACAGGACTTTTAACTAACCCAATACAATTGTCTCCTTGTTAATTGAGCAAAGAATTCTAAAGTGGTGTGAACTTACTCAATTTTTACCCGTCATTGATTAATTATGATCTTCCATAGTGTCACCCCAGTTGACTATAGCTCATCCAAATTCAATCTGGTTCTTGATCTTACCATGATCCGTCCCCAAAAATTGATGTGTTAATTATAACTACAATAATAAGGGAATCTCATCATTACTATCCAGAAAAACATTGGGGTCTAATCTCTTTTTCTAAGCAGGGTAAATATGTGAAAGCTCTTCTGGGGGCTATTCCTTTTAGGTTGATTTTCAGCTACACATAAATTCAATCCAAACTATACTTTCCATGGCTAGTGTATGTTTGATGTAGCCTACGCAATTAGGATTGACTAACTAGGGTACAATCAGGGGCCGAGTCAGGATTCAATATTAGTGGGAGCAAACTTAAGTAATATAAAAGGCTTTGATCCAATAATTTAGTATTTATAAATTTCAGTAGGGACAAAGTGTAGTAACTAGGTTCGACCGGGTACAACGACTAGGTCACATAGTGTAATGGTCATCTCAGGAGGACAATGTTTATGGGCAGATGAACTTCTCTTCTTTGGTGAAGACATTCGCCATAGACGTGAAGTTGGTGGAACAAATCAAATTATAGAGGACAATGTTTATGGGCTGAACTTCTTTTCTTTGATGAAGATATTGGCCATAGATGTGAAGTTGGTGGAAACAAATCAATTTTGAAGGACTACACCATGCAGCACAACCTTCTACTGAAAATCAAGGAGAAGGCAGTTGCAGTGACAAGATCAGCAGTAATAGATCCAGAGAAACTAAGTGCATGTTTGTTTATGGTTTTTTAAAACAGTTTTTTTGTAATGAAAATTAAGGAAAATGAGGAAAACACAGAATACGTTTGGTTTCTTTCTTTTTTAATCTGAAAACACAAATAACATATAAAACATATAAAACACTAAATTCAAATAATGAGAATAGTTTTCAAAGAACACCAAAATGATGTTCTCTATGTTTTCAAAAAGTGTTATCAAGAATAGTTTTGAAAAACAGAATTTTATTTTTGGTCTGAAAACACAAATAACATATAAAACATTAAATTCAAAGAGTAAGAACAATTTTCAAAAAACACAAAAATGAAGCTATCTATGTTTTCAAAAACTGTTTTCAAAAACTGTTCTCAAGAACAGTTAGAATAGTTTTAAAAAACAAGAACCAACCAGACCAGTCTTTAACTTGTCTCAAGATAAAAGAAGTTAAAAATTGATGAAACAATGAAGAGCCCAAACCACCAAGTTTGTAAATGAGGGGAGTGTACGCAATCAAATGAGTACCCTTAATATATAGTAGGTTTAATAGAATCGAAGTAGATGAAGATGCGGGGCAAGATCCTTCTTCATGCATATTGTTTACACTAAAAATAAAATTTTGACCCAAATGTTATTTTAATGATTATTGGGCTCAAATGGTACTGGAATTGGCCATATATATATATATATATATATATCTAAAGCCCAAATTGAGCCCAATCCAGTCCGAGAAAGCCCAAGTCCATGATAATCATCCCATGAAAAGGTCTTAGGACATTTCTGAAATTTTTTAATTTGTTAGAGTGGTAAGACTTTGTCTCAAAAGCAAAAGTGGAGGAGACTTTTTCTCCAACTCAAATCATGACATGACATAATGTGAGCAATTACTAGAAGTGGGGAAAGCTACTTGGGGAATAAGACTTTAGTGGAGAAGTGACTTGGAGAACAAAACTCTAGTGGAGACGTGAACCATTACTGGAAAAGGTGGGCTGGGCAGTTATTCAGGAATGCCTATAAAATGGAATCATAGAATCAGAGGAAAGGATCGACCAATCAATCAATCGATCAAACAACACTCAAAACAGAGCATTTCAACATTTCTCTTATGTTTCTACTAGTCCATCAATCGTATTTTCCATATCCCTAGTATTTTCCGCTCAGATTCAAGGGAACTATCAAGGGAACTAACGAATCCATTTTTTGCTTGAACAAAAATTAGATTTTGGCATAGTTTCAGTTTGGAAATATTATAATTTCTTGGCATGCCCGCGCATTCACCAATGCCCATGCTTTTTGTATGTTCTGGTAGAAAAACCCTTTGAAACATATTTTGGCATGCCTGGTGGGACACATAGTTGTGGAACTTCGATGCATTTTTTTGTTTTGTATGTTCAGTTATGCATATTCCACGACGGGACACGCTTTTTGCTAAAGAATGCCACCAAATTTGAGGAGTAAAAGAACTATAGAGTCTCCAGACTCAGGATCTGATGCTATAGAAGCAGTGCAGGAAAGAAGAGTTCCAACCTTGGTGGAACAGATAGAGAACTTGATGAATTTTCCCGGTGCGTGGTAGGAATCCATCCAGCAGCCCGATTGTGAACAAGTGGAAGGAAGGAGTCACGGGTAATGTGGAAGTGCATTCTTTTCTCTAATAATTCTAATGGTCGAGAACTTTCATACGACAAATAAGAGCCGTGAATAATCATGACTGCCATTATGGAAGAAATGAAGCAACAATCTCAAGCCATCCTGGAGAACTTTAGAGAAAAAGGGCAATGAAGGTAAGAAGTTGCTTCAAAGCCTAAAAGGCAATTTTCTTTCGACTCGGGCTTGGCTGTGACATTCCTATCGGAATTAAGATTGTATGGCCGCGTCAGCCGCCAGAATACTCGTGGATGTGGTAACTGACACCACACCATCGTGTCCTTTCCAGGGACCCGTGATTTAACGAAGTGAGCGAGTCTCCTTTGTATGGGAGTCTACTAATCTGACCTGTCTGATTACATGATATGACCCGATATTATACAACGATCACCTTAGGGTCCACATACAGTAAAAATGGCCACGTAGAGACCATTTATCCATACTCAAGCATTATAAGCACATGACTAAAACCATAGTCATAGGTTTTAGAAATTACATCACTCTTATACAAATAAATACAACCACTTATCCTGTTTACAAATATATATCAAGTCACAGTTCGGCTTTCTTCTCAATCCCGGCCTCTAAGGAGCGTCGTCCACTGGTAACTATCTTACACTTGAAATGTGGTCCCACGACGGAGTGAGCAAGCGTGGTGATAATCTTCCTACGAGGGTTCACTATACATCTGGGGTGCGCGTGTAATGGTGCAGCACAATCAAACACACATCCAAGTCTGACATACATGTCTACCTAAATGTCACTACATGCCATGAATGAGACTCGACTCACCATGCTACATGTATCAGAAGCCCTCATGGAACCTCCATCCTTTCGATATGTCATTGAGTAATATATCTGAGTCCTCCTTTACTCGTCTCACATGTACATATAGAATCTGATAGCAATCTTGAGTATTACCAATGACCCATGTATCGAGCCCTCAGGCTCCATTACCCAATGCAAGTGCTAATGGGCAGCAAACACCAAAGTCAATCTCGACTCCTATCCACCACCTGACCAAGTCATGCTTGATAAACATGGCTAGTGTGTCTTCTTTGAGCATGGTTTGGATCACCACTGTGGTCTCTTACACCCATGTTCGGCTTTTCACCCCGAAGTGCTCGATCCTTCTTGCTTCGCCCAAACACATTAATTATATTTCACTTTATTCTTTAAGCGGTAGTCATTTATTGGGCGATCATCTAAGTGCGAACTAACTACCGTTCATGTGTACGATGGATGCGCTACCACCCATGCACACACACCCAATATATATTATCTAATATGCATATGGTGCTAATATCTATTTTATAATTCTCATGTTACATGTGATGCGCACTACATAGACATTCTCATCGATTGTACTTCATGTGATTTCCATGCAAACATATATTACAAACTGTAAGTTCCATATATTTCATGCGATATAGATATCATATCAAGCATATTAGCATCCATGAATCCATGACTAAACAAATAATGTCATATAACCTTCCTTAAGGCTAACTCAATTCATACCAATACAATAGCCTCTGACATGCCATGTAATGGTCATATCAAAACGGCTATTCACATCGACAACAAGTAACCCTTTGCGGTGCAAAACATAGATTTTCAGCATAGTTGTGATCATCCACTGCCTTCCAAAGGTACATGGAAAGAATCTTGACTCAATGGGATTTCCATAGAGTCTAAGAACACCCAAAACGGAGTTCGGACGCTAAAGATATGGTCGTCCGAAGTTGGAGGCATACAATCAGAAATATGACCACTA
Source organism: Tetrastigma voinierianum (assembly GCA_016808115.1). Classification (NCBI taxonomy): domain Eukaryota; kingdom Viridiplantae; phylum Streptophyta; class Magnoliopsida; order Vitales; family Vitaceae; genus Tetrastigma; species Tetrastigma voinierianum. Next base: position 68,937 of record JAEQBH010000246.1, on the reverse strand, counting down.
TGTTTGCACACTTGGTACAAACACCAACTTTCAGCAAGGTCGTGGACAAAAATTTCCCTCCACAGGCATATGGATAGATTCTTGAATCAATGGGCTTTCCATAGAGTCCAAGAACACTTGAAACGGAGTTTGGGCGAAGACGTTATAGCCTTTTCATTCAAAACTGGTCAGTTTACTTTGCTTACACTGGAAACAGTCTGTGATACCCGATTTCAGGGGTCTTAATTCATAATTTGACACTGGTTCTTTATACTCATTTGAAGATACAGCTCTTAGGGTTCTTTTCCAATTGGAATCACCCAAATTGGATCACTGAAACTCAAGATATGTTTTAAACAACCGGGACTACTCATTTCCAAACATAACGGCGTTTGAGCCCATAGCTCCCATTTGAATGCATTTCTGAGTCCAAAGGGGTCGGAATTTAGATATACCTATTTCAAGGAAATATGTTATCCTATAAGTCTAGTTTAGACATCAATTTGAATAACTCAATTTAGATGAGTGATGGCCATGTTATGTCGAAACTTCCGGTCACGTGGTCTGTGAGCGGGAAAAGCGCTTAAATATCTCGCTTTGAATGTATTTTTTTATTCAAAGGGAACCGAATTTGGATAGATCTATTTCAAAGAGATATGTTCTCCTATAAGTCTAGTTTATCCAGGAATTAGAATCACTCAATTCGGATAAGGGATGACCAAGTTATGGCCAAAATACATTCATGGGGTTGGAGGAAAAAAACTGGACAACATTCTCCACTTTGACACACACACACATGCCCTTAGATAGAAATTAAATCGAGTAGGATAAAAACCCTACCTCAATTTGTGTGATTTCCCGGGACACCGCATTTTCTCGGTTTCCGTGAAAACCCGAACCTTGGCGAAATCTTGTGATTCCAGTGCCCACGTGTAGCTCTCGTCGCGTAGAGTAGCTTTAACTCTCGTCCTATCGAGTTCCGATCGGCAAAACCCCGTGAAATCGCCCGAGAAAGGTTGCTTTTCTTTCCTCTCTCTCTTTCTCTCTCTCTCGTTCTCTCTTTCTATCACGTTGTTCTCTAGACAAAAAAATGAGATCTCCTTGCATTTTAGATATTTTAGGATATTTATAGTGTGGACACGTGGTTCACGTCGCGCCACGTATCACACTTCTTCGGTTCCATTCTCACCCCGAAACAATTTATTTCGTCACAGTTTCAATTCCATCTATCTTAAATAGACATTCTTTAAATATTTGTATTTTGAGTTTTTAAAAATCTACGCTTTCGAGGATCACTCGACTGTAGCATGAAGTCAGTGAAGATTAAGCTATCTGAGTGTATAAGTATGGGTATTTAGATTTCGAACGATTCGACAGTGATTTGTCATCTAAGATCTGAAGGTACAGCAAAATACCATTTGCCATTCTAGTAAATTCAAATTTTTAGGTTTTTCCCAGGGTCTTGTGACATTACGAACTACGTGAAGTTGGTGAATTTCACCGGTCACCTATGCAGGTAGAGGTTAGATACCTTCCTCCCCACAGGAGAGAGGGTGGTACTTCGAAGAACGTAGCAAGGGAAAGGCCCTAGTAATGCGGCCCAAAGCTACGAGACCTTAGAGGATTTTTCTCGGACTAATTCCCAATTTACCTGACACAGGTATATGAAGGAGACTTTTCTTTGTTGGAGACTGAGACATCATGCAGCCACTGTAGGAGTAAATGGGAACTGGACTGACAAGTTGACAAGTTCCTCAGCAACTTTTGTCTGACAATGTAATGCCAGTTAGAGACCGTCGGAGGTAGTAAAGTGAGTTATATAGAAGCGAGGCCTTGAAACCAGTGGCCACCAGTTCTCTGAGCCTTATCAGATGATAGACAAGGAAAACCCCTACCCGAGGGTGCAGGATCACGCAGTTCTCTTGTTCTCTGGAAGAGTGGCAAATCCTGCTGGAGCATGTTGCTAGATTCACTGTGCAATGTGGGGAGTTGGATAACTATGAAATTTCTATCATTTCCAAGCTTATTGTTTCCTAATATTTTGATATGGTGCATTCATAGTATACAACATTACCAAGGAAGTCTATACAAAGTTGGCAAGAGATGGAAAGGTAGTTCCACACTTAGTCTTGGTGGGCTTTGAAGTGTGCATCCTGAAGTTGTCGGTGACTCGAAGAAGCGAGCATTCGTATTCTAAATCTTACGGTTCGAAGATGAAAGGAATCACAAATCCATATTCCAGAAGCAGTGCGTGATAATGTGAAGAGGTTTGGACATTAAGTTGAGGAAAGAAATTCCAGGTATGGAATTTGAAGTTTTATGACTTCAGAAGCTAGGTGAGCATAATATGAAGAAATTTGCTGAAGAAAGGACAGCGAGAAGGAAAGTCACATGAACCTATTATTAAGAGGTAAGACAGAAATGCTTGATGGCGAATCTATCTACTATAGGGACATTTATTTGTTCTCTTTTGGTAGAAAAGGCTTTTGATGTGTGGAAAAGATACAGTGATGAATTAATATCGTTTGAGGTAGCAAAGACATAGGGAAATGTTGATTTCTTGAGTGAAAGAAAAATTCATTACCTTCCCCTTAAAGACCATATCCCGATAAGGATGAGCCCAGGAAGAACTATTTGTAAGTATCACAATTCATGAAACCATGCACTACTAATGCGGAGTTGGGGTTTTAGAAATGTCATACGGGGCGAGGATGTGAAAAGGGATACTGAGTTCCACTGACAAAAAAGAGGCTATGGCGATTGATGAGGATCTTACAGTGACTCAGTTAACCTTGTAGCTTCGGTCTAAAGCATTGATGGGAATTCAGAGGCAGGAAAATCTCTCCCGAAGGTATAGGTCCTAAATATTGTTTGGTTCGTGTTGATAGGTTGAAAAAGGAATGGGCTACAGTTTGTACGGATCCTCCCTTAAGAAGAAATTCAGTGGGGATACAGGAGGGAACATAGTAGTATAACTGATTCTCTAAGAACATGAAACTTTCACTAAAAGGCAAGACGAATTCCCCAGAAGAAGAATTCATTCCTCTAGAAAAGTTTATAGAAAGGCCCACTCCTCCATGGGGTAGGTTCATCTCCAATGGAGAATGATGTAGGTAGGTTCAGAGAATGTTCCTCAAGAAATAAAGCTTTTTCCCTAAGGGGTAAGTTCACTCCTCTAAATGACAAGTCTACGAAAGTCCTTTGCTTCAAGGAAAAGACGAGAAGACATATTTCTCCCTACTCATACTGTTACCAGGAGTGATAAAATTTCTCCAAGATCTGAATGATGTTCACCGGGGAGACCAAACTTCACTTTTCTCGAAAGTTAGATTCTTTTTTCATAGAGAAAATTGAACATTTCACTTCTCCCGAGAACAGATGGGAAAGAAGACATGTTTATCAAGTCAGACACATTTTTCGAAGGTGGACCTAGTTCTCAAGGTATAAAGTGATGTCTCCAGTACAAATTCACTTCTCCAAAAAGATATGAAATTTAGGGGAAACAAACACATTTTTTTCAAGGAGGAGGTTAAACGAGAGAAGGAAAAACCTATAGGGCATATCATTCCTCTACATGGTTTCTCTCTGGTCGAAAGGTGGCATGTGGTCAAACATAAAGAAATTTGCTGGCTTTATCAGGGACCTAAAAAGAGGATGCGAAGCGAAGCGGCGTAGAAAATGGAGTTCTATTGATGTATGTTGGGAAATCTAAAAGGAAGATGCCATGGAGTTAGAGAAAGTGAAGGAAGGAATGGTTCCTAGCTTGGAAAGGAAAGCTAATGAGGATATTGAGTCAATGAGTAGTGTAGATGAAGTGATGGACTTGGAGGCCTTATTGATAGGTGAAATCTCTATTTCTTTAAAATTTTCTACTATTTCTCTAACATTTCCAACTATCTTCAAGTAAAAAAAAAAAAAAGGGAAGACCTAGTGGAGGTAGAAGGGAACCACCCGACCAAAGAGGAAGATGTGGGCCCGTGGTAGAGTTACCATATAATCCTCTAACGAATGTAGACCTCAGAAGGTGATACTTGAGAAACCCTCTGTGGAAATGACTAGGCATATAAAGCCTTTGTACGTAGAGCTTTATCTCGATAGCGGGCTGGAATTTATCGAGTGCGATAGATAATTGATTAGCGGTAAATGTAATGCCATTAAGGATCTTGAGAGCTGCAGGAAGGAGCATTAATGATGATGAAACGAGGGTGGTTATTAATACACCTTTCTTGGAAGAGTATCAAGACCCTAGGGATACTACCTATAGATATCACCATTGGCGACCAAAGCGCACTATCTCGCCTTTTGTGATAGACTACATTGCAAATTACAACATTTTTATTGGGGAGGAATTTGGATTCATGCGATTGGTGTGTCTAGTCCTCTCTTCATCAGTTCTTACTATTTTGGAAGGGTAATGAAGTGGAAGTGGTGCGGGCAAATAAGCAACCCTTCAATATGGAAACTACAAGCTACGTGGAAGCTAGGTATTATGATCAAGAATTTGGTCCGATCAAGTTTGTTACCATATACAATTTTAGGAGTTTATGCAATTTAGGACTCTATTATTAGTTGTATATATTATCTTACCATGTATAAATTCTAAAGACTAGATAATTTGGGAGACTATATGTATGACATATACTGACAGAATCAGGAAAATAACTTTTCCAAAATCTCTCTTTGTATTTTTCTGTTATCTAGTATTTTGACATGGTATTAGAGCCCAGGCTCTTGATTTTTGGTTTGTTCGACTAATTTTTTCTTTCGGCTTTGTGGGTTTCTCTTGTTCGGCGCACTCTGGGTTCCATCTTGGTGAACCCGATGTGAATTTATATGGTGTTCTATTGTTCTCGACGTCATCTGCGGGTGTTCGATTCTTGCTCTTATTTCCAGTGCCTTTTTCAGTTGTGGCTTTCGGCAATTTATAATTTTCGGCGTTCATAGTTTATGTCTTTTCTAATTTTCAGTGCAATATATTGTTCTTCTGGTTGGTGTTTGTTTGTGTGTTTTTTCTCACGGTCTGACTCTGATTTTCTAGTGGGATATTCTTTGTCTCTTGGTGGCATCAATAAATCGGATAAGTTGAATCATTCCTTATTCGAGTTCTTGGTAAAAATTATTTGGCCCAGGAGTCTAATTTAAATTATTTGTCGAAGGAAGAATTGTGGGGTCATATTGATGGGAGTGTTCTGCACCTCAAGGTCTTAGAGGCTTTGTCTAAGTGGGAGATTCATGATGCTCGGGTTATGACTTATCCTTAGCTGGTTGAATCTCACCTTGTTCTCAATTTGAGGCCTTATAAAGCTATTCTTTGCTATGTGGACTTATCTTAACCGGTTTACGGTCAGAACAACTGCTCGCGATTTCATTGGGAGTATGAGATGGCTAATTTCACCTGGCGATCTCTTTATTGAGGAATATTTTACGGTTTTCAAACTCTTTGGGCGACTATTGAAATTGTTTATGCTAATGTTCCCCTTTGGTTGTCACGCCAGATTCGGTCAGGCCGGATTAGGCGGATCGAGCGGTTCGGGGCGAGACGAGCGCGGGACTCCTTACCTGATTTTTTTTTTTTTAAGCCGGCGGGTACCTGTGATTGTATTTATCTTATAATATTCAAATGTTATGCCGCCTCATTTGGTCTGTTCACAATCTGTGACTTCATTACAAATGGAACAACTACAAGACCCTCATTGTAGTGAACCCTTACAAGTGTGTTGGCCCGGTGTTATGCGGAAGTCTTCCTCTGTACTGCGGATTAAAACCCGTGCTAAGCTTTGCGCTTAATTGGAGGCTTATGTATCTTGTATAATACGTTAATGCATAATAAATATGAATATCTCATTTTATGTTCTATTATGAACTTACCAGTACTTATTCTTATCTTGAACTTATCGCCTCAGCAGACTTATGTTGCATTGGACTCAGTGAAGTTCTGGAGACTTATGTTTATGCTACGGGTTTAACTTGTTCGGAGGTGCAGTAGGTACCACAGAGATTACGGAGCATTATCTTTTGGTATTCGGACACATACTTGTCTTCTGAGGGACTATGCGGGTCTTACGGGCTTATCTTGGTCTTACGGAACTTATATATGTATTTGGGATCTGAAGTACGTGGAGTACTACGAGAACATTTCTTGGTATAAAAGTATTGCAGTGGAGTGCGCTATGAGCAGTTCGCTTATCACGGTGCTGGTAGGTACCAGCGGACTTATACTTATCTTACGGATGCAGTACTTTGTGGGTACTTTCTGAACTTGCTTATTTCTTGTCTGAAGTACGTAGGTACTCAGGACTTAATCAAGGCGGGATATTCGGATCTGAGGGGGTTAATCGAGGAAGCGGAACTTATTCGAATCTTGGAGTACGCATTAGGTACTACATAACTTATACAGGAGAGCGAAATTAAATAGAGGCAGAGTACCATTGATTTTCAGACCATCGGAATCTGAAGTACGTAGGTACTACGGAACATATCTGACCGAGGACTTGTCGGATGCGGGAGTACGTAGGTACTCTGACGGATCGGATCTGGGCGAACTTATTGGATGCGGAGTACGTGGGCCTTTCTGAGCAGTCGAGGATCTGGGATAAAAAACTTAATCAAATGCGGGAATTGCGAAGTAGATTTCTGAGCAGTCCGGATCTGGGACTTATCATATGCGGAAGTACCGTAGGTACTCTGAATACAAGAGTACCGTAGGTACTACGAACTTATACATAATCTGGAAGTCTGGGGTACGAAGTGAGTCTTGCGAGACACGGATGCGAGAGTGCGTAAGGTACTCGAGACCGGCTGGTGCGGGAGTGCCCTGGGTGCTCACGGGACTTATTAGATACGAGACCAGGCAATCACATGCGGGGTACCCAGTGGGTACTGGGCAGATCAGATCTGAGGAACGACATTCAAATCAGGTGCGAGTGGGTGCCTACGGAGACTTATTCGGATACGGGAGTTATCAAATGCGGGTACGGTAGGTACTACGGGGAATGAGTGAATCAGGATATTGGATTGAGGAGTGCCGTGGAGTAACTGCTTGAAACTCATTGAGATCGAGGCGCCGGCGAGAATCTTCTGGATCTTCATCAGAGGCAGGCTTGCAGATGCGGGAGTACGTAGGTGCTACGGGACTATCTGAGAGACGAGGAACATCGGATCACGGGAGTACGTGGGTACTTCTGAGCAGTCAGTCTGAGCGAGTTTATCAAATCACGGGAGCACTTGTGGGTGCCTACGAGCGGTCGGTCTGAGCGAGGCCCCATCGGATCACGGGAGTGCGGGTAGGTGCTTGCAGGCGGATGAATCTGAGCAGATTTGTTAGGATGCGTGATACGTGGGCCTTTCTGGGATAACCAAATGGGAGTACCCTTAGGTACTACCAGACTATCGAATCGAGGACTTATTCGACGAGGAGTACCCATGGGTACTCTGAGAACTAAATCGAGAGAAGAGCGAGCAGAACTTAGTGCATCTGGGAGTACGTAGGTACTTAGAACATTTTCAGATACGGGGGTAAGTAGGTACTTGGAACATTTCGGATGCGGGGTACGTGGAGGTACTTGAACATTTTTCGAGATCTGGGGGTACTCACGAAGTGATCATACGGACCTTATTAATCTGAGGAGTACTAGTAGGTACTCTGAGCTTATACAAATACAAAGAGTACGTAGGTACTACAAACCTTATTCAGAGGCAGGTACCCATAGGTACTACGGAGCAGAATCTGAAGGTACATTAGGATCTTTATTCGATGTCTTATCATATGTGCAGTCTAGACTACCTAGACGATTATAAGAAATGAGTGGGACGTTACAATAAGTATCAGGAATGCGATCACGATCTTTGGGGTGCCATAGCACCAGCGGAATGCCGTGCTGAGCAGGAGTGCGTGGCACTGTCAGGGAATCTGAAGTACTAATCAGAGTCTTGGGAGCGCAATCGGAATCTTAGGTACTTGTCCCGAGTGCTTGGGAACTAATCAGGACGATCCACTCATTCATTCTTTGGTCTAGGTAGTCATATGATCATATGTCTTTCATATATTCTTGTTCCTCTATAAATCTTTACAGAAAATTGGAATCACTCCAATGGATGTCTGACTAAAATTATGTGCATTTTTCATGCCAACTTCTAATTCGATTCTGGAATTTTACCGAGGGACAGATTGAATTACTCATTTTCCGAGGTCTTAACTTCATATTTTGACACTATTGGATCATGTACTTATTAAAGTAAGATATTAGGGTTCTGGTCAACTGGAATCACCCGATTTAGATGCGGAACTCGAGATACGTCGAAACAACTCGGACTGCGCTATGATCAAGCGATGCAGGAAATGGGCGCACATGGCCTCACTTTGAGTGGATTTTCGACCATAGAGTCAGAATTTGGAATACCTTCTCTTAAGTTTGGTTCTCCTTGAAGTCTATTTTGCAGTAGCCACTTGAATCACTCAAATCGGATAAGGAAATGGGAAGTTATGGCCAAAATACGAAAACTGGTCGGGGAGTGGAAAACGAGCGGGTCTACCGGTAGGACTTAACTCCTACCGGTAGGACTTAACAAATCGACCAGAGATCAAAGTTCTACCGGTAGAACTTAAGTCTACCGGTAGAAGACACCGAGAATGCAGAATGGGTGTTTTCTCCCATTTTCCATATGTTGATCCCCGATCACTTCTAGCCACATCGACACGCGCCAATCCTTTTCGAATCACCTTGGAATCTCTTTTCTAATTCCATTCCTCTTTCAATTTCATATCTTTCTTCAAAAATCCATCATGGATTTCTTCCAAAACCCCTTCTAATATGGGTTATAACCCATACACAAAAGACATGAGGATTAGTTAGGGTTATTCTAAACCCTAACTCAATTACTCTCTATTAAACATAGATTCATCCTTGAGAGGGTTTCTTGAAATTTTACTTGTGCCATGTAGGTTTTACCCCCTTACTTGACATAAATTTTGGGTTAATATGAAACCCTAGCAAAACGAGTTTGGGAAGATATTCCTACAAAACCAAGGATCCATGCCAAATCTCATAGGATTCCTAAACAAGGTGAGTTTCCATACCAAAAATCATAGAATCCATACTTCAAAGGAGTTTCCATACCTTTGGCTTGCTCTTGGCTCCTCCTTCTTCTCTTCCTCTTCCTCCTCTCTTCTTTCTTCTCTCTTCTCCCCATCCGGTTCTCCCAAAATGAGACCAATTTGGTCTTTTAAAAATCCAGATTTTCTAAGGCCATGTTTGGCCATCAAAACCCATTTTTGGGTTATTATCATAATTGCATTTTTTTGCTTTCAAGCCCATGCTCATGTTATGAATTAAACTTTCCTTTATCTCATTTTGGCCCATAGTCTTATCAATTCCTTATCTTTTGGGCCCCTTTTTTGGACAAATTACAATTTGTCATAAATCTTCTAGTAACTTTAAGTCTCGTTTCGGTTTTTCATTTAACCTTAAAGCAGTCAAATTATGCTTACAAAAATACACTAAACATGTCAGCTTGACTAAGGGTATATTTTAGGAATATTCACAGCGACTCTCTTTGTTGTTCGAAGTGCATGCCACCCGGTAAGCGAATCAATTCTTGATGAGATTTGACCCAGCTTTGAAATTGCGTTCTAATATGATGGATCGTCATCATATCCCATCTCTAGATGCTTGTTTGAGTGAACTTCTTCGTGAGGAGCAGCGTATCGTTACTCAAGCTTCCATGGAACATCGAGCTACTGTTAGTGCACTTGTTTCCGTGGCTTATGCAGTATATGGGAGACATACGGGTAGAGACATGCGTGTTGTCCAGTGCTTTAGTTGTAAAGATTTTGGCCATATTTCAAGTTGTCTAGAAGTTTTGTAACTATTGCAAGAAACGAGGTCATATCATCTGCAGCATACGGCTGTTCGCCTAGAGAAGGAAGCAGTATGCGCTTATCATGCCTGCTTGCTGCCTCCCCGGATTACGTTGCATTTACTCTTGCCTTGTCGGTTGTTCCTCTTCACGCTCTTCTGACCTTAGCAAACCGAGCAGAGACTACGCTCTGAAATGAGTACAATGAGATGATCACTTTAAAACTTTTCTTTGCTTTTGGAACCTCGGGTAATCATAAGTTACTTCTAAGGCATGGTATTTTGACTTGAGCCTCTAACCATATGACTAATCGCATTGTTCCTCTTTCGATATGAAATTATGATGGAAATACGAAAATTAACATGTTGATGGCGGCTCTGCGCCTATCGATGTTGTTGGTGATCTTTCCCTCTTCCTTAATTGATGTTTAAGTCTCTGACCTCTCCACAAATCTTATTTACGTTGGTCGAATTGGTTGATAACAATTGTAATGTCCATTCTCATTACAGTTTGTGTTGTGTAGGATCAGTGTCGGGAGGCGGATGATCGCGAAGAGACTAAGTGGGACGACTCTTTCTTCTTCATGTTCTCCTTCCACTTTTATTCTAGTTTTCCTTTACTTTCATTTGCATGTAATGTTGTTAGTGGCAATAAGATGTGGCATAGGCGTAAAGGCCGCGAACTCACAATGTCCTTCGTACTTTGTTTAATTACGGATTATTGGGAAATAAAGCATGTTCTTACATTGATCTTTCTTTTGATTTGTACATCATGCAAACTTGGCAAAAGTAAGTTCTACATACTCCTCGTCATTGCATCTCGTGCCTCATGATATTTTGAGCTGTGAAGTGATGTTTGGGGATTACTTTGTTGTTTCTCATGCACATTACAAGTACTTTGTTATTTCATGATGACTTTTAATTAAGCTTTGCTTAGGTTACTTCCTCTAGGGCTAAGGGTGAAGTTTTTCAGTTTTTCAGCGCTTTCTTGTACTCCTTGAGACCCAATTCTCTTCCAGCATCAAGGTCTTGCGCTTTGATTCTGGCGGCAAATACATGTCTAATGAGTTTCAGGTTTTTCTTCAAAGCAAAGGGATCATCTCTCAGCGTTCTTGCCCTTCGACACCACAACAAAATGGTGTTGCTTTGAGAGGAAAAATCGCCACCTTCTTGATGTCATGAGAACTCTTTTACTTGAATCATTTGTTCCTCCTTGTTTTTAGTGTGAAGATCTTTCTACTGCAGTTCATTTGATTAATCGCTTACCCTCTCCTACTACAAATCATGTTTCTCTTTTCTCTAAGTTGTTTGGTCATTCTCCTTTATATTCTGATCTTCGTACATTTGGTTGTGTTTGTTTTGTGAATCCCCCTCCTCATGAGCGACATAAAACTTACACTTTCAGTCTGTTAAGTGTGTTTTTCTTGGTTATGCTATCCCTCACAAGGGTTATGTTTATTACGATCCCCATGCTTCTCGTATATGGGTTTCCCGGAATGTGATCTTCTTTGAAAATCAATATTTCTTTCCATCTCATGTTCAACCGTCATCTGCATCTGTATCTCTTACACTATTTTTATAAATCTCCAACAATTATGGAACGGTTCAAACCTGGTTTTGTGTATGAGAGACGTAGTCGACATGAGTCTGGTTCCACTTCCTTTGTGCCCCCTTCCGATCTTGACTTGGCACTTGATCTTGCTCTTGCTTCCACCACTCTTTGTTTGTCTACTCGTCCTTCTCGACCCCCTAATTAGTATGGTTTCTTCTCTCCTATCTCTCTTGTCACTACTTTATCCACAATTTCCATTCCCTCTTGCTATAAACAAGCCATGGAACATGAGTGTTGGCAAATTGCAATGCAAGCAGAACTTCAAGCACTTGAGGAGAATCACACTTGGGGATATTGTTCCTTGTCCTCATACAGTCAAACCTATCCCGTAAATGGGTTTTCTGTAAAACTTCGTTCTGATGGCTCTTTGGATCGGTACAAAGCTTGCCTTGTAGCTCTGGGTAACAAGCAAGAATATGGGGTTGATTATGAGGAGACATTTTTGTTGCCAAAATGACCATGATTCGAACCATCTTAGCTATTCTTTGCTTCACACAGTCCTTAGTGACTACATCAAATGGATGTGAAGAATGCCATTCTTCATGGTGATCTCGGAGAGATTTACATGAAGCTTCCCTGACCTTATTCTTCTTCTCCTCATGATGTTTGTAAGCTCAGGCGTTCTCTGTATAGGCTCAAGCAAGCACCCCGCGCTTGGTTTTGAAAGATTTATGATACACTTCTTTCCTTCGAGTTTTACCTGAATTCAATATGATTCTTCTCTCTTCAGCTTCACATCTATGTAGGGTATAGTTATTCTCTTGGTTTTATGTGGATGATATTATTATTGCACGTGGCTTGTGGTTTGAGTATTAAGCTTCAACGGTTGTTACATACTGACTTTCATATGAAAGATCTTGACGTCACATACTTCTTAGGATTGGAAGTTAGTTATCGATCCCGTGGCCTTTTAGGTGAACTAACGCAGTATATTCAAGATCTTATCACTTTAGCTGGTTTGGAGGACACTTCTTCTGTTGATACTCCTATGGAGGTAAATGTCAAATACAGGAAAGATGAAGGAGACCTTCTGGATGAACCTACTCTCTATCGGTGCTTGGTTGGGAGTTTTATCTACTTGACCACTACTCAACCTGATATCTCCTATGCTATTCATTAGGTCAGTCAATTTATGTCTTCTCCTCGGCATCTCCATTTTGCTGCAATTCGCAGCATCATTTGATATCTTTGAGGATCACCTACTCGTGGGTTGTTTTTCCCTCTGATACCTCTCTTTGACTTGTTTACTTTATAGTGATCTTGATTGAGTTTGGGTGTCAGGATTTACGTCGATCTACTACGAGGTTGGTGTATGTTTTAGGTGATGCATTAATTTCTTGGAGATGTAAGCAGATGGTGTTTCTAAATCCTTTCGCGAGAAATTTGAGTATCGTGCCATGTCACGCTATTACGAAATTGTATGGTATGTGGTCTCCTTGAGGAGCTTGGGTTTCCTCGGACTACTTGTACTCCTCTTCATGCTAATAACACTAGTGCTATTCAGATTGCCACCAATCCCGTTTTCCATGAATGAACTAAGCACATTGAAGTTGATTATCATTCTATTCGAGACACTTTGGAAAGTCATGTGATATCTCTTGATCTCAGTGGTACGATGTCTTCTGATGCTCTAACTTTCGGCCAGCTGACATCAATTTCTTGTGAGCGGTGTTGGCTGATTGACTTACCAACATCAATTTAAGGGGGGGTGTTACCATATACAATTTTAGGAGTTTATGCAATTTGGGACTTTATTATTAGTTGTATATATTATCTTACCATGTATAAATGCTAAAGATCAGGAATCTATTAGTTACCATGTATAGATGCTAAAGATTAGAAATCTGTTAGTTACCATGTATAGATGCTAAAGACTAGATAATTTGGGAGACTATATATGTGGCATATACTGACAGAATCAGGAAAAGAACTTTTCCAAACTCTCTCTTCGTATTTTTTTGTTATCTAGTATTTTGACAAAGTTCACTAACAGAAGGAAATATGGGGTCCTAAGGAAAGCATACATGGACTTAAAGGGTTCTATAAATCAAAAGAGTAGATAAACTCCTAAAAGGTGACTGTCGTGCCACAAGTCGATGGGTGGCTAATCATAGAGTCGATGATGATGACTTCTCTTAGAAGAAATGCGATGGATTTAACGGCTACCATATTGAAATGAAAGTGCAGTAAAAACGTGAAAAGATTTGAAGAAAATACCTTGGGATGCACCGTAGAAATTTGAGATGATTTGAAGATGATGAAGATGAAGAAGATGAAGAAATACAGATGGAGGATTTGGAGCAAGCCCCTCCTAAGTTCGAAGACACGTAGCCTCAAGTACACGACTTCATGGAGGAAGTGAACCTCGACACTATGGAAGAGCCAAGGATTACTTATATTAGGTTCTTCCTTCTGATTTCAAAGAAGGGATTATTGCAACACTATAGGAATTCAAGATTGCTTTGCTTAGAATTAAGACAGGATGCCAGGATTGGACAGAAGCTTGGTGGAACACCGCTTGCCTATCAAGTCGAAATTTCATCCCTTTCAACAACTACCCAGAAGAATGTCCAAGGAGGTAGAGCTGAAGGTGAAAGAGGAGATTGAGAAGCCTTTGAAGGCTAAATTCATCATACCTACAAGGTATGTGTAGTGGTTAGCAAAAATTGTCCCTATGATGAAAAAAATGGAAAACTTAGAGTTTGTGTAGACTTTAGGGATTTAAATGCTGCCACTCCTAAAGACATGTATGTAATTCCTATTGCATACATGTTGGTTGATTCCATTACACATAATGAATTGTGTCATGATGGGCGGTTTCTGCAGGTATAACCCCGAATTCTAATAGTTGTTGATGATATATCTAAGGCGCAGCGGATGTCTTGGTTCGCCCAGGAACTTTTAAGTAAATTTGGTCATGCCTTTTGGTTTGAAGAATGCTAGTGCAACTTACCAAAGGACTGTGAATGCCATCTTTCATGATATGTTAGTCCACCACATGGAGATTTATATCGATGATATTGTGATTAAATCTAAGAAGGCCTCATAACATGTAAATCCTTTAATGAAAAGTTTTAAAAATAAGAGACTTCTTCAACTGAAACTCAATCCACTCAAATGTGCTTTTGGAGTTCAAGCCAAAAATTTTCTAGGGTTTACGGTTCTGTGAAGTGGAAGTTGATCAAAACAAAGCGATGCCATCATTTTAAATGACTCCTCGGAATAAGAACTTGAAGTTCTTGGGTTAAGTGAACTATTTAAGGAGGTTCATCTCTAATCTGGAAAGGAAGACTAAGGTATTCTTTGACCTAATCAAGCTTAAAGATGTGGAAGAGTTAAAATGGGAGAAACAACAACAGACAACTTTAGTGGAATCAAAGGTTACCTTTCTAAACCCCTTGTTTTAATGCCACCTCGAAGATTGACCCACCAAAACTTTTATATCAACTTCTGAAATGCATAGGATGCCTTCGGCATAAAATAATGTTGAAGGCCGTAGCGAGGTTGTTTTACTATTTGGCTTGAGTCCTAAATTCAGCGAGAGACAAGGTATACACCCATTGAGAAGTTGTGTTTGGCCTTATACTTTGCATGCAGTGAGACGTAGATCGAGTCTCCGAGAATATGTGGTCTCTCAAACCAACTTGATGAAATACATGCTAAGCCGGCCCTTAATCACTGGACGAATTGGCAAATGGTTCCTTTCTTTGCATGAGTTCACCATGGTATATTTTCCACATAAATCAGTCAAGGGGCAAGTTTTAGCTAACTTTATGGCTGATCATCCTTCATTAGAAATCAAAATGGAAAATGATGTGGAATTAAGGATATGTGAAGTAGAAAGGTGACCTTGGGGTCTTAGGTGAGGCATGACTCGGCACCGGTGTCGAGCGGGGTGTCTTATTTTTATTATTATTTTTCTGGCATTCATTCATATACTGTTCATAACTTGAAATATATTTTGTAGCAGCCAGTTACAAAATATATTCGAGCTCCCGTAAATAATGAGTGTTAAATGACATATACAAACTTTACATTGTTTACAAAAGCAAGACATATACTAAATGACCAAAAGGTCACCATTGGGCATCTAGTGTTCGATTGACCTTGTTTGCTGATGCGGATTGTCCTGGCTTCTATTTTCTTCTTCTGTACCTACACGGATGAAACACGGTGCTAAACATAACCCAGTAGAATAATACTCGTGGGCCGACCCTACTTGGGATCATCACACTTTAAACACATGCATATACTTATAACATATCATATACTTATACACATGATTATACATATTTCATACATATCATTTATACATGCTTATACATATCTCATACTTACTTATCATATCATGTTTCATTTCTTATCATCATTTATATACATTTTGTGTCTTTTTACACTTTGCTTCTTGTTCTTGTCACAGTGTCCTTGTCATCACATAAGAGTGTTATGCTTCTCATATCATTTCATATCATGTCATTTATCATATTCAAATCGTTTGCATAATGCTTGTCATTGTTTTTATGTTTCATGTTTGCATATACCTTAAGTGGATACGGGGAAACTATAAGGACCCAGGTCTGTTATCGTGAACCTTGGCTATGAGGCGAAGGCGTTGTTATCATTGTACGAGACAATGACCTCTATAAGGACCTGAAGGTGTTGTAATGACCCTAACGGGGTCAATGATCGATATCACGCAGACTTTTATCCTATGGAGCATGCCGTCATCCTCTGCAAGAGTTACAGTAAATGAATCCCCATTTTATTTCATTTTCGTATATCTCTTATCCCAGAATAACTATTGTTATCACGGTAATCATATCACGATATTTACGATCATTTACTCTCATATTTGCATTTCATGTATTCAGAGTATACTATCAAATATTTCTTTCAAGCGAGGCTCCCTTTTAGACAAATTTTAAGGTCGTAGTCTAAATTTGAACACCTATTGAGAGATTTGTTATTCTAAAAGTCTAGTTTACCCAAAATTTTGAATCACTAAATTTGGATGAGTGATGGCCAAGTTATGACCTAAACAACTAGGACTATTCTAATGTTAAAACATAAGCAAAACAGAACCAGCTATGTCATGCAACATAGCTCCCCTTTGACGAATTTCTGGGTGCAATGGGATCCAAATTTGCATACATCTATTTCAAGGAGATTTGTTTTCCTAGAAGTCTAGTTTACCCAAGTACGGCTTCGCTCAATTTGGATGAGTGATGACGAGTTATGGCACAAAACAACCAAGACCACTCTAATGTCAAACCAGAACCAAAACAAAACCAGCTATGTCATGCAACATAGCTCCCTTTTGACGAATTTCTAGGTGCAATGGGGTCTAAATTTGCATACACCTATTTCAAGGAGATTTGTTCTCTTAGAAGTTTAGTTTACTCAGAATTTTAAATAACTCAATTTGAATGAGGGATGACCAAGTTATGGCTAAAACAAAAACATGGGTTTTAAAAAAAAGGGACAACATCTGCTCACAAGAACGTCAAATTTCTGCATACAAATTTTCCTCAATTTGAGGACCTTGTCAATAAACAACCATATAACAACTTAGAGCAACCTCAGCTAAGCTAAACCAATCAACTGTTGTTGTTAGAGGTAGGAGAATTCCTAACCAACAAATAGGAAAAACCAAATTAAACACAATTCATGAAATATCCATCTGAATCCTTACATAGACAAAGGTGAAGCCGATATCCATTACCTTAGAAGCTTCTCCTTCTTCTTCCTCTTCTTCTTCTTCTACACTATTCTTTTCTCTATTTCTCTCTCCAAACGTGACCTAGTCGAATAGAATGATTGCCCCGAGTGTAGACCAAATGTAGTGCTATCGATTCTGAGGGCTAAAGTATATTTGGCGAGTAAGCTTTTATGATTTATTACCCATTTTTGCATTTAAGTCCTCCTATTCCCTTTCATTTACACATTTTTTATCTCATATATTCTAATTGAGCATATAATCTTATGATCTTATGACATCTAGGTCATTAGTTGGTAAATTACTAATTTACCCTTGACCCTTAGATAAATTCCGGGTTTTGCTAATTTTATTTTAGCGTTATTATTCAGCTTTTAACTTTTAAGCTTGTATTCTGTACTCAGCATGTTATACATGTCGTAGTATAATTTGGTGTGTTACAGCTCTTCCCGCTGCCCAAAGGAATTTCGTCCTCGAAATTATTACACAGGTGAAAGTTGAGATACTATCACTCCCATATGGTTATACGGCTCCCAGTAGCTTCTTTCCCTGTCATGGTGTTGCTAGAGCACTTTCCTTGCTTGATGCTGCTTATTTCCTGATTGTTTCACCTCTGACGAGAATAGCTTTGGCTCTTCTTCATATGAAAATCTTCCTATGTACAACTTATGCGGTAGTATGTACAACATTAAAAGCGGTATCTCAAGCATCGACATGAAGCACATTATGCAGTTTGGTCGGCTACGGAGGAGTGCCAAACAATAAGCCTGAGGGCGGTCGTTCGAGTCTCATATGGCCACATGAACCTCGAACTCTGGCCTTTCTTACGAAGCCGTAAATTTTCACCTCCCGCGGCGATACTTTTAAGAAGACCTTGTCTCCAGCTTCATATTGAATATCTCTCCTCTTTAGATCGACATATGACTTTTGTCGATCATTAGCCGCCTTTAACCTTTGCCGAATAACTTGTACTCTCTCTTCTGTATCTTTTACTATGTTTGGACCAATCACCTTATGCTCATTCAACTTTGTCCAACATACCAGAGTTCTACATCTCTGACCATATAAAGTTTCGTATGGTGCCATGCCAATACTTGCTTGATAACTATTGTTATAAGCAAATTCCATCAATGGAATATACCTATCCCAACTTCCCGAAAATTCCATGACACAACCTCGAAGCATGTCTTCGAGTACTTGAATCAATCTCTCTGACTGTCTATCTATCTGTGGATGGAATGATGTACTGAAATTCAGCCTAGTACCCAAGGCTGACTATAGTTCGCTACAGAGCCTTGTGTAAGAAAGCAGCGGATCTCTATGACACCGCCAGACAACGGTACACCATGCAATGTCTGATCTCTTTCATGTATAGCTCGGTTAATTCGATCCATAGAATAGTCCATCATAACCGGTATAAAATAGTAGACTTTCTTGTAGGCTTATCAAACTAATCGCAGACGAGTCATGTTTACATTGTGTGAGGAAAACGACACAAAATTCATAGTAATGTTATCCCACTTCCATTGAGGTGGAAGAGTTCAACAACCGGTTGGAACGGTGTTCGGCTTTGACTTCTTGACACGTCAAACACTGACAACACTCTTTCACATATTTTCATTCCTTTCCCTGCAATAATGTTGTTTGAATCACGGTACATCATATTACCTCAGGATGCATAGTAAATCTTGTATTATGAGCTTGAAATAACAACTTTTCCTTAGCTCTTTATCATGCATTTCTCTTACGATGCGGAAATACAAAATTCGGTTTCTTTTTCTTGAAAAAATCGATCTTATCCACCATTCTGACCATCTACGTACCTTTTTTTGTAACTACACATCATTTTTTACGCACACTTATCATCATTTACAAAATAGGTTCTTTATTAGTTGAACTAATATAGCTCCATTATCTGCTAGTCTCCATTCACTGTGTTGAAGTGACATCGCTGCCACTGTCTTTCTGCTTAAAGCATTTGCTACCACATTAGCTTTTCCAAGGTGGTAATCTATTATACAGTCATAATATTTTATCTGTGTAAATTCTTCACTTTTCTCCATATAAGTGGTGTCGCCATATTTTCAAAGCAAACCTTGCCACGATGACTCTGGAGTCGTGAGTAGGATAATTTTGTTCATGTGGCTTCTTTACACGGATGCATAAGCCACTACTTTCCTATCTTGCATTAACACACATCCCAAACCAATGCCTGAAGCATCACTATATAAGGTATACTCTTTTCCCGAGGTAGGCTACGTCAATACTGGTGCTTTAACCAGCATTTCTTTCAATTGTTCAAAACTATTCTGACATTTATCTGTCCACTCAAACTTTACTCCTTTCCTAAGTAATTTGGTTAGTGGAGAAGCTATGACAAAGAATCATTTCACAAATCTTCTATAATATCCTGCTAGGCCCAAGATACTTCTCACCTCAGTTACATTTCGAGGCGGTTTCCAATTTACAACAACTTCAATCTTTATAGGGTCCACTCTTATACCCTCAGCTGACCTGATATGACCTAGGGTGGGGATTATATACTTCTTATCTCTTAACGTCTCATGACTATTCTCGGATCTTGTTCATGTTCTTGTGCATCCACACAGGAATACACCCGAGGATGTCATCGATAAAGACCGCAACAAAGCGATCCACATAGGTCGAAATACCTTATTCATTAAATCCATGAATCGCATCGATTGCATTAGTCAACCCAAATGGCATTGCAAAACTCATAATAGCCATATTGAGTTCATGCGATCCTTTGACACACATCGACATCTTTCACTCTTAAATTTAATAATACCACGATCGCGAATACATCTTCGAAAAGACACCCCCTCCCTTTAGCGATAAAAAGATTTTCGATTCGGCAATGGGTACTTGTTTTCCGCGTCACCTTGATTTTAGATAATCAATGCACATCCGTAGAGTGCCATTTTCTTTTCACTAAATAAAACAGGTGCACCCAGGCGAAACGCTGGAGTCGGATAAATCGCTTATCCATGGCTCTTAATTGACTCTTTAACTCTTTCAACTTCGTTGGAGCCATCCTGTATGGTGCCTTAGACATAGGGGTTGTTCCTAGTACAATCTCTATGGATAAGTCCACTTCCCTCTAAAGGGGAATACTTGGTAACTCTTCAGGGAATACATCTAGAAATTCCCTTACTACTGGAATCTTTTCCACATCAACTTAACCTCTCTTAGAGTCAAGTATCACGGCCAAGAATGGCTCACAACCTTTCCTCATAGTCTCTCTAGCTTGCATAGCAGATGTGTGCGTGTGACCCTAACTCGGCACACGGTGTGACGAGTGTCATTTTTTTATAAACTTATAACCTTTAAGCTTGTTTCCATTCATATAATGTAGCGTTTAACATACATATTACATGGCAGTTACAAAATATATACAAGCTCCGTATATGGAAGTATTCAACATTTACAATATTTACATTGTTTACAAAAATAAAAACATATACAAAAATAGACCAAAGGTCTTTAGTGGGAACCTAGTAGTTTGTTGGCCTTGGTTGTTGATGTGGAGTGTCTGAACTTCTCGTTTGTGCTTCTCCTGTACCTACACGGATGAAACACCCGTGCTAAGCTTATAACTTAATGGGAATTAATACATATGGATGACCTCTAATAAGGGTCATCACACTTCTATACACATGCATACTCATCTAACATATCATATCATTTAAACATGCTAATACATATTTCATATTTACTTATCATACCATGTTTCATTTCTTATCATTTTACACTTTGCTTCATGTTCTTGTCATAATATACTTGTCATCGCATAAGCGTGCTGTAACCTCTTATCATATCATATCATTTCATATGTCATATTAATCCCGGTTGTTTATGTTTTATGCACATAAACCTTAAAGTGGATAAAGAAACTATAAGTGCCAGAAGGTCTTTGTACTCCTTTATCTGAAACAATGGTCTATAAGGGCCCGAAGACGTTGTTATCATTGTACGAGACAATGACCATCTATAAGGGCCCAAAGGCGTTGTAATGACCCAAACGGGGCCAACTAATCAGTATGATACAGACTTGTTTTTCCCTAATACGCATGCTCATCTATCCCTCTACCAGGTTCTAAGCAAACAATCCATGTGTATTTTATGTTCAGAACATATCTCATATTTCCAAATAATTATTGTCATCTGGTAATCATATGCGATATTTACAATCATTTATTTGTATCTTTGCATTTTTCATATCTCATTATATGTTTGAATAACTATGGTTACTATGTATGCTTATGAGCTATTTACTATCATTCTAATTTCATCAAGCTATATATAGATGGATTCTAGACTCAAAGAAGACTTTCCATAGGTCAAGAACATCGAAACAGGTTTGGATGAAGAAATTATGACCGTCCGAAGTTGAAGGCTTCCCATGAACAGTGGCTATGAGCAACACCAGTAAGGCCTATTGTTTTTCATGATTTATGAACCTAATATGAGTTCCAATATCATCAAACTGCTTATATGTGGATTATAAATAAAGGTTTCCATCGAGTTCAAGAACATGCAAGCGGAGTTCGAGCAGAGAAATTATGGCCGTCAGTTGGAGGGCTTCCATGGGCAATGTCTACGAGCAACCAGCAGGGCCTACTATTTTTGTGATTTCTGTACCTAATATGAGTTCCAATATTATCAAACTATATATGGATGGATTTTATACTCAAAGGGCTTTCCATAGAGTCCAAGAATATCTAAAACAGAGTTCAGACGAAGAAATTATAACCGTCCGAAGTTGGAGGCTTCCCATGAACAGTGGCTATGAGCAACTAGTAAGGCCTACTGTTTTTGTGATTTCTAGACCTAATATGAGTTCCAATATTATCAAGCTATATATGGATGGATTCTAGACTCAAAAGGCTTTTCATATAATCCAAGAACATCCGAAACGGAGTTTGGATGAAGAAATTATGACCATCCGAAGTTGGAGAAATTTTAGCGACATCTCCCCTAAAACCCGATATTTCCTTAGCTAAATATTCACCGACAGAAGATTACAATCAATCAACCCAAATCCAAAACACCACCAATATACCAAGTAGGGTTCTTTTAAACCCAAATTCATTAAAAATGGGTTTATGGTTTGATTTTCCCATACAAAAACATAGACACCCATCCAAATTTCCATACTACAAATTCCAAACATTCCATACTAAAATCCATAATTTTTTATGCAAAGCCTGAACTTCCATACCTTTGTTCTTTCCTCTTCTTCTTCCTCTTCTCTTCTCTTTTTCTTCCTCTCTTCACGTTGGAGCTCTCCCAAAAATGAGAGACCAACTTGAGATATTTTGCCTTTTTATATGATCAATTTTCCTTTTATTACCTTTTAGTCCTCCCACTCTTTATTATTTGCACCACAATTTGTGCTATTTCTACAATAGCCTCTCATCTTCTTGTCATATGACTTTTATGTCCCTTTTTGACAAATTACAAATTTACCCTTGCTTATCTTGTACAAATTCAGGTTTCTCCATTTTCATGTTTGCATTTAAATTACGAAAAATTCAAATTATACCTATAAAATACCTTAAACACGTTGAAAACGACTAGGGTATATTTTTGGGTGTTACACGCACCCTCGTACCCAACCCCACTGGAGGCTGAACCGGATCCAAGACGCGGTCCTCTTTTCGAATACAATTCATTTTTCTTTTGTCAGTAAAACACATTTCCAATGCTCATTTTGTAAAGGATATTTATCTTTATGAAAATATATTTGTATATACTAATTCAACTTAAAGGGGGCCCATCATTTTGTTTTCAATACACATTTTCCATTAAATATGACGACATTACATGCCCATTTGGTCCATTTATCACCTTTATACATTACGGCATTATAAGCCGTTTTCAATACCAAAATATTTACAAAACAAAATCAGAGTTTGTACAAAAAGTGTCAAATATATTTCATGAATGCATGGTCAGAGCTTTACTTCAACTCCGTGAGGCCTTAACGTTGACTCTGAATCGCTGCGGTCTTTTCCTTCATACATGTTCACTCGGTACTTACGCGATGATAAAACAACGCGCTAAGCATTTTCCTGCCTAGTGGTTCTATACAGTTCTCCCTTCATTTCTGTTTAAGTAAATCATGCATTTTTCTAAATCAATGCATTTGTAAAATTTTTCAATGACCAATGCGATACAATACATATATGTATATTTTCATTTCGTATACATTCAAATTACAATTCATTGGTCATTTCAATCATGCAGTTTCATATGCAATAAATCATTCAAACTCAAATCATGCATTTCATAATTTTCTTTTCATTTTGCCCTTAAGCGAATTTAAACTATGCTTTCAGTGCACAGGATAATGAATCACTAGCACGGTCCCGCTGGGCTGCATGCCAGTATATAAAAAAAAGGTTTTATAACACAGTACGGTCCCACTAGACTGCTGACTAGTTATTAAAAATCATTTCGTGAATACTACCGATACTGTTCCACTGGGCTACGGATCGGAGTGACACATCATTACGTTCAGCACAATACTACTCATTTGACCCTTATTGGTATACCAATCTATCCTTAACTCGAATTTAACGATTAACATTCTATTAAGGGCGTTCAAATCATTCATAGAAATTTACAATAGTGTATATATATTTATATCCAAATACTTGGTTTCCAATACTCATGCAATTTTTCATGTGCAATTCATTTCACAATCAGTTGTATCAAATCAATTTAAAACAAATCAATATGCAATTTATCGCAATTCATTTCAATAAATCCACTTATTTCATAATCCTTCAAACATTTAGAAATAGAGAGAGAGAGAGAAGTGGAGAACAAACCAATTCATTTATGGCTCAAACGGAGCACACATGCATATTCATAAAAAACCTTTTAGATTTAGTTTGTCAAACAAAACACAAAACCGAACCAAAGAAAGAAGTGTGAAGAACAAACCTAAAAAGGTTGTCGCTCTTCAATTCCTATTCTCATAATCCCGTTCTTAGGTC
Source organism: Tetrastigma voinierianum (assembly GCA_016808115.1). NCBI lineage: Eukaryota > Viridiplantae > Streptophyta > Magnoliopsida > Vitales > Vitaceae > Tetrastigma > Tetrastigma voinierianum. The sequence goes on along the minus strand of JAEQBH010000246.1, from coordinate 44,751 downwards.
AAGCTTCCTCGTCACCAACCCCTAATCCATAAAAAAATATGTCACTATCAAAGAACAACCCAAGAAAACAAAATCAGTTATGCATTCTAGGATTTTTGGTTGAAGTTGATGTCTACCCAATACACCTTCACTTGAAAAAAATTTGGGGACACATGAGCCATATTTTGCTCATGCTTCCTTCAAGAAAATGATAGCTCTAGGAGACTATTTTTAGTAGGAATTGGAATCATCTCATTTGGATCACCCAAACTCAAGTTACAGCATTTTAATGTCAAACTAGCTCAGATGTCTAACTCACTTAGCTTACCTATCGTTATTCTCAATTTCATAGGGGTCTTAACTCCATAAATCGGCATAGTCTTTCTCATTCAAGATATGGCTCTAAGGTTTCTTCTCCAGTTGGAATCATCCAATTTGGAACACCAAAACTCAAGTTATTACATTTTACATCCAGACTACTCTAATTTACAAAACATAATCAGATTGTTCTTGAACATAGCTCAACTTTGACGGGTTTCTGGGAACTTTGGGGTTACAAATTGCATACAATTCCTTCGAGTAAATTATTTCACTTAATCTGATGAGGAACTAACCTACGCCAAAACACCACAACTACACCCAAAACATAAAGATGCCCATCACCTAACTTAAACTCACCTTTAAGCCCATATTCGGGAGCCTTAGCTACTAATTGCCTCCTAATCCTTTCTATACATTTTTAGATCTAGCTCTATGGTTCTTGCATTAATCAAATAACTCAATTTGGATGATTATAACTTAACTTATAGCCTAAACAAAACAGCATTTGAAAAAAATTGACAAAGAATTCCTTTGAAACTTCATCATTTCCTTTATAAAAAAATTCCTCAAACCAATCCTAACCCAAAAGCACTTTGAAACTTAACCCAAAACAACTCCAAAATTGATCTACAACCAATCAAAATCACCTTTACATAAGGTTAGGGTTTTTCCCCGAATCCAAAATCATCAAAAAGGGAGTTAGGATTAGTTTTCTTACCTTAGCTATCTTCATATCTTCTCTTCCTTCTTGCTTGAACAAAGATAGACCAAGAATGGAGAGAAACACACCAAAAATACCTTCTTCTCCCAAGCCCTAGCTCCTTCTCCCCTTGCTCATCTCAAAAACGTGAAGGCCCAAATGAGCATTCCATAGACCACTTTGGTCTTTATTCTCACGCTTATGTGTAACGTCACAATTAGCACATTAATTGGATTTTTCTCATTTTTCTCATTTAAAGGCCTCATTTCACTCTCATTTCCACTTCATTTCATTTTATTTATACTGCACTTACATTACTCATCGCACCTTTTAGTCCTTATTCACATTTTACTAAATTTATTCGCTCATGTAAAATTTTCAGTTTTTATCATTTTCATTTTTAGCCATTTAAACGCCTGTGAAAAAAATAAAATTTAATTTATTTTACACTCGAACATGTTATAAAACTGTTGGGTGGTATTTTCGTGGCGTTACAAATGATATCATCAGCATTACACCCGATCTAATGCCCTATACTATCACCTCGCATCGGTCGTAGCATCTCAACACTACCGCCTTCCGACCACAAATAATGATGGGCTCGGCAAGTAGACAAATCCAATCCATTCCCAGAATCAAGTCAAACTCTCATAATGGTAAGGTTATCAAATCAACGAAACCCTCTTGCTTGGATAACAATGGGGCAATTTATGTATACACTATTCACGCTAACACTGTGCCCCAATGGATTGGTCACATGCATGTCATATGCTAACTGTTCCACTACTAGTATCTTATCAAATACATGTTCAATGCATACAAACAAATGAGTGGATCCAAGATCAAACAATGCATGCATCTCAATACTATAAAGAGAAAATATACTAGCTACAACCTCAGGAGCATCCTGATCCTCACGAGCCTTTATAGCATATGCTCGTGCTAGTGCTGTAAGTATAAGATGATCCACTGTCTCAGAGATTGTGCCTCCCTAGCGTCGAATCGGGCCACCTCGACCTCCTACCGATCTCTCTGGGTCAAAGGTAGTGTAACTCGGGGTTTGCCTGCCATTTTCTTGCGTACTTCTATTATCCCTCGACTCTCTGGGACACTGTGCTATCAAAACGACGTTGTCAGACAATCAAACACCTCCTCAATAACCTGCAAACACCCAAATACCTTCTATGGCAATGAGGGCACTCTGGGATTTCTCCCTATCCAATTGAAGCACCTCTACCAGAACTAGGTGCTACATTGGACCCTTATCTTCACTCGTAGTCGACCGTATTCATCGAGCCGGGAGACTCCTCGCTCTTTCCCGAGGAAGACTAAGCCCTCAGAAAACTTATTCTTTTGAGATCTTTCTTTGCTGCTTGTTTCAAATCTCTCTACTTTCATTATAGCTTAGACCAACTGATAGAAATTCACCTGTTAGAGAGAAGTCATAGGTGCCAAATATCTCTTGATGGAATCATGTAGTTAATCCTCAAAATCGCCTACACGTGTTCTATGAGACTCAATTCCGGCATACTTGCTGAGATGACTAAATTCATTTTCATATTCAACCACCGATAAGTTTCTTTGCTTCAAATTCAGGAACTGTTTCCACTTAGACTCCTATACTTTGCATTCGCCTCTTAACTTCAGACAAAGAACTCTCTGTCATTGGATTGAATCCTTTGACTTCTTAACACTACCATTGTAAATCATATGTCTTCACTTCCGCAATAGTGAGACTACGATACTTTATCGGAGGGCACTAACTTCCCTCTAATATTTTGTAACTTTTCTAACCACTTCGCTTTTATCTTGACCCTTCCATGTTTGTCCCATGGAATTCCTCAGCCCCATGTCTTCTTACCATGTCTATTGGGCCTTTCGGAGTTGTCAATCTTTCTAATACCCAAGTCATGTCCTGAGATATCCTCAGCAAAACTTCATTTGACTAAGTAGGGGCATGACTCTCACTTATGACAGATTCAGAAGGGTCCGAAGTTGGTAATCCTCACGCGTGGTTAACACACTCGTACCGCTTTCTTCGGATTCGAGGATGATCCCCATCTATACAAAACACAAGGACATCCACATCAGGCCAAAACATTACTAAACACATGCTTTTCAATCTTATACTCTATCTAGAATCACCTAAACCTAGCCTTTTCTAGAAACGCCTAAACCTAGCCTCCGAATACCATTCAACTTGAGACGCAACCTCGCACCCGTCGTGCGAGGGTGTCTTATTTTTTATTTATTTATTTTGTTTACTATAAACTTGTTCATTCATATACTGTTAAACATTTAACTTGAAATATATTCTATAGCAATGGATTACAAAATATATTCAAACTCCATAAATGAGAGTGTTCAACATATACAAACTTTACAATGTTTACAAAAACAGCACATATACAAAATAGACCAAAAAGGTCCTCGCGGCACTTAGTGTCATGCTGGACCTCGATTATTGATGCGATTGTCCCGCTTCATTTTCTTTTTCAGACCCACACCTGATTTAAACATCCATGCTAAGCTTATAGCTTAGTGGGAATAATACTCGTGGGATCTAATTCTAATAAGGATCATCAACACTTTAGACACATTCATATACTCTCAATATATCATACTTATACACATGCTTATACATATTTCATACATATCATTTTTACATGCTTATACATATCTCATACTTACTTATCATATTATGTTTCATTTCTTATCATCGTTCATATACATTTTGTGTCATTTTACACTTTGCTTCTTGTTTTTGTCACAATTTACTTGTCATCACATAACAGTACTATGATTCTCATATCATTTCATATCATGTCATTTATCATATTCAAATCATTTACATATTCTTGTCATTTATTTTTATATTTCATGCCTGCATATACCTTAGAAGTGGATACGGGAAACTATAAGGACCCAAAGGTGCTGTTATCATTGTACGAGACAACGAACTATAAGGGCCCAAAGGCGCTGTTATCATTGTACGAGACAATGACCTCTATAAGGACCCAGTCAGAATTTAATTCTAACAGTACGCCAACAAATTAGTATGCTGGGCGCACTTTATCCCTAATAGGCATGCTCATCTATCCCCCTACCAAGTTCTAAGCAAACAATCCATTTTTATTTCATTTTCAGTACATATCTCATATCCCCGAATAACTATTGTTATCCAGTAATCATATGCGATATTTACGATAATTTACTTTTATCTTTGCATTTTCATATATTTCCAGATACTCATCAAATATTTACAAACAGAGTTCTTGCATGTACCGGTCCAATGGGCGCCCAAACTACATCTTTATTTCGCCGATATTTACATCCTGTGTTCATCTACCTTAAGTTTGAATCACTAAATTTGGATGAGTGATGGCCAATTTATAGCCTAGACAACTAGGACCACTCTAATATCAAAACAGAACCAAAACAGAACGAGCTATGTCATGCAACATAATTCCCCCCTTTGACGAATTTCTGGGTGCAATGGGGTCCAAATTTGCATACATTTATTTCAATGAGATGTGTTCTCCTAGAAGTCTAGTTTACCTAAATTTGAATCATTCAATTTGATGAGCGATTCGCTAAGTTATTTAATTAAACAAAAACATGGGTTTTAAAAAAAACGGACAACATCTCCCCTAGAACCCATCATTTTCTCTATACAAATTTTTTCTCCATTGAGGACTACAACCAAACCAAACAACCATATAAAAACTTAGAGCAATCCCCAAAACTAAACTAAACTAAACTAAACCAATCAACTTCATTGTTGAAGGTAGGAGAATTCCTAACCAACAAATAAGAAAAACCCAAACCTAAATACAATTCCATCAAATATCCATACAAATCCTTACATAGACAAGGATTCAAACTTAAAGGCTTCTCCTTCTTCTTCCTCTTCTTCCTCTTCTTCTTCTTCTTCTTCTTCTTCTTCTTTCTTCCTCTTCTTTCTTCTTCTTCTTCTTTTTTTCTTCTCCTCTTTCTCTCTCAAACGTGACTCCAGCTTAAATGAATAAATCGCTCAAAAAATCAAGACCAAAATGTGGTCTTATCTAAATGGATTTTATGATTTATTACCCATTTTTGCATTTAAGTCCTCCTATTCCCTTTCATTTACACATTCTTTTATCACATATTCTAATTGAGCATATATTATGATCTTATGACATTTGGGTCCTTAGTTGGTAAATTTACACTTACCCTGATCCCAGATAAATTCTGTGTTGTGCTTATTTTATTTTTAGTAGCATTATTCCTAAAACTTTAACTTTTAACTTCAGACACACCTCAACATGTTATAAAACTGTCATTGTATAATTTGGGGTGTTACATTAGGTTTGATGGCTTTAGGACAAAGAAATCCGCTGGAGCTAGGATAGTAATCATCTCACCAAAAGGGATGATGACTACCCTATTTTTCAACTTGGCCTTCAAGTGCACCAACAATCAAGCTAAATATGAAGCTGTAGTGATAGGGTTTTATGATCTTAATGGAACTTGGAGCACAAGAGGTACACATCATTAGGGACTCTCAATTAGTGCTTCGACAACTAACAGGGGAATATAAATGCAACAACTTATTGTTGGCTCCTTATTATATTGCTTCCACTCAATTGTTAGATTCTTTTAATTCTGTGGATTTTGAATATGTGCCTGTGGAATCTAATTTGAGGCGATAAGCTAGCACAAGTAGCTTCTTGTAAAATAAGATGAGCAAAGAACTGACTCATAAGCTCATTATGATTGGAAAGAAGAATCACCCCTCAATTTATGAAAGGTGAATAAGATTAGAAGTCGTCAATACATATGAAAATGTTGCAGGAGACAAGAGAATTAAGATTAGAGAGTATTTAGAATATCCTAATAGACAGGTTCCCCATAGGTTGAAAGCTCAATCATGGAACTTCGTCCTAATGGAAGGAGAATTGTACATAGCATTTCACGGGTTACCGCCGATGCATATCCTCTCCCGCACAGCATGAAAGTACAAAGCAAGTTCATGAAGGGGCCTGTGGAACCCATCAAGCCAGGATAAAAATGCAATGGCTGATTATGAGACATGGCTATTTTTGGCCAACCATCCTAAGTGACCTTGACCACCATCTCCGCAAGTTATCAACAATGTCAAAATATGGTAGCATATGTAAGATACCGTTAGGAACTCCACCATCTGTGAAGTCATGGCCTTCGTAAAGGATGTGGGCCATTGACTTAATCGGGAAAATCTACCCAAATTTCATCAAAGGGACACAATTTCATCTTAGTCATTGCACAACTTCACTAAATGGGTGGAGGCAAGACTAAAGAAGCAAGGTGAGCAAATGATGAGATCTAATTCATCAAGAAAAACGTATCATTCATGTGCTTAGAATCTTCACCATTATAACTCGACCAAGGTACTGTTCATGTGGTATGAGATGACTTCTTTTGCCAAGGACTATGGTATTCAACTCATCAAATCTACTCCTTTTTATTCCCAAGCAAATGGGCAGGCATAAGCTTCTAATAAGGTGTTGATAAACATCCTAAAGAAGATGCTAGAGGACAATCCTAAAGATTGGCACATAATTTTATCTAAGACCTTATGGGCTTATAGAACTTCTAAAAGAGATTCTATAGGGGTAAGTCCTTACTCGATAACCTATGGACAAGATGCAATGCTTCCAATGGAGGTGGTAGTCTTCATTTCTACATTATCCGTATAATGGCCTTAACTCAAGAACACAAAGGAAGCCACAGATGATGGAATCAAGTACTGGATGGAAAAGGGACACAAGCACTTGACCACATCATGATTCAGAAAGAAAGTGGCTGTAAGTATACAACAAGTGGGCCTGGTAGGAAAGAGTTTCAAAGATGGAGCTCATTTGGAAGCGTGGTGGTGCCCATCGCAAGCAAAGACAGAGAATTGGGGAAATGGTCTCCTAATCGGAGGGACCATTCTGTCTACCAAGTACGCTCTGAAATGCCTATTGGCTATCAAGCTTTGAAAGAGAGCCACACAAAAGGTTCATCAATAGGAAATACCTCAAGAAATACTTTCTCACAATGTGGGAAATGCTTAATACTACCAAGAAAAACTAAGACAGGGAATGAAGGAATAACAAGTAAAAATAGGTCTCATTGACCATTTTGTATTTGGGAAACTATTCTTAGTAGTTACTTTGAGTGATAAAGTAGGCTGTTTTGGCCACTCATTGCTAAAACCTTTTGTATTCCTTAATGTCATACTTGTTATACCTTCAATTGTTTTATTAATAACAAAGAGTCCACTGCACCACTTTAAACCTAGGAAGCAAAACTAATATTTGATTAGAAGGTTGTTACCATGACCCTATTAATCCTAAATAAAGGTTTTTCCCTAGGAATGTGCTCCTCTCATCAATTCTCCAAAAGTGGGTTCCTTGACCACTTTAAAATTGAAGAAATATGGGATGACCTAGTGATAAAGTGACTTCTTGGTCATTGCATTCATCATCACATTTATTTCTCTGAGGGTTTTCTTGTTCCCTTTCTAGATAGTTCCCATGACTATTAAGGTCATTAGAGAAATAGGTTTAAGACCAGCCTAAGCATCAGGATTTCATGGGCTTTAGGCTGGGTTTTGGGCCACTCACCTCAAAAACACAAACTTCTTCAATATTCCCTAATGATTCCCCAAGGAAGACTTTTTTACCATCTTAAGATTAGTGTCAGAGGGCTTCAGGCCCCCGCATTCTAATTCGACCCGGAGTACGGTCCCGACCGACGCGCCCTCTTTTACGAACCCATAATTCATTTTATCAATAAAACACATTTCAAATACTCATTTGTAAAGGATAGTTATCCTTATAAAAATGGAGTATATCGTGATATATCACGTTAACTTAAAGGGAGGCCCATCATTTTGTTCTCACACACATTTTCATTCACTATGGCATTATATATTTGCTCCATTTCCCACCTTTATACATTACTTATTACTTATGTCGCTTTAAATATAAAAACATTTACAAACATTTATTAGATTTAATTTACAACATAGTTTTAATACAAAGAGTATCAAAAAGCTTATCATGGGGTTTCATGTGGCTGGTCGGAGCTTACTTTACTCCGTGACGGCTTTATCGATGACTCTACTCGCACGATCTTTGCTTTTGAATCTGCTCACTTTCCCACTGCTACGGTTTGATACAAAACAACGCCACTAAGCATTTTCATGGCTTAGTGGTTCTATATTACTTTCTCTTTATTTTATTTTAACACAAATCATGCGACTTTTCTAAAGCAATGCTAACCCTTATTGAATTATCAATGCACATAACATGTGTATATATATATATATATATATATATATATATATATATATATATATATATATAGAGAGATATATATATATATATATATATATATATATATATATATATATATATATTCATTTCTAATATACATTCATGTATAAAACTCCAAATCATGCATTACAATAAATATTCTTATCATTTTGCCCTTAAACGAATTTAGCCAATGTTTTCGAAGTGCGTAGGATAACTAATCACTAACACAATCCCACTGGGCCAAGTGGTGCCAAGATAAAAGGTTTTATAACACAGTATGGTCCCCCTAGGTTGCTAATTGGTTATAAATAAAATCATTTTGTGAACACTACTGATACTGTCCCACTGAGCTACGGATCGGATTGACACTACATTACGTTAGTTCACAGTACTGCTAGTTTGACCTTTATTGATATACCAATCTATCCTTAACTTAAATATGATGGATAACATTCTATTAAGGGCATTAAAATTAGTCATAATTTAAGAATAGAGTATATACATTTATACCAAATAAAGTGCATTTCCAATACTCATGCAATTTTTTCATGTAATCATTCTCGAATCAATTTTTCTCAAATCACTTAAAATAAATCAATAGGCAATTTTATTGAAAATCATTTCAATAATTACGCAAACAATTTTGATACTTGAAATAAGAGAGAAGAATAGAGAACAAACCAAAAAGGTCGTCGCACTTCGATTCCTATCCTCGGAATCTAGACTTCAATTTGGGTTTTCCTTGTTGCTAACCCTTAATCCATCACAATTAGAGAATAATATCAGTTGGCTTATTTAGGTTTCTAGTTAGGGTTGTTTTCTACCTAACACACCTTCACTTGTAAAAATTTTCTAGGAACAAATGAGCCATCTTTTACCCAACTTCCTTCAATTTCATTGTTCCTCTATAAATTTATTTTATTTAGAAATTGGAATCATCCAATTCGGAGCACCGAAGCTTCAGATATGTCCTAAACATCCGGGACTATTCTATTTTCAACACAAAACCAGAATTTCATCTGAAACAAAGGCTCACCTGAATTTCCGGGGTCTAACGGGGTCCAAATTGATATACTTATTTGAAATTTGTTATCCTAGAAGTCCTGGGTTATCCAAAAATTTGAATCACTCAATTTGGATGAGTGGAACCCTAACTAAGGGCCTAAATACCAAAACCGGTTTTAAAAACACCAAAACTATATCAATTGACTCGGAAAATAGGTTTCTCACTTGACGAATTTTCCGAGTCCAATTAGTATCCAAATTTGAAATACAATACATTTTAGGGAAGATTTGTTCTTTAGAAGTAGTCTAGTTTACCCAGAATTTTGAACAATCACTCAATTTGATGAGTGACACTTAACCAACGCTAACACTTCAAAAATCGCTCAAACACCAAACCCGTAGACGTAACCGAACCAAAATTGACCCGAAAATAGTGCCTCACTTTGATGCATTTCTGGGTCTAATGGGGACCAAATTTGGATACAATTATTTCAGGGAGATTTGTTCTCCTAGAAGTCTAGTTTACCCAAAAATTTGAATCACTTAATTTGGATGAGTGATGGCCAAGTTATGGCAAAAAAAAAACATGGGTTTTGGAAAATTTTGACACCATCTCCCTAAAACTCAACATTTCCTTTATATAAATATTCCTCAACACCAATTCAAACAACCATATAACAACTTAGAGCAACCCCCAAAACTGAAATAAACCAATCAACATCATTTTTATACCAACTTAGTGTTCTTTCTAAACCCAAACACAATAAGGAAAGGGGTCAGGGTTTGATTTCTTACCTTTAAATCTTTGATTCTTCAACACCAATGTTCCTTCTTCCTCTTGATCACCTTAATACGGATTATGTGTGCTGATGATAAAGAGCTAAAGAAAAAGTTGTTATTTGAAGCTCATAATACGTGTTTACCATGCATCCTGGAGGTAATAAGATGTACCAGGATTTGAAACAACATTATTGGTGGAAATGAATGAAAAGAGATGTGACAGAGTACGTGTCTACATGTTTGACGGTCACACAAGTCGTTTCGAACACCAAGTTCAATAGGTTCATGAACTCCACCTCAATGGATGTGATATCATTACCATTGATTTTGTGTTCCGTTTCCTCACGCAACAAAAACATGACTCAGATGGTGATTATTGAGGCTCACAAAGTCGGCCCATTTTATACCAGTTAGGATTGACTATTCTATGGATCGACTAGCCGAAGCAGAGTGTGGATGAGATTGTGCGACACATGGTGTGTCATTGTCACTGTTCGACAGAGACCACTTTATTTAAGCATCAAGGTTCTAAAAGGAATTACGTGTAGCCTCGAACTCCTACTTTTATTTCAAGATAACATTTCACCCGCAAACGGTATGACAACCGAGAGGTTACTCAAGGTCGAAGATGTACGGGGATGTTATGGGAATTCACTGGAAGTTAGGATAGGTATATTCCATTGATAGAATTTGCCTATAACAACAGTTATCAATCAAGCATTGACATGGCACCATATGAGGTTATATGGACGGAGATGTAGAACTTCTATGTGTTGGACATAATTGAATGAGAATAAAGTGATTGGTCTAGACATAGTAAAAGATATAGAAGCAAACGTTTAGGTTATTCGGCAAAGGTTAAAGGCTGCCAGTGATCGACAAAAGTCAAAGGCCAATTTGAAAATGAAGGACATTGAATATGAAGTGGGTGATAAAGTGTTCGTAAAGGTATTCCATGGAGGAAGGTGTTAGATTTGGGGAAGCAAAGAAGCCGAGTCCGGTGTCTATTGGGCCCATATGAAGTTTTGGAGAGAATTAGACCAGTGGTGTATCGATTGGCACCTCCGCAGTTAGCCAAGCCGATGATGTGATCCATGTGTCTATGCTTCTGAAATCATATGATGGCACATGCCGTCATGTGTTAGCACAAGTACATGCAGATTTTTCAAATGAGGAGGAGCTAAAGGCTATTCCATTCAGAGATAAGAAGGGGTATCAAGAAGAAAGTGCTCTGCAACACCATGGCAGGAAGAAGCATTGGGAGCACATAATCATGATGGATGCAAGACCCGCAACTCTCAATTACGTATGAATTTCGAGGACGAAATTCTTTTAAGAGGGGGAGAGTCAGGAATATCTCAAATTATACCCCACAATTTTATAACACGTTGCAGATAATAAAAGAAAAGATATTTTTTCTAATAAACAATGTTAAAAATAAAATAAGCAAAAATCCAGAATTAATTCAAGAGTCAAGGGTTAATTGGTAATTTACCAATTCATGACCCAAAGGTCACATGATAAGAAGATTATAGGCTAAAGTGAAAATATGAATAAATTGATCAAGGTAACACAAAGAAAACAAAGGACCCAATAGCAAAACCCAAAAATGAATATAAATTGTATATACAACATGACTTATTAATGAAAGGCAAAACATCACATTTTTGGCCTTTGGGATAGGGCAAATACGGTGGGAGGAGAGAAGAGAAGGAGAAGAAGAAGAAGAAGAAGAAGAGAAGAGAAGAAGGAAGAAGGAAGGAGAAAAGAAAAGCAAAGGTATGGAGTTGTTTGTATGAAACTTTGGTAGGATTGTGTATGGATATGTAAGGAATTTTTGTATGAATTTTTGTATGGAACTTGTTAGGATTTTGTATGGATATTTGTTTGGGGGTTTGGAACACCTCTATTTGTGTAGAATCCTTGTTTATAATGGTTGTTTGGTTTGGTTGTGGCCCTCAATAGAAGAAAAAATTGTATAGAGAAAATGTTGGGTTTTAGGGAAATGCTGTCTTTTTTTTTTAAACTCATGTTTTTGAGCTGGGCTATCACTCAGTACAAATTGAGGATTCAAATTTTTAAAACTAGACTTTCGTATGAGAACAAATCTTCTTGAAATATGTGTATGTGCTCTTGACCCTGTACTCTAGAAAATTGGCCAAAGTGAGGCTCTGCTGTGTCAATTATGATACAACCGGGTTTCTAATTTTGGTATTTAGGTCATACGCTGGAGTTTCACTATCTAAATTAAGTGATTCAAATTTCTAGGTAAACTAGACTTCTAGAGAACAAATTCAAATAAGTGTATCCAAATTCGAATCCATTAATTTAGAAAACAAAGTGGAACAATTTGATCCCGAAATCGTTCTCGTAACTCGAACTCGAGTAATTCCGGTTTTTTAAATCATAACTTGAGTTATACTAGTTCAAATGAGGTGATTAAAATTTTTGTACAAACTAGACATATGGGAGAACAACTTTCATGAAGAAATTATGGTCAAATTATGTCTCTATCATTCCCAGAAAATTTTCATATGTAGAACACAATTCCAGATTCTGTTCATGGAAACTGTCCAGGAGCAGTTCTGAATGTTTAGACCATATCTCCCAAATTAAAAGTCCAAATGACATGATTTTTAAACCATAAGAAACTTAAGACATAGGGGTATATTGAGTTAGATGATCACTTTCTCTAACAACTCAAGCATGTGGTCAAAATCAGAGTCAAAATGGACTTAGGAGTCGTTTCAAATTGTTCATGCACTATTATGGAACTGAAATTAGATAAAGGTTATTATATAAATGTATTACATATGAAATAATGTGCACGTGCAGTAATATGATTAGCATAATATGTGTTATGAAAGCTAAAGAGAATACACGTATAATTTTGTTATATGAAAAAGTGCGCTTAAATGTTTATAAGAGATTATTTGATAATGAATATCTCTAAAAGTATACATGATATCAATATTTATTCATAAAGTATGAGATATCTTTTCAATACCTGGCATTGTTAAGAAAACATAACAAACTAATTTATCCGTCATGACCGGGTAATTGGATAGATAGGCATGCCTATAGGGATACAATCGCTACAACATACAGTTTACAACTATCGAAGCCCCGTTTGGGTCGATGACATGGGATCCCGCTTCACCATTATACGCCCCATTTCGGTCATACAGACAGAGGGATCACCGCTCAGACAAAGGATAGTACCTTCGGTACATACACCCTTTTCCCGTATCCACTTCTAAGGCCTATATAGCACGAACATAAAAGCAAATACATACAGCTAAGATATAAGATATATGACATGATACGTAGGCGACAAGATCGACATGCTGATGATAAAAGATACATATGCTAATAATAAGAAAGCTGTAGCATTTAATAACAAAAAGTATACTTAAATATGATATAAAATGAAACATATCATGAAAAGTAGATATGAGAAATGATAAGTATGTAAATGTTATATCGTCAGGCATATGCATGTATCTAAAAGGAGATGATCCGTCAGGGTCATCCACGAGTATTATTCCCACTAAGCCATGTTTCTACGGGTGTTTCATCCGTAGGTACAGAAGAGAAAACTAGAGGACAAGACAATCCGCGATCGTAGTCAAAAGTCACATCACTAGGTACTCACTACACTATTTCATTTAACGTATTTGTATTTTGTTTCTTTGTGCTAAATGTAACATTGTAAATGTTAAACACTTCTATATATGGAGTTTATAAGATATAATCATACACTGCAATATAGTACAAGTTAAAATGTTTAATAATATGAAATGGAACAAGCTCAAAGTTTATAAGTTGATAGTAAACATGAAATGACACCCTCGCTAACACCGGGTGTCGAATCATGCCACAAGCGCAAAGAAGCAACGCCGCGACGCTGCTACTCCACGCCGCCACGCTGCTTCAATGTCACGACAAAAAGAGAGCTTGAATTTCCAGAAGACAATGTCGCGACGCTGTTTCAACATCGCAATGACAAAGAGTAGGGAAGTTCTAGGGAAATGGTTTCTATCCTAATGTTTTGAGACAAGGTAGGCTTTTCAACCACTATTATTCTCAAATATTTAGTTTTCTCCAACATAATGCATGTTTTGTCTTAGTTTTGAGTCGAGGTAGGCTTTTCAACCACTATTGTTCTCAAATATTCAATTTTCTCCAACATGATAGTTGTTCTATCTTAGTTTTGAGTCAATGCACTCAGCCACAGCCCTCAAGCATGCAAGTTTTCCCCCAATACATACAGCCAATATGGAGAGATTCAGGAAATAAAATAGTGCAGGCTTTAGCCACTATTTCACCTAAATATCTCCGCAACTAATACCTAATAGACGCATTATATCATCATTAAACGCAGCTAATACCTAAAGGTAGGCCTAGTGCCACCTTAGTCCACTAATGCAATGTTATGCTTGTGAGTGTGCCTGTCTAATGTCAGTGAGTTTCCATCAACAATCTAAGTACAAGAAATCAAGTATCTCAAGAGCAAGTCCTCAAGCAATGGTCGGCTTTTGGCTACCTAGCAAAAAGAGATAAACTAAGCATGATAAGGTCAAGGGTCATATAAAAATCTGTAACCTTGTCTGAAATGGTTGGAGATAAGATCTTAGAAAAATCAAAAGATCTCAAAGACCTGCACCTCAGCATTTCGCGAAGAGCATCAACTAGCCGTGAATTAGAGGTTAGATCAACAAAATTTTCCCTCATGTGAGAAAGAAAATCACCCAAGGAAATGGTCTTTTGCTGTTGCTTTAGACCTCGGCATGAAGAACCTCAATTCCGTCAGACGAGAAGACAACTTGGCTTTTCATTCCATTTCTTTAGCGAACAACTGATTCGCTTCTTCCTAGGCATGATACATAGTTTTTACTTCCTTCTAATCTCAGATGCCCAGTCAGAGATAACATGGATTGTTCATACTCAGATTTTTTTTTTTTTTTTTTTTTTTTCGCTCCCCACTCCAACTCAGATATCACTTGAGATTCCCCTTTACTACATGCTCAATGGAAGAAAATACCTCACAGCACAGCAGATAACTCCAGAGGAATTCCCAAATCAGGATCAAGAAAGCTGGATTGTATTACTAGCATAGGTGCAGCGAAAAGCATCTTGGATAATGGATAGGAGAGAAGTCCAAGCCAAGAAATGACTAATACGGAGGAGTGAACAGGCCACATCCATTCGTAGGGAGGTCTGAATGGTGGTTCAACATGAGGATCGGGCTTAGTCCATAGCAAAGATCAGCAAGGAAGGGAATCCATCTTTACTTCAAGATGCAAGGTATACCAAGGAGAGAACTGTGAAAGACAAAGATATGGAAAATAAAAATGGACAAATAAAAGGGAAAGGAGAGGTAAAGTGTTCACCTGAGGAATTGAAAGTAAAAGAGTTGGAGGAGTTTGCCCAATGGAGCCCTGACCACCTGAAAAATGGCCATCTTCCGATCGAAAGATCATCAAGGAATGACTTCCCTTTAAAGGCAAATCAACTACCTTGCTTTTGGATTCATTTCCAAGAAAGACTATCTTTTTTCTTTGCATTGATACTTCCTCTTCAACTTCTTCAATCTCTATAGGATTGTCTTGTGTGTTAGAAAATTCAAGCTTGGAAGCTATCCTGTGAGATCTTCGCTTGAGTTTGGAAGTGGTATTCTTCACTACAACCAGTTTAGATTGTTTAGCAGCAGGAGGCTTAGACAACACAACCCCTTTCTTCAATTTTGTAATGGGCTTGTCAAAGAGGAAGTAAACTCAGATAACACAAGGCAAAATTAGAGGAAGTTGGATGCGAAAAGTCAAAGAACTAAACAGAAGAAACAATGAATAAAATTTCATGTACCTAAGGAAGAAGGGCAGGAGCTGATAAGATCATCAAATCTAACAAACCACCAGGTGAAAAAGGATTCTACATCTTATAGCACAATGGTCTTGAGGCCACAAGTAAGAGTTTGATAGGACTGGGTCAGTTGCTCTACTAATGCTACAGTAGGTGGTCCTGAGGGTAAGGAAGGGAATGAAGGGATAAACTGAGTAAATCTGAGTTGGCGAGCCCATAAGCAAGGCAAGTAGGGTAAGAAAACTACATAATAGGAAGACAACTAAGAGGAAAAAGCATAACAACCCCCAGAGATCAAGACCCTACAAACTATGCTGAGGAATGCTAATGAATATTTAAAATCCAGTAAGTAAGGGGTGGAAGAATTCAAGATTTGCTGCCAGGTTGGACTGGAAATAGTGTTAGGCTTCAAGTACAATTGAAACAAATAACGATCTGCACAACTAAGGAAAAAAGAATAAAGGGAGTCTGAAGATATAGTCCTAATGGATTGAGCCGCACTAAGACCCAAAGACATGGAAGGAAAAGAGTCAGCACCTGATAACCCTAGGAAATAGGCAAAGAGCCAAATCTGTACAAACCAAAGGGCTCCTCCCACCCTCTAATAAGGTACCTTATTCACATACTTGCCCATGAATTGGTATAAGGAGGCCAAGAAAATGGTACCCAAAGCATAGGGCAGCCCAATGGCAAAGGCCCTAGCCAGAGGAAGATACTCCATGGAAGGCTTACCCGAATGAGGAAAAAAGACAAAACGGCAAAGAAGAACCCATAGGAACTCTATGTGCTCTTTGATAGAAGGAATCCCAATAGAAGCCTCAACCTCCGTACGAGAATGAGGCAGTCTCGAGAGTGGAAGAGACTTCAAGATAGGAAGCGATGGATCATGGACACTAGAGACACACGCCCCGAACCCCAACAACCCAAGAAGATAGAAATGTCCCCAAAGTAATGGATATTTAAAGGGAAGATAAATGGAATTCAAATCCTTAGACCAAAACCTCAAGGCAAGACTATCAAAACCCAAATCAAGGGTTACACTCACCTTGATGTTTAAGAATCGGGCAATACCAAGGATTCCCAATGTCCTGGTAAGCGAGGAGATGGATGGTCATCACAAAGTTATCTAATCTCAACGCCCTAAGCGGCTGGTAGAGTCATAGTTCGTAGTAATTTTCCAAGAAGTATCTTTGATGGCAACGTTAGGGGAAGAGGAAAAGTCAGGATAGGAATAGCCACATCTCCAATAGCTTGAGCATACCCAAATTCCAACAAGGAGGAAGATATGCTAGACACTGGAACCGGAAAGAGGTTAGTGGAGCAAGGGTAAAAAGAAGAATGAAGATGGTTGGAGAAATTATAAGGAAATGCCTTTACCTTGAGAAAGATTGCCAACCATGTCTAGAAATGACGTAAAACCTAAGCAATGAAAACCAAGAAGAAATCAAGGAATAGAATGTTGAAAGAGATTAACAGGATGGGCTCTTTTTTATGAGAATTTTCAAATGGCACCACGCCAGTAGCCTTGAAGTCTTAAGGCCATATGTCAAAGACATATGAAAAAATCTCTTAAAAATACGAGGTAGGCATGACCCAACTTAGATTCTCCAAGGCAATATCTTCAAGTCCATCAAATATAAGGTTGAGAAGTTACCTCTGCAATGCTTCGCTTAGTAGACAAGGTTTAAAAGACTGAGTAGGAACCTGGAGAGACCAAGATCTACATACAAAGAAGGAAAGGTTCGATAAGAACTAGACTCGCTTAATTTTTTTAAAAAGACTTTTTCGTTGAAGAACTAAGGCTTCGAGTTCTAAAAAGCGAAAATGGTCTTTATTAATTTTTTTGTGACTTTTTGTTGAAGAACTGTTTTTGATATAAAAACAAAAGTGGTCTTGAATTTTTTAAAGACTTTTTTCATTGATAAACAAGGGTTTGGAGCTAAAAACGAAAAATGGTCTTTCTTGATTTTTTAAAAACTTTGTTGTTAAAGAACAAAAGGTTTGGAGTTTTAAAAACAAAAAGAGTCTTTTCTTGAATTTTTAAAGACTTTTCGTTGAAGAATAAAGGTTTTGAAGTTCTTTAAACTTAAAAGGGTATTTCGATTTTTTTAAAAAGACTTTTGTTGAAGAACAAAGGTTTTGAGTACTAGAAAACGAAAAATTGGTCTTTCTTGATTTTTTTAAGGACATTTTCATTGAAGAATAAAGGTTTTGGAGTTCTAAAAACCGAAAATGGGTCTTTCTTGATTTTTTTTAAAAACTTTTTCGTTGATCAACAAGGGTTTTGGAGCTCTAAAAAACGAAAAATAGTCTTTATTGATTTTTTAAAGACTTTGTCGTTGAAGAACAAAGGTTTTGGAGTTCTAAAAAACGAAAAATTGTCTTTCTTAATTTTTTTAAAGACTTTTCGAAGAACAAAGGTTTCAAGTTCTAATAAAGACTTTTCGATAAACAAGGATTTTAGAGTAGCGGGCTAGGCGCTATCTCGCACGTCTATAAACTGAAATCAAAGCATCAAAGCAAATGACCGACCAATCAATCAACCAATCGAACAACACTCAAAACATAGTATTTCAGCATTTCTCTTATGTTTCTACTAGTCCATTAACCGTATTTTCCAGATTCCTAACTTAGTTTTTATATATTCTTTCCAAGTATTTGTTACTTCAAGCTTTCTTGTTTCGGCATTTCATTTTCCTAATCCTACAATGAAGTTTGTTATTTTTCATGCTAGTTCGTACAGTTTTTCTCTTAGTTTTCAATTCAGTACAGTTTTCAATTTTTTTTCCGCTCAGATTTTAGTGAACTGTCAAGAGAACTAGGGAATCTAATTTCACTTGAACAAAAGTTAGATTTCGGCATAGTTTCAATTTGAAAATATTATAATTTCTTAGCATGTTCGTACATTCACCAATTTACATGCTTTTTATATGTTCCAATAGAAAAACCAGCTAAACACACACACACACACACATATATATATATATATATATATATATATATATATATATGAATAATATTGTCATATATATTGTCATGACTCGACTCACATTTGGTGAATAATATTGTTTAATATGAATCCACAACCTTAAATCAATTTCAAACACATCCAACTAATCTGGAATTGTTAATAATTATAAGGCCTGATGTCAGAACTCATTCGACTAAAAATTAGTTTAATATACCATCTATCATGACTCATATTTAATCATGTATGTGGATCATGTATGTTGTTCATTTTAGGCTTACGGCCCTACAACTATTCTTAGTACTTTTAAGTTTTAATTGTACATGTCAAACCAGTTCTAGTTAAGGTATCATCACCCATAATTTATGAATGCCAAGAAAATTTCCTCCATAAGGAATGTGAGACTGGTGTTGTTGGACATCACAACTCATTCTCTTTATATAAAACTCCGATGTCCATATTAATCCATTGTCCATAAAATATTGTGGACTATATATTTGTATATGGCTTCATTTGGAATTTGAATATCATCATGGAAAGAAAAGACTGCTTTGAAACCCGAAAAGTACTAAGAATGAAAATTTCAAGAAAATAGAAAGAAAAATGAAAATAAAAAGAAGAAAATTTAAAATTAAAATATATATATTTTAATTTATCAAATTAATTCTATATGTTTTTTCAAACTCATTTTATTTGTTTTTTCTATTATATCGATTAAGAAATTTTAAAATATGAAATTTGAGGAATTTTTATTATATTTTTAGCTGATCTAAACCAAACATGAGAAAATAATTTTCCCCTTAATATTTTTTTTCTTTCTATGGTACTTTTCGTGTTCCAAACGAAACATAAAGAAAATGATTTTCTCTCGTGTTTGGTTTCATCAGAGAAACTATAAAAGAAATTCAAATTTTTAATGATATTTGCAATTTCTTAGTCCTTATATATTGGGAGAAAAACAAATAAAATTAGTTTAAATATACCTATAGAATTAATTTATTAAATTTAATCTTATTTTTTATTTTCCTTTAAAATTTTATTTCCTTAATATATTTCGGGTTCCAAAATGAGACTATTTAAACTATTTGTTTTGATGAAATTGACTTTAATATGTTATATATATATATATATATATATATATATATATATATATATATATATATATATATATATATATATATATATATATATAGCTGGAGTCAAAATGATCTAAATGGGCCAAGCCCATTCGGACTGTGGGTCAAATCGACCCACTTTATTCTGCCGCCATACCTCAAATTCCCCACCCGCTTATACAAAAGCCGAGGGTTAAAATAGGTCAAAACGGGTCATAATATTAAAAAATGATCAAATATATATTTTTCTAATTTTACCATTCTTCAAATAAAAAATAAACAAATAAACAAATCATTAATAATAATTGGTTATACACAAATAATAATTACTATATAAAATAATGGATCTAGACAATATAATTAATAAAAGACAACAAACCATATAAATAATAAAGGACACCAAATACATTTGCTTTAGAGGAAATAGAGAAGATAATTATCGTTGATTACAGTCATATGGTTGAGACATGTAACAACTTAACACCACTAAATATGAGAATATATTTATATAAAAAAAAAAAAATAGAGAAGAACCAAGAAATCATTAAGGAAAACAAGGTTCTATCTAATTTCTGTTACCCACTACCCCCACTAACTCCGCACTCATCAATCAACAGACAATCAATACCAATCTCACGCTAAACTATTTGTCCCTTTCATAAGAACCTAAGGCCACGCCGGGCTATCAAGAAAATATAGCAAACTCCTCAATCGATTCGTCTCCTATCTTTGAGTTTGCTCTTCAAGTCCTGTCTCCTTCTTCCAGTTGGGAACAAGACGCCATCGATACCTGAACCAAGACAACGGTCGTGTAAGATCAAAGTTGTCAATAGACAAGGAAGAAGGCGATGGGGAGAGGCTACAACAATTGTTGTCGAGGAGATGCAATGAGGATAGGAAGAATGAGGGAAAAAGGCAATGGAGATCGCAGTCGACATCACACGCCCGAGATGCGTGGACGCTTAAAGGCGATCGTGGTTAGATCTGGGAATAAGGGTAGGACCGTAGGGCGAGGGTTTAGGAAAAAATCTCAATATATATATTCTTTTTCAAAATGATAATAACAAACAATCGGGCTAGCCCGATCCTAACCCAGATGGGTTATGGACCAATTCGAGCTAAGACAATAGGCTCGGATTCTATTCGAGCCACTAATTTCATGGTCCAGCCCTCCAAAATATCGAGACAAGGTGAGCCAATCCACCAAACTGAACCCATATTCTCAGCTCTATATATATACTCTCGATAGTAAGTAGACGAGATTATCTTATTTTGAATCACCAAGGAACTATTATGAATATTTTTTCCTCAGGATGGATCCCATATGCATGCATCTCCCCCCAAGATGGATCACATGACCAAATTTGTCGTGTAACAGCAAAGGACACGAAAGATAACCTCGAGGAAATGAAGGAGGTTGTGACCTATTTACATGTAACGACCTAAACTAGTCTCACTAGTAGAAAAAAAAATACAATTTATGACCCTTGATTCCTTCATAATTTAAAAAAGTGTCAAGGAATTAGGCAATCTTGGACACCTAGTACTTTAATATATCACCCTTATTCTTGAAGTGCTTTAAAAAGTGTTAAGGAATTAGGCCACCTTGCAACTTGGTACTTATATTAGATTTAATAATGCTTTTCAGATATCTCTTAGATACTTATATTATAACTTGGTACTTATATTAGATTTATTGATGCTTTTTCAGATATCTCTTAGGGTACTTATATTAGATTTATGCACTTTATCATATGAGCCCTTGATTCCTTGATGCTTTGAAAAAATGTTAAAGAATTAGGTAAATCTCGAAACTTTGTACTTATATTAGGTTTAATGATGTTTTCTCAGATGTCTCTTATGTACTTGTTTTGTGCCTCAACTCTACCAAAATTACCAAAATTTTGCCACGTAGCAATCAATTGCTATCGTCACTACCATAATCAAAGTATCGGAGCAACTTCCTTTTTAGGCATGCAGGTTTTTAACATATAACCAGCTAATATTTCCCTTATGCTTATTAGATCCTCCTTCCAATTGGATAATATTGCATGCAATCATGGGTAAATCTACTAGGTAGCATTATCGTAATAAGAAGCATGTTTGAAATAATATCACAAAACTGAATAATATTTCTTAAAGATTAAGCCGCTTGCTTTTAAAATTCTCATAACTTATCGTCGAATTTTTAAAAGCTCAATCGTAAATGAAAATATTCATTTTTCTATCTCAGAAAGTCATTTTCCACAAAAATAAGAAAACTCAATCATCATTCAATGTACAAGAATCAAGCACATACACTACTACAGTGAATCGATAACTTTAGGGTTTGGGATCAAAGGGGCCCCATTCCTAATTCCTAGCCGTTTATTTTTTCAATTCTCAAATCTCGTCTTCATTTAAAAATTAACAGTATTGCGAGACGAGAAAATTCTCAAACTCTCCCTGCTTACATTTTATTTTTGCTTTATTTTTAAATTTTAATTTTTTTTATATTTGCTTTTTTTATTTTATTATATTAAAATTAATATTTTTCATAAAAATAAAATATTATGAATTTTTATAAATTATTTATTTAAAAAACATTATAATAATAATTATTATTTATATTAAAGTATAAAATAAAATAATAGTAAATATTTTTAAAATATAATCAAGGGGCTTATTATTATTATTTTGATATATGGTTCATATTGCTTCATTCTGTCCGTTCGTCGAAAATCTAAAAATCTCGTTTCGAGCTTACTCAGAACTTATCACCTTAAAATCGAAAATTCGCTGTCTCTTAATTCGACTAAACTTTTTTAAAGTTATTTAAATTTTATAGACGAATTTAACAACAACTGTCATATCCGAGATTTAGAGAATTTTCTAAACTTCCCTGAACCCTTATGACAATTTATTTTATTAACATTTTCACATTTGTACTCCTAATTTTTCTCTGTTTACTGGTATAGCAATAATACTGGTCCATATCGGATTCGGTAAAAATAAACTCAAACCCATTAAAAACCCGATTAAAATTAAATTAAACATGTGCCATTAAGAAAGGCAAGGATGTTAACCTAAAATACCTGTCTGGTATCCCTACTCACTACCTAATGTTAAAAACAAACAATCCTAATACTTTAATGACAAGACTATTCAAACAGATAAGCTCAAAAGCTCCACAGCATGGTTAAACAACTGAATCCTTGGTCTCCTTTACTTCTGACTAATGCTGCCAAATTCACATAAAATAAGAGGAGAAAGTTCCTTTAATACATAGGTAAAGACATCTTTCAATCTAGTAGACATATTTTAAAATCGAAGGGTCTTTAGGTTTACATCAAATGATATCTATATACTGGATTAAATCATATAAATCAGACGTAGCCAATCATTAATCTCTACACGCTTGTTTTATTCGACCTATAACAAGTGTTTATACTTTCGACCTTATAATCCCACGACACAATATCCATATAGTGATTGTTTCATATCTTATATCGAATATAAGATAAAGCTTTATATCACTATATAACACGACTCATTCTCAACTTATCAGACGTTGCTTTAAAATCGGCGACTCTGCGCTTAAAAACGATAATATCTTATACGATTCGACGGATCACTATAAATGTTGTTTTCACTCTACCGCTGATTTCGCTTCATACTTGGCTAGACTAGTGAAGCTAAACAAAATTGAAAGGTTCATTCTAGAATATATTTCATGGATGGATAGGTTGTTTTGGGGAGGATAGAATTAGTAAGATGGTATCCCAGATGAATCAATAGCATATGGATTGAGGCCTTAGTTTTTTAGTTTTTATTTAGAACTATAATTTGTGGAAATGGACTACCAAGGGGAAAAATGCAAAATTATTATAAAGAATGACCTTCATAATTATTATAAATTATAGATAGTGCTGCACTAATTATAATTTTCTACACAAAGTCACACACGTCAATTCATAGACACAAAATATCTTAAAATCCGAAACCACTAAGTTTCATGGTGATAGTATAAATAGAAGAATAACTTGTTAGATTAATTTATTAATTATGTATTAAATATGATGATATTATAATTTTAATTATGTAATTGTATATATATTAATTATGAGTTATTTAAGGATGATTTAATATTAACTAGTTGTAAATTCATGATTCTTTTTTCTTGTTTTGGTAAGTCTATTGGATTAAAATCTACTATTTTCGCTTATATATTAGTAAATAAAGTCTTAGAATTTTACTATAAATGTTTAGAACATATTTTTTGGAAAGAAGAAAATATTCATCTTCAACTTAGTATTTTTTTTGTATTTAGTTCTTTGTATATTTAAGAGATTATAATGACAATCAATACTCTGTAGACTCATCAAAATATATTATTTATCCAATACAATTAATATGTTTTATTTTTTCAATAAAATTATTTTATAATATATTTATTAGATCCCTTTAATTATTTTTTAGATTAATAAATACTCTAATTTTTACAAAATGATTTAAAGTAATTAGTATCATAACAACTTTGATTAACGTTGGCTTTAAATTTTATTTTTCATATTTTTTGGGTTTGATTCATATATTTTTTTTCTGTATTTTAGCATTTCCTAGCTTTGTCTTCTTTTCTTTTGTCGCAGCCTTCAACTATAAGGAACATCAAAGATTTCTTTTTTTCAATTGATTTTAAAAAAATAAAATAAAATAGGTTTGATGTATGATCCGTTTTGCCTTAGAATATAAAACTTATATTTTTTTTAACTGCCATAAATATATATGATGAGAATTAGATTTGAGAATCAGATTTGAGAATCATATCTGCGTGTAACTGTGTTCACTTCTTGATAAATAAAATTTAAAAGAAAAATCAAAAAAGTGCTTAATTGTGATTGACGGAAAGTGAAAGGCAATATGAATCAGATTTCAATACTATACTTTTTCCTTTTTTTTTTTTAACTAATATTAATGTCAGTTTTAAGAATTATATATATATATATATATATATATATATATATATATATATATGAGTATATATATATATATATATATATATATATTAAAACAATGAAACAAATTGTTTCTTTTAAATGGTCTCTTTGGTAATTCTTTCCTGGATAGATTGAATTTTTTTTTTATCTTTTATTCCATTGATTACTGAAGGCTTTTTTGAGGAAAAAAAAAAATAATGAAATATTCATTGATTTTATTTATTAATCTTTTTTTTTTTTTTTTTTTTAAGATTATTCATGAGGATATTTTTGGAAGTCAAATTTATATTTACGCCACTTTTACATGACTATCCCATTAAGTATAAAATTTGTTTAGAACAAAATTTAATTTTAACCCAATTTTATAATATTTTTATTATTTCCTTTTTTATATATTGTTTTACAATTATGTTTGTGCTATTGTCATTACTTATAGCATCATATTATGAATAAAATTACTTTCTTGCATTTGAGTAAAATTAAGAAATACAAATACTTATAAACTTGCTCTCATGAGCTCGAAAGATGCTCTGCATTATTCTTAAAATTGATGCTATTAAATCGTTATTTTTTCCTGCCTTTTGCATATCAATTTTGCTAAGATCCATACACAGATAATAAGTCAGTTCAATCAATGACTTTATTATTTACAGATCGCTTTGTTTAATACAGATTTCACTAAAATGTCGCGAACCGTATAATTTTACTTATCCTATCGTTGGAAATTTATATATTTAGTTGATGTCTAGTGAATTGCTTCTACCTCGCGTATGAGCCTTTGTATTTTATGTGACTTAAGATCTCAAAGTGACCACTTTTAAGGTCATTTGGTGTCAAGAACTGAAAGCACTTGTGTCGCCTTGCTTTACATGTATTTTTGACATTGCTCTCTTGTTTATTTTTAAGCTTTGAGCTTTCCTCAGTTTTTTGTCATCACGAGTCTTAATGGGACTAATTTCAAGCAATTGGTCAAATCTCTCATGATGAATTTGACGATTATGAAACCGTCCTCGGCCAGTTTGAACCTCCTCCAAAACCCATTGCTAAGAGTTCTAAGGCGAGTAAAAATCCTATGAGGATCGAGAGATTCTACGGTTGTTGATAATCATGAGAACCATATATGACTCTATTTACGGTAAAGCCTTCCCAAGCATCGGTAGAATGCAAAGGTGTTCTTGGATGTCATGGTAAAAATACACAAAGCCAAGAATTTGTAAGAATTTAGCTTTTGAATACTCTTTACTCCATTTTCATATAGGACAAGTGGGGTGCGAGGACACATTGATAAAATATTAGTTTGTTACAACAAGATTAAGACCATTGATATGAAGTTTGACTCAAATTATGTTGTTTGATTGATAATGGGGACTTTGCCTTTCACATCGACAAGATATTGCCCAGCTATAACGCTTCGTATGAGTACTCCGACTACTTAAGAGATGACTGTAATCCTCACCAAGTGAGTGAGGAGGATGGGGTTAAGGGAAGGTCCAGAGTATTTCTATGGTGACTACCCAAGGCAAGTGCTAGTCTTCCAAAAGAGAAAGTATCCTTATAATACAAATTCTTCCAATGAAAAGCATGTCAAGAAGCAAAATATCGTGTCAAGTGTAATGCACAAGAATGTGTCTTCATTTCTAATGCCCCCAAGAACGAGGGTCAAGGAAAATGCAACTATTGCCATGGTTTAGCATAAGAAGATAGATCGCAGTGAAGTCAAGGTCGCTCAAGAAAATAAAGGTGATGATAAGCAGGTGTCCAACTAGTCAGGAGTAGTACGTGTTCATGGGAAATGGCACAAGAGTTCAAGTTGTTTCTTTAGGAATTATTAGATTGCATCTTAATATAGAAAAATTTATTTTTTTGCAAAATGTGGCGTTCATACCCTTTATTAAAAGAAATTTAATATATGTATCTATTTTGGATAGACTTTGATATAATTTTCTTTCGGGAACTCGAAAGTTAATTTATATCGAGACTCTTTATTGATTGGCCATAACACTTTATGAGAATCTTTTATCAGACAGTTGTTTAGCTTGATTTCTTTTCCCACCGCACATCAAGTATAGGACCAAGCATCAGATTAGAAGAAAAGTCTTCTATTCTTTAATTAGCAAAGGAGTCATATTTTAAGAATAGAGAGATTAATTAAGGATGAGATTCTTCCTGATTCCTGATTTCGCTTGACACTACAGGCCTAAGTTCTGTTCTAAGACTCCATATGAAACACAACAACTGTATGTTTGGCCGTCACTACCACGCTTGGGGCTACAAAGTGGAAGTGAGACTATACAACCCGCAATCCAAGAAACTTGATCCAAAGACCATCAACAGGTACTTTATTGGTTATTGTGTGGGATCAAGAGGTTCCAAGTTTTATTGTCCGTCGCACACCACCAGAGTGATTGAGCTATCTATTTTGAGGATGATATCGGTACAAGCCAAGGACCAAGAAAAATTGTGTTGAAGGAACATCTAGTTTTTATTCATGTGCCTATTGCCTGGTCCGATTCTAGCCTTGTTGTTTACTAGCATCTAATAGCCACTTCGATAATAAACCAATCGAGGGAAGTAAACTCTGTAAGCTCCAGTAAAATCCATTTATAATCTAAAGGTGCTTCCGTGATAATGGTATCTCAAGTTTGATGCAGTTTGTCACTACCAAGGAGAATATCTTCAACAATGCATACATATGAAGGTTATCGGGAGCAAATACATATTCTGGTTTTATATGTTGATACGATATTTTGTCGCAGCCAATGATATCGACTTGTCGTTGAGACAAAGGCATATTGTTTAGCCATTTTTATATGAATGATCTTGGGGAAGCATCTTATGTCTTAGGCATACAAATACTTCCACATAGACTTAGTGGCATTCTGAGATTGTCTCAACAGATGTATATTGAACGCATTCTGAAAATGTTCACTATGCAATTATGTTCTTCTGATAAGGCACCGATTATAAAGAGTGATAGATTTTCCAAAGGTCGTGGTCCTCATAGCAATGATATCGAGAGAGATTAGATGAAAGTAATCCCTATTCTTCAGCCAGGTAGCCTGACGTACGCCAAGTATTCACACGCCCGATATTAAGCTGCGGGTTGGCGTGTTGCAGTACTGGAGTGATCCCGCCGTGCCATCGTGCGTAAATAAGAAAGTTTCGAGATATCTTCTTAAGGTACCATGATCTCATGTCACATATCGCATCCCGACGCCTCAGGTGGTT
Organism: Tetrastigma voinierianum; assembly: GCA_016808115.1. Classification (NCBI taxonomy): domain Eukaryota; kingdom Viridiplantae; phylum Streptophyta; class Magnoliopsida; order Vitales; family Vitaceae; genus Tetrastigma; species Tetrastigma voinierianum. The sequence goes on along the minus strand of JAEQBH010000246.1, from coordinate 16,492 downwards.
GGTTTAGTGATTCCGATTTGCGCAAAGCAGTGTGATGGCTAAAAAAATGCACTTCGTTATATCTTACGATGGTCAAGGAGCTATTTCGCGGAAAAGCATCGCTGCATATCGGCAACTTTCTTACTACAGGCAAAATATAGCGCGGCGAGGCTACTTGTCATGCAATATGAGGTTAGCGGAACTTCATTTCGCGAGGTTATCTTACTCCATTTCAAGATCGCTGAAATTGTTTTGTGATACTTGGTCAGATCTTTCTCTAAGAACACTGGGTGAAGACTTCTCGCCAAGACATCGGGAGAATGTACTTTGTTAAAGAGAAAGTTGCGTAGTCTCAATATTCTTTTAGTTGCTGAGCACACGCCTATGACTAGCATGTTGGTAGACCCACTAACCAAAAGCTTACCTATTTGTGTGTTACAAGAAAGTGTCACTTGCATGGGATTGTTAGGAGCCTCAACTCTTTGTTTTAGTATGAGTTTTACCTTTCTATATATTTTGTAAGCAAAACTCATGTTTTTCATTATTACATGCACATTTTGACTTTTGTCGTTATCTTATGATTTTGTATCATTTTCATCGAATGAATGACATAATGATGTTTTTCTTTCTATTGAATCAATGCTTTTGTCATTGTAATGCTTCTAGATTAGTAGCGCCTGATTATATATAATTTATGCATCCTCTCACGTATTAATTATATACGATCGGGTTATATTTACGTAAGTCTTCTTTTTTATGTAAGCATTTGAGTTATGATTTTTGGGATTAGCAATGTTCCGATTATGCATACCCTATATATCCTCTCGATATTGTTAATTGTATATGATTAGTTATGGCTATCTAAATTTATTGAGAAAGAATTTGAGTTATTATTATACTCGTCTAAGTGGGAAAATGTTAGATTAATTTCTATTAATCATACTAAGTATAATCATATTACAATTTTAATTATGTAATTGTGCATGCGAATTATGGACCGTTTATGGGATGATTTAATATTAACTAACTAGCTATGGGCCCATAGTTCTATCTTTTCCCTTGCTTTGGTAAGCCCATTAGACCAAAGCACAATTGTTCACTTATGCTCTATATATATAAGTAAATAGAGTCTTAGGATTTTACACAAAGGTTTGGTAAAATACACTTTAGAGAGAAGAAAATATTCATCTTTAACTCTAGCCTTTCTTTGATTTCATCTTACAGATTTTACTAAAGGCAACCAACAATTCTAAATCCATGTCGTGATGTTATTTTTCCAATATAAATTAATATACTTTAATAAGCTAATAAAGCTTATTATTTTATAATGTATTTATTGGGTCCTTTAATATATATATATACTTGATATCCATTGACGTTTTATCTCCTTTAGGTTCTTGAGTGGTATAAGCAATTTAGGAGTTATGGGCACAGCCCCTTTTCCTTTTTTTTTCCAATACTTTTCAAATAATATATTTTAAATCATTTTAAGAATAGTACAAATAATGTAAGTTATTTGAAGAAAATCAATCAGAGGTATTTGGTACAACTTGTTAAAGTTTATAAAATCTCCCATAGTTTTCTTTACTTTTCGCTTGTATCCCATGCATGAGAATGGCTGAAAAAACACTAAAATTATAAATAAATAAAAATAAAAATAAAGGGAGTATAATAACAGAGGCAGAATACATGGATGTATCATCTATGGATGCCAGATAGCTGTGCATTACCAGTAGATTGAATGGATTCAGAGCTGGACCATGCGCCCATCACCATTATCATTTTTCCTTTTTCACAGGGTATGGATTATGGATAAATACTAATGTCACGTGCTTGAAGATACATTTTGAAAAGGAATCAATACCATTTTTTTATTTTTTTATCAAAATCAAATTGAAAATTAAATATAATTCGTTTCTAATAAAATGGAGTTATTTATGGTAATATTTTACATCATAAATGGAAAAGATCCTTATTCAAATTTAAAATGTATTATTTCCCACTTGTAAATCAGTCAATGTGTTTTAAAATAAGATGTAATTCAAAGTGAATAAATGTTAAAAAAATGTCATCTAATTTTTTTTAAATGTATTTCTGTTGTAGAATTATTCATAAATAAATAACTATTTTTGTTGTCACGATGGGTAGTTATATCATTGGTCACTTTACTTTTTTCACGTATTTTTGTGGGCACTACCGATACAGCGACAAAGCTTCGATCCAAAGCTCATTATATCAAATCATTCATCAATATTGACAAATCTTAAATCTTGGGTGATTCTAAAGATTTTTCGATTACTAAACATGTAAACCTCAACCAATACTCCAAATATCATGGCCATCTTCTGCTTTTATCACTTTCAATCTACGTTTCTATCGATTTTATTACTAACCTGAACCAATAAATTTATCCATTTTCAGAAAAAAAAAAAAACTATTTTTAATTGAAAAATAATTGTTTTTTTACATAGTTCTAGAAATAGTAATAATCAAAACATGCTTTATTTATGGAAAATATAGCAATAATAATGTTGGCAAAATGCTGACATTCCCATCCACTATGACGCATCAAAGCATTTCCTAGTACATAGGCTTATCCGATTAGATTATCCCACATCGAAAAGATACAGAAAATCAATTGGCTCCAGCATGGGTGCATGGGAATATAAAATGAAAAAGCAACACCTTGTTTTCCTCGTCATCTTTGCACCTTCAATGATATATGACTATGAGGAATCTTTTTCTTTCTGTTTTTTTTTTTTAATATATTAATCTCATCTTTTGCTTTTTAAATGCATTCTGCCTTTTATTTGATAATACTTTTTTACTTTGGATCGTGCATATATTGAAATGGATTTAGACATGAAACGTGCTTGAATGTTCTATTTTTTGGGGGGTGCATGAGGAAGTGGCAAGTTGGTTTTCTGTTTTTTAAAAATGTTTTTTAAAATGTCAAAGAACATCATTTTGGTTTTATGTGTTCATTATGTTTAACAAAACAAAAAAATTGGGGGTCATAAGTGTTTTTCTTGTTCATTTTGTTTTCCAAAACAAAAAAGGGCAAAAGCATGTCTAGTTCCTACTAAAAATTGTTGTTTCTTAAAACAACGGGCACAAAGAAAAACATTAAAAATAAGTTTCGGCTGCATTTTTTTGTTTCAAAAATACAATAAACAATAAATTCAAATAACAAAAACAATTTTCAAAAAACATCAAAATAATGTTTTTTATGTTTTTAGAAAATGTTCTTAACCATTTTAAAAAACAGAAACCAAACGTGTCATTACAACTTCGTGGTTGGAAAATGTATTTAGCATTAAATGTCATTTTGATATCATTAATGGAATGTGGCATAAATTTTGAGTCATGCCTATCATAGATATGTGAAGTTACTTGATATAGAGATTCATTTTATGAGCTGTTTTCTTCATTGAAGTGAGAGCATAACATAGATGATCAATGTTAATTGCCAAAATTATCTTTTTTCAAATATCTCGTATAAAAATTTTCAAAGACGTAATATTATTTTATTATGAACTTCACATCAAATTAAGGTTAGATATTTTTCATTTATTCTCAAATGATATATATTAACTTATTAAATATGCTTTCAACATTTCTAAAAAATTCGTTCTAATGTTTCTTTTTAAAAAAAATGAGATAAATTTATTGATTCGTATTAGCAATACAAACGAATCAAAAATGTTTAGAGGATAACACAACATCTAAATTAATAACAAACGACGGGCTCAACGCTCCCATGATATTCGATAATCCAAAAGCGCTAGACAAACAAGATTCTAGATTTGCACCATATTGATGAATAAAATTTGATATAATTGAACTTTCCTATCTAAATTACCAACGCGAAAACCCACGAAAAAGTCAATCTTCGACAACACAACTACCCAACAGAATAAAATGACGATAAAACACGCGCGAACACGCTCTAGCGACGTAGACAATCCATAATAATATGAAAAAAAAACAAAGAAAAGACAAAAGCAAACTTAACCCACGTTAAAACTACTTTATCAAAAAAAAAAAACTTAACCCAAGATAAACAACACAAGAAAATAACGATGATAAAATTTATCAACCCCTCTCTAACGAACAAAGGCTTGAAAAAGATAATAGAGAACAAGGGAGGTGGGGGAGGCTTAGATTGACATTGACTTAGGAATGTTTCTTATTAGTGTTTAATAAATATTTCTAATGTTTCCAAAAATATTTCCAAAAAATCTAAAAATTCTTCTTAGAAAATAATCCGAATAAGAATATTTCCAAAATAACCTACTCCTGGGAACTGAATTCAAAAAGTGACCCATTGAGTTGGACTATACATAACCCTCTTAGTCTTTCTTATTTTATTTTATTTTTTTATATTAAGCACTTAGCTTTTACTAGTGACATGCCAAGGAAACCTAAGTCAAGAAGGTATGAAAAAAGTGATAGGCCCCATTATCAATTTAATTGAACTACCTAGATTTTCCTTTGGGTTCTCGACTAAATTAAGAAACTACTTGACATTGCTACTTAAAATCCCAATCTTGAACTCTTATCCTATCAGAAGCGTAGTTTAAAAACTATTATAAGATTCCAATTTCAATTTATTTAAAAAAATTAAGACTAAAAGACTAAACCGCGCGATGATAAGTAGAAACTTCCAAGCTTGAACTTGTCCGAACAAAACTGTAGGTGAAAACCATGCGATGGTCCTTACCACCGATGAAAAGATAACCAAAAGACCAAACTGCGCATCCCTTGATTCGTAAAAAAACATTTGATAAAAGGTCCAACAAATTTTTGGTATGAGGTTTTATCTAACATATGCAGCACTCAAAGTTTATTTGCTCATAATTGGCTATAAACCATTTATCAAATATTTTTCCCTCTTTATCAAATATTTTTTAAATCAGAAAACCTAGTCTTCGTTTCAAGTTTTTTTAATCTTAAATTTTTCAAATAAATTGAAATTGTGATCCCATACATAATTTTCCCGGATAAAGTCCAAAGTAAACAGATGTCAAAATAAATAAATAAATAAAAATTAAACACCCTAAATTGGCCCAATGGGACTTGGGGCCTCTCCCTTCTCGAATGTACTGTGAATATTCTATCAATTGAGCTACACATTAGACTGCAAATCGGACTCTTATATCGGAATAAATGTAGTAGTTGTTAAATTTGAAAATTGGCATTATAACTTTTTAATTTTAATTCGTTTGGTTGAAAATAGATATGAAATTTTCTTTACGACTAAACCACGAAATCAATCATAATAATCTCATTTATAATGATTATTGTTGACTTTCTCTATATACATATTTGAATCTTTGTTCTTACTAATGTTTTCTAATTTTTGTAGAATATAGATAACCACTTGATCTTTATATAATATAAAGGATAATCAATTTAAAAATATATAAAATTAATTTATTAAATTTAAATCCTTTTTTTGTTATTTTTTTTTCTTTTTTTTCCTTTCTACTTTTCTTTTCTTTTCTTTTTCTTAAATTTAAATAAATATACTTTCAAACGCATTCTAAATATTACAGTAATAGATCTCTAATTAGGCTATAGAGGCTAGATTAGGTTATCCAATTTTTAACGATCATCGATAATAATAACAACCATTTAGTTTGGTTATTAGACAAGAAAATAAAAAATCTAATATAAATAAATTTAAATTTCAAAAAAGAGAAACAAATTATTTAACTTCAATAATTTTTTATGTTAGTTTTTTAAGGCTTCGTTCCATTCTAAAAAATATTAAAAAAATAAAAATGTTTATATATATGGTTTTTAATATTTGATCAATTACCCTTAGTCTTGACTCCAATAGTAAAGGACTGTGATGGACATAAAGAGAATCAAGATCGAATTTTTATAAGAACATAAAGTACTACAACTTAATGTCCAAAAATGAATATAAGTCAAAAAAACTTTTTGATTGAAAATAGGTAAGAAAATTAACCAGAAATTTACATATTTTAGAATTATTTAGTTTTTAAAATAAGTGAAATAAATTTGAAGAAATAAATTCTTTGAATTTTATTTTTATTTTCCCTAACTTTATTTTTCTTTTAATTTTTTCTCTTTATTTTTTTCAAAATCTTTTTAAAAACCGAACCTATCCTAAATTTATCCTTTATTATTATTATTATTATTATAAGAACTAAAAAAACAATCATGTTCCAAGCTATATGCTTTAAAATATACTATGTTGATCATATTAGAGTACATTTAGGTTTCCTTTAATGGCTTTATGTTATTTACTCTTTTTGTCTTTATATATATATATATATATATATATATATATATATATATATATATATATATATATATATCAACTCTCTCAATAATAATGTTTCCTTTACAATATTTCAGACAAAGACCAAGCTTAATAGCAAAAAAAAAAAAAAAACTAACCCTAGCCGCTCGCCACCTCTTCCCATCATGATCCGATAACCCCGCCTATACTATTTCAATGGTCGCCGAGTCTTCTTCCACCACTGTCGCCATGCCCTCATCGCCCGATACCATGAACGGGACTAATATCTTCAATTTAATCGTTCAATGCCAATGCCCAACATCACTAAAACTCACAAATTACGATCAATTATTCCAAGATACAGCCCAATTCACGTCTCTCCTATTCGGGTATGATTTACTTGGCTTCGTAGATGGCTCAAACTCGTGTCCTTCGGCACTAATAACCCTACCCGATGTCGCATCCCCCTCCCCGAATCTAAACCAAACCCCTTCCGGCTCGTGACAAGACCAATTGCTTCTCAATGCCATCATCAAGTTAAATCAGACTCGCCACTATAGTAATTCATCTCTACCGCCACCACATCTCGCTTTGCACACTACTCAAAAGACGCGATGCTCTCTCCTTCGCTGCTCGCAGACCTTGGCTGGCCCCAATACAGATCGAACTATATGCAAGATGTCAAACACAATTTTGACTCTCTTGCCCTTATGAATGTCTCAATTGACTTTGATGAGCTCTCCATTCGTGTCTTAAACGGCCTTGGCCCAGCTTACTCAAACATATCTCATACCCTACAAGCTCAGGCAACTCTAGTTACTTTTGAGGAATTGTTTGAGCAACAACGTAGTTACAAAACCCAAATGAAAATTTTGGTTTCTTCGGCACCGCCCGCCTCCACTTCTCGCTATCGCTTTGTTACATTTGGTGATGGCCCTTCATCACATCGTCGACCGAACAACCATGGAGGACGGTACTGGCTTGTCGATCTCAACATGGCCCCTACTCGACACCCCCCCCAATACGAATTAATTTCCTCCCCACCTGCTCGGCGAATCCGTACTCCACCGACCTAACTAAGGCATAATCGCTTACCCGAGGGGATGTCAAATTTATTGTATATCCAGCACTATGCTCGGGCAAAGAGCAGTTATCCATCCACCCTATGACTCGCAATCCTTCCACCGCCTTACCCAAGCTCTACACCACCTTCAACGCACCCTATGCCCATACTAAAATCCGCGCTCCAACCTTGATAATTCTTCAGATTGGGTTGTTGATTCGGCAATTTCATCATGTGTCCACTACTCCCATTACTCGCCCTTCATGAGTCGTGATTACCGACCGTGTTCTTATTGGTGACGAATGTGTTTATTCCATGTACTACACCTAGCCCTTTTCACCCTACCTCTCTCCCTACCCCTCTACTATTTACCAATGTGTTACATGTGCCTATAATGTCTAAAAACCTCATTTCTGGGCTCTACCCTCGTAATTAATAACCTTATTAATGTCCTATTTTACTCTTTCTTCAAGTGATCATCACTAGGGTCACTATGGTTCATGACAATGTAGAGATCTGCCCATTACTCCGTCGAAGTCACCCCCTTTAGTCTTCCGCCCCAACTCTATTTCTTTAGTTCTACTGCTTTCTCCGCTATCTCCATGTGGAGATAGCTCTCCACAAGTCATTTGTCTTTACATATTTTTCGCAAATTCTGGGTTGTTTGAATATTTCCTTCCGGGACCTTTATGCTCATTTTCTTGTACTCTATATAATATTAATAAAGCCACAAGTTACCTTTTGCAAAAATCAAGCACACTTTCCTCTCCTCTGATGTCATTTTTTCGTATGTTCAGATTCCTCACCCTGCCTCATCTCTCTAATGGTTTTAACTACTATGTTATTTTTGTCGATCACTACTCCAAGTATATCTAGCTTACCTACATGCCAAAATCGATGTTCATTCCACCTTTGTTTTCTTCAAGCAACTTGCTGAAACTATTTCACCACCGCCATTAAAATATTTTTTATAATAAATAATGGGGAGAATTTTTAGCCCTTCGATCCCCTCTCGAATCTACAAGATAACCCATTTCACTACACCCTCCCCCACACTCCTAAAAACATAATGGCCTTCTGAACACGACATCATTATATCACCGAAACGAAGTCTCACTTAATGCATGAGGCATTCATCCTCTCATCTTTCTATCGTATGAATTTGCTACGACCGTCTATTTAATAAATAGAATACCTAAAGTTCGGCTCTTTCAACCCTCAGTGTTATTCAACAAAGCTCCCAACCCGTCCCAAACTCCATGTCTTTTTGGTCAAGCTTGTGTTTTCCTAGTTGTGTCCCTATTCTTCCCTCAAACTCGATCCCAAATCCAGTCCTTGTGTCTTTCTTGATTACTCCCTCACTCAAAGTGTCTTTTCTCTGCTAATCTCTACCAAAAATCTTTGTGTCTCACATACCACTTGCAAATGATCCGCATACCCATCACTGAATGACACCCATCCCACTCATCAACATCTACTCCACCCCGCCCCACCCCTTACCCATACCACCGCCGAGCTTCAATCTTAATTGCTTCCTTCATCACCAACACCCCACCCGTCCTCCCATCGAGCTGCCTCTCCCCTACCCATACCTCCGAGCTCACCCGAACTACTCCCTTCATCACCAACACCACTACCCCCGTCTTCCGCCAACTCTGTATCCCCGACTCGCCATACCATTCTGGCCGGCTTCTCCACATGCTAGCCTGCTCAACCGACCCTCCTTCCCAATCTCCCTCACCTGGGGTCGCTCTCCCTCTCCCCCACTTAACCTTCATCCCATGTAAACCCGCTCTAAAATTTTCATCCTCAAACCCAACCCGAAATATGGCCTCACCACCTTCATTCCACCTGTCACTGAACCCTGCACTATCACCCAAGCTCTCCGCATCCCGCGGGTTCAAGAGATGTGAAGAATATGATGCCTTATCCCGAATGCAAGATCAGACTTGGCCCCGGACGTGGGCAAAATGTAATGGGCAACAAATGGGTGTTTCGCATTAAACAAAATCCCAACGGCACTATTGCACGGTATAAAGCTCGCCTTGTTGCTAAAGGCTTTCGCCAACAATCGGCCATTGATTTTCACGAGACTTTCAATCCTGTGATAAATCCCATCACCGTTCATACTGTGCTTAGCATTGCACTCGCAAGTGGGAAATTTTCCAACTTTGTATCAACAATGACTTTCTCAATGGGCATCTTACAGAGGAGGTCTATATGGCGCAACCACAAGGCATGTGAAATGTTCATTATCCGCATCATGTTTGTCGTTTACACAAGTTATTTACGCTCAAACAATCTTCGGCTTGGTACTGCGTTCTACACTCTACCGCTTGAATTTTGTCACTTCCCGTTTAGACTTGTCCCTCTTTGTTTACTCTCGTGGTAATGCACTTATCTATTTCCTGGTTTATGTTACCCCTCCCTTGTCGACAATCTTATCGAGCAACTTGACTCTAAATTCTCCACAAAGCAGATCTGCGGGTGCTATCTTCTTCCGTGAGTCGAGGTTTTGGTCACTGACGTCTTCTACTATCTCAAAGAAAAGTATGTGTTTTATTGATCTTCGAAAGCAAACATAAATATGTTCAACTCCAAACCTCGCTCACCCCAAATTGTCGCCGCAGTCTTTAACTACTATAGATGGTTCGACGCTGGTAAATGCTACCATAAATCATTGCGCGCTGGTGGTTTCCAACATCTTCGATGGTCAGCCCAAATATTTCCTTTGTCGTGAATAAACTCTCCTGCCATGCATGCGCCTATCCGAGCATCATTGGGGAAGCGATCAAACATCTACTGCTATTTTAATGGTACGATCCCTTGGTATTCTAGCTTGCAAACACTTCCCGACATTGCACTCCGCCGATGCGACTAAGCTAGTAACCCAAATGATCATACCTCCATCTGAAAGCTTTTCTTATTTTCCTTAATGCTAATTCAATCTCCTAGAGTTTTACAAAGCAATATTGTTGCTCGCTTCTTCCACCGGTGTTGAATATCGCGTACTATATTAAGCAATGTTTTTAATTGCACTGTGAAATCGTTGTTGTCGGAACTTTGCACGCTGCGCTGCGCCCACTGCTCTCGCATAACCCATCACTATTCCTCTAATCTATTTTCACACGATGAAACATTTTTTGTAATTGATTATCATTTTGTTCGTAACCTGGATAAATTGTCTGAGCTGAGGGTTGTTCATGTCTCAACTAGTGATCAACTTGATGATGCTCTTATTAAACCTTTATCTCAATCTCACCTTTTTATTTTATATAACAAGATTTGTGTTATTTTTAGCACACCGTCTTAAGAAAGTATATTAGAGTATATTTAAGGTGTTTTTTTATTGGTTTCATATATTTTCTAGTTTCTAACCAACCTCTCTCTCCCCCTATGACTCATCAAACATCAAATTCATCAACTGCTACACAACAACTTTGTCATCCTCAAAAATAACTAAAAAATAGAAATTTTTAAAAAATAAAAAGTGGGTAAAATCACAACCTTAGGACCTGGGTGGTTACTATTTTTGAAAATTGAGAATATTTTTTGAAAATATAGAGAATTATTTTGGTGAGCCTTATGAAAATTATCAAGAGCTTAAATTTGGGTGATTTTTATGTTTTTCATGTTTTTATAATAAACAATAATTTTTTAAATTTAGTATTTCATGTGTTTTTCATGTTTTTTATAATAAACAATAATTTTTTAAATTTAGTATTTCATGTGTTCTCCAAATTTTCCATTTCTATGATTTCCTACGTTCTATTTTTTGAAACAAAAATCAATTTTCAAAAGTTGTAACCGAACAAGTCTTTAGGTTTTCTTTTTTTTTTTTTTTTTGTTAAGTTGTAATATTTTGTCCTCATAAAACCTCGAAACGAGGATCTCTCGTAAACCTTCATCCCACCCACTTTACCACTTACCACTTAAGAGGGTTTTCTATTTTATAAATCATCTTTTTGTATTATGAGAATATTGCAAAATAAAATAGGGGGAATGAGAATGAAGAATCTACTTTATTGTATGGTAAATTGAGGTAACCAAACTAATGTCATCAAATCATATGATGACGTTTTCATGGCATAATACATGGTAGATAATACATAAGACAGCATGAAGTGATGGGGAACAACCCCCATTACGTGACTAAATATTTTATTGTACTCCAAACACTTGGAAACAACCATTAAATCATAACAAGCAGTTCTAAAGACACAACTTTCCCAGGAAAATTCCAACTAGAAAATATCATCCCCACAACTCTTTGGGAAGAATGGATTGGCTTATGGTTTCCAGAGGATGGTTTTGACCATGGAGGTAGGACCACATATGATCCATGTTTGAAGCAGGCCTTCTGTCCTCAAAATATCCCTTCCCTGCTTTCTCTGTATCTCTTCCAACTCTAATGGAGGCTCCCCTGTTTGCCACTCCCTGTCAAACATGATCAACCATGATCAGCATCTTGAAATCGCAGTTGATAACCACGGTTTTAAACTTTTCAAAAAGTTAAAACCGCGGCTCTACTGCTTAGTTTAAAGCTAAAACCGTTATTTAACTGCCAGATTATTTCAACACATATTACAATAGGATTTTTTTTCACGACTACTAAGACTCAAAACCCAATTTCGGAAATTTGATATCCCATCAATTTTTGGTATGATTTTGACAAAAATACCTTCTTTGTTTTATTACAAAAGTAAAACCTTCTTTTAAAACATAATGTAAATACATGAAACAGAAAGAAGCATTTTTGTCCAAAAAGGGCTATTTCTGAAGAAACATGGGATATGTTAGATTCACAAACCTTGTATTATTTAATATCTTTTACCCAAATATTATTCTTCTTCTTTTTTGAAAAAAAAAATTATTTTGGAACATCACTATCGGATAGAGTAATTTTTACCCATAAGAATGTGTTGATGTCTGCAGTTTCATGTCGTCCGGTTAGACGGCGTTCATTGCCTTCTCCATAAGCTGCAATGTGTTCCTTATGCCTCAGACCAAGCTTTTCAATGGCTTTTTTGATGACAGAATAACCTCCATCTCTTCTCATGGTGTTGGTGCTGTAATTTGTGTGAGCTCCAGCTCCATTCCAATCACCCTGGTGACGAAAACCCTCCCGAAAAAATGTTAGCCAAATTCTAGCCAGAAAGTTTCTATCAATCCAAAATGATGACAAACAAACAATCTAACTCTGATAGGCTTTAGGATCAAAGAAACCACCACCCCAGCAATTCCGTAATCCCCTGTTTCAACAAAACAGAGGATAAGCAAGATGACTAAAAACCTGAGAAATCATCCGATTCAACAGACAATAAGAAGAGGAGGATTCAAGAAGAGGGTGTCTCATGGATACCAAGGATATAACGAGAGATCCATAATTCATCCCCTGCAGAGATGCCCACAGACGGTCCAACTTGGTACTCCCACTGTTCATTAGAATAACAAGTGTTTGAGCATAAATAAAGCAATAGGTAAAACTATATAATATATTCTTAATTGTACTATAGTGAATTGCAGAAGCCATGAAATTGTTATAGTTGTTTTACCTGGCCTGGCATCACTTCTCCATTGATTCCACTGATGTTGATTCCAGCATAAAGACAGGCTTTGTAATGTGAATCGACAATGTCCCGGCCCCAAGCTTTGTCAGCTCCGATACCACAGTAGTATGGTCCCTGTTTCATCCAACATTTGACATCACAATTACAGTAAAAAAAAAAACAGGAAACCAAGCTCTCCACCTTAAAAATACCAAATCACTGGTTTTCATTAAAGTATAAATCATAGAGAAAGTACTAGCTTCTTGAAGCTCAGATAATTTCTTTGGACCCAAAATCTATAACTTATATTATAGAAAGCTCTGCAACATATATATATATATATATATATATATATATATATATATATATATATATATATATATATTCATGCTTGCATATCATTATTGAGGTCCTAAAGACAAAATTAGATATGATTTTTAGAGATTTTGAAACAGTGAATGAGAGGGAAACAAGGAAGGATCTTACAGGATCCTCAACATCTATACTAATTAATGGAGAAAAGATTGACTGAAAACAGAGAAGGAAAACAGAGAAGGAAAACAAAGAGACCATTTAAAGAACTCAAAACATATATGTAACTTCAATGGTGATCACAAACTCGAAAAATACCCAAATCTATAGAACTGGTTATACCCCACCTAATTTTTTCAGTTGATCATTCCGTTTTACTGGAATTTTCTGATTTGTTAGAAAATTCCAAAAACAACATAACTGACGGTAACCATAACCGAAAAGAGACAAAATATGAGGAAAAGAGGGGGTTCATATACCTGGGGTCCAGGAAAATCCTCCCAGAGGCCAATTCATGGCCATTTTACCTCTTTCTGCAACAAAGTATACTCCTGCTCAATTCCAAACCTGTTTGTTTGGCAGCAAAATTGAAATGAGAAAACATGAACCAAAACCCGAAACCTATCGAAAACAGAATTACCCAGATGGAAAAAGGAAAGAATATAGATGAATGATTGTTCAAAAAGCCTGAAAATAAGAGCATACCAAGGTTCTTCAGCAAGAACATCGGGGTGGTTGGAAAATCTTGCAGCATTATACCTCTTGTTGGTCGGAATTGGGTTCCGGCAGGGTATAAGTATCACACATCACCTTCACAAAAAAAAAAAGTCAATTTAAATACTGTTTGTTGAAAATATCTTGTTCACTTATTGAAAAAGCACTTACAAGAATATTGTTGCCTCTCCTGAATGGATCCTTGAATATTGCTTGAGGACTGATTTAACACCAAAATCAATTCCATGTTACAGAGATAAATTGAACCCATAAAGAGAGAGAGAGAGAGAGAGAGGAAGCGCACTGAGAATAACTTCACTGTCTTCTCCAGGAGCTTGGCCAGTGCTAGAACCATCATAGTTCCATTTAGGAAGCTTTGTAGGATCGCTAACTGGTCCAGACAGGGTCTATTTCATGAAAAAATTAGAGAGAGAAACATCAGAAATGGCGAAAACAATTAAAGAGAATCAAAATCAGAACAGATAAAAAGAAAAAGAAATAAATTACCCTGGCTTTGCTTCTAAGGTCCATACCAGATCCACCAACCCTGTTGACAATCAGCCAAAAGATGTTTCTCAAAAGGGTAAACTCCAGAAAATAATGGTATCAAAGGAGTTCATTGATTACGCAAAAAAAGAAATAACAAAAAATTAAAAAAAAAAAAAAAAAACCCATCAATACACAAACATTAAAACCTTGAACAAACCCCAGAAAACCATCAAAAAATAAACCAAAATCCCATTTTAAAAGGCGAATAACAGAGAACTCACTCATATGTACTCTGCAATCACCTTCAGTGATATCAGAAAGGTTCGTTGATGAGATCGGAAAGCATCGCTATGGTCAAAAACAGAAAAGAATGAAATGGAAAGAAAAAAAAACAAGCTCAAAGCTTGACTCCCCCCCTTTTCCGACCAGAATAATCTCCCTGACACTTCTCCTCTTCTTCTCTTCAGAGAGACGTGAAATTTTGGATGCTTGAGTTCTTGATTTATAGTGAGTTTTCGGCGCTTTGAAATTGTAAATATTATCTTTTTCTCCCCTGGAATTAATTGGTTAATTAAAATGAGAGTCTGAGACAACTCCCTAATTATAAACTAACCCCTCTTCTTTTTTTATTATAAAAAACATCCCATTTGAAATATAAAAAAATTGTATTTGCATATCTAAAAGTACGGGTGGCAATTAATGCCCACTTGTCATGTCCGGGTGCTGTTAATACATACGTATTCTAACTAATATTGGTTTCAAAATTAACAAATTCAAATACAATCTAATTAATTATTTTATAACACGATATTATATCTTATAATTCGTTTAATAATTTGATCATTTAAATTAATATGAATTATAATTAATACATCAACATTTAACATAAATAACATATTAAATTAGTTAATCTTTGTTAAATATTAATTTACATAATAATTAAACGGAACAATTTCGTGCTATGCATATTAACACAAATATAACATGTTTATCAAACGGGTTATATAGGTCAATACAAATTTGATCAAAATATGATTATACTCAACCCAAATATGCCAAAAACATATGGAGTTCATGTTGGATTTACGGGCCGTGTCAAGGACTCAAAATATATATAAAGGTAAAAACTTTAATTTTGGGTTTTTTATGATCATTTTTTAAATAATGAATAATAATTATGTCAAAATTAAAAAATTCAAACACAATCTAATTAATAATTAGGTAAGTCATTTAAATTAATATGAATTATAATTAATACATCAATATTTAACATAAATAATATACAACCGTTAATTCGTTAAATATTAATTTACATAATAATTAAATCCGAATACCTCATACATGCATATTAACACAAATATAACATTTATCAAACAAGCAGGCAAGTCAATACAAATTTGATCAAAATATGATTATACTCAACTCAAACACGCCAAAAACATATGAAATTCATGTTGGATTTACGGGTCGTGTCAAGGACTCAAATATATATTGTGAGGTAAAAACTTTAATTTTGGGTTTTATGATCATTTTTAAATAGTAAATAATAATTATGTCAAAATTAACAAATTCAACACAACCCACTAATAATTATTATTAAGTCATTTAAATTAATATTAATTATAATTAATTCATCAATATTTAATATAAATAACATATTAAACTAGTTAATTCATTTTTTAATATTAATTTACATAATAATTAAACGAATTAATTTCAGAAAGCATGCATTACTGATAGGTCAATATACCTGACTTCAGCACAATTACACTCCAACTCAAATACACCAAAGCATATCGAGCTTCACATAGCCTACAAGTCGTGGTCAAGGGTTCAAAATATATAAAGGTCAAATTTGTAATTTTGGGTTTTATGACCCTTTAAAAATAATGAATAATAATTAAATTGCTTAAATTTTTTATACCGGGTATAGAGCGTGTGGATGATGAAGGGTAGGAATTACATCTCCACCTTCCTTTTATTCCCCAACAGTTTAAACGGTCAGGAATAAGAATCCATTCCTTTATTTGCATTTTAAATTTTTTGAGAATATATGTACTAATTATATTTGACTTTTAACAAAATCACCGCCCATGTGATGTAGATATTTGC